>OZ038517.1:12500871-13100871 GCA_964036315.1 Acanthosepion esculentum | reverse complement strand
TTTATTTGCTTCCTTCATTTTCCACACATATTCATTTGGTCATAGTCGTATTCATTTTTTCCATTTGAATCGACTGTGACTTTTTATTTGCTTCCTTTATTTTCCACACATATTCGTTTGGTCATAATCGTATTCATTTTTTCCATTTGAATCGACTGTGACTTTTTATTTGCTTCCTTTATTTTCCACACATATTCGTTTGGTCATAATCGTATCCATTTTTTCCATTTGAATCGACTGTGACTTTTTATTTGCTTCCTTTATTTTCCACACATATTCGTTTGGTCATAATCGTATCCATTTTTTCCATTTGAATCGACTGTGACTTTTTATTTGCTTCCTTTATTTTCCACACATATTCGTTTGGTCATAATCGCATTAATTTTTTCCATTTGAATCGACTTTCACTTTTTATTTGCTCCCTTTATTTTCCACACATATTCGTTTGGGCAGAATTGTATACTTATTTCCATTTGAATCGACTGTGACTTTTTATTTGCTTCCTTTATTTTCCAAACATATTCGTTTGGTCATAATCGTATTCATTTTTTCCATTTGAATCGACTGTGACTTTTTATTTGCTCCCTTTATTTTCCACACATATTCGTTCTGTCATAATCTTATTTATTTTTTGCATTTGAATCGACTGTGACTTTTTATTTGCTTCCTTTATTTTCCAGACATATTCGTTTGGTCATAATCGTATTCATTTTGTCCATTTGAATCTACTGTGACTTTTTATTTGCTCCCTATATTTTCCACACATATTCGTTCGGACATAATCGTATTCATTTTTTCCATTTGAATCGATTGTGACGTTTTATTTGCTTCCTTTATTTTCCACACATATTTGTTTGGTCATAATCGTATTCATTTTTTCCATTTGAATCGTCTGTGACATTTTATTTGCTTCCTTTATGTTCCACACATATTCGTTTGGTCATAATCGTATTCATTTTTTCCATTTGAATCGACTCTGACTTTTTATTTGCTTCCTTTTTTTTCCACACATATTCGGTTGGACATAATCGTATTCATTTTTTCCATTTGAATCGACTGTGACTTTTTATTTTCTTCCTTTATTTTCCACACATATTCGTTTGGTCATAATCGCATTAATTTTTTCCATTTGAATCGACTTTCATTTTTTATTTGCTCCCTTTATTTTCCACAGATATTCGTTTGGGCATAATTGTATACTTTTTTCCATTTGAATCGACTGTGACTTTTTATTTGCTTCCTTTATTTTCCACACATATTCGTTTGGTCATAATCGTATTCATTTTTTCCATTTGAATCGACTGTGACTTTTTATTTGCTCCCTTTTTTTTCCACACATATTCTTTTGGTCATAGTCGTATTAATTATTTCCATTTGAATCGACTGGGATTTTTTATTAGCTCCCTTTATTTTCCACACATATTCGTTTGGTCATAATCGCATTCATTTTGTCCATTTGAATCGACTGTGACTTTTTATTTGCTTCCTTTATTTTCCACACATATTCGTTTGGTCATAATCGTATTCATTTTTTCAATTTGAATCGACTGTGACTTTTTATTTGCTTCCATTATTTTCCACACATATTCGTTTGGTCATAATCGTATTCATTTTTTTATTTTGAATCGACTGTGAGTTTTTATTTGCTTCCTTTATTTTCCACACATATTCGTTTGGTCATAATCGTATTAATTTTTTCCATTTGAATCGACTGTGACTTTTTATTTGCTTCCTTTATTTTCCACACATATTCGTTTTGTCATAATCGTATTCATTTTTACCATTTGAATCGACTGTGACTTTTTATTTGCTTCCTTTATTTTCCACACATATTCATTTGGTCATAGGCGTATTCATTTTTTCCATTTGAATCGACTGTGATTTTTATGTGCTTCCTTTATTTTCCACACATATTCGTTTCGTCATAATCGTATTCATTTTTTCTATTTGAATTGACTGTGACTTTTTATTTGCTTCCTTTATTGTCGACACATATTCGTTTGGTCATAATCGTATTCATTTTTTCCATTTGAATCGACTTTCACTTTTTATTTGCTTCGTTTATTTTCCACACATATTCGTTTGGTCATAATCGTATACATTTTTCCATTTGAATCGACTGTGACTTTTTATTTGCTTCCTTTATTTTCCACACATATTCGTTTGGTCATAATCGTATTCATTTTTTCAATTTGAATCGACTGTGACTTTTTATTTGCTTCCTTTATTTTCCACACATTTTCGTTTGGTCATAATCGTATCCATTTTTTCTATTTGAATCGACTTTCACTTTTTATTTGCTTCCTTTATTTTCCACACATATTCGTTTGGTCATAATCGTATTATTTTTTTCCATTTGAATCGACTGGGACTTTTTATTTGCTTCCTTTATTTTCCACACATATTCGTTTGGTCATAATCTTATTCATTTTTACCATTTGAATCGACTGTGACTTTTTATTTGCTTCCTTAATTTTCCACACATATTCGTTTGGTCATAATCGTATAATTTTTTTCCATTTGAATCGACTGTGATTTTTTATTTGCTCCCTTTATTTTCCACACATATTCGTTTGGTCATAATCGTATTCATTTTTTCCATTTGAATCGTCTGTGACTTTTTATTTGCTTCCTTTATTTTCCACACATATTCATTTGGTTATAATCGTAATCATTTTTTCCTTTTGAATTGACTGTCACTTTTTATTTGCTTCCTTTATTTTCCACACATATACGTTTGGGCATAATCGTATTCATTTTTTCCATTTGTGTCGACTGTGACTTTTTATTTGCTTCCTTTATTTTCCACACGTATTCGTTTGATCATAATCGTATTCATTTTTTCCATTTGTATCGACTGTGACTTTTTATTTGCTTCCTTTATTTTCCACACATATTCGTTTGATCATAATCGTATTCATATTTTCCATTTGAAACGACTGTGACTTTTTACTTGCTTCCATTATTTTCCACACATATTCTTTTGGTCATAGTCGTATTAATTTTTTTCATTTGAATTGACTGTGACTTTTTATTTGCTTCCGTAATTTTCCACACATATTCGTTTGGTTATAATCGTATTCATTTTTTGCATTTGAGTCGACTTTCACATTTTATTTGCTTCCTTTATTTTCCACACATATTCTGTTGGTCATACTCGTATTAATTTTTTCCATTTGAATCGACTTTCACTTTTTATTTGCTCCCTTTATTTTCCACACATATTCGTTTGGTCATAATCGTATTCATTTTTTCCATTTGAATCGACTGTGACTTTTTATTTGCTTCCTTTATTTTCCACACATATTCGTTTGCTCATAATCGTATTCATTTTTTCCATTTGAATCGACTGTGACTTTTTATTTGCTTCCTTTATTTTTCAATAATATTCGTTTCGTCATAATCGTATTCATTTTTTCCATTTGAATCGACTGTGACTTTTTATTTGCTTCCTTAATTTTCCACACATATTCGTTTGGTCATAATCGTATTCATTTTTTCCATTTGAATCGTCTGTGACTTTTTATTTGCTTCCTTTATTTTCCACACATATTCATTTGGTTATAAACGTATTCATTTTTTTCATTTGAATCGACTGTGACCTTTTTATTTGCTTCCTTTATTTTCCACACATATTCGTTTGCTCATAATCGTATACATTTTTTCCATTTGAATCGACTGTGACTTTTTATTTGCTTACTTTATTTTCCACACATATTCGTTTGGGCATAATCGTATACATTTCTCCATTTGAATCGACTGTGATTTTTATTTGCTTCCTTTATTTTCCACACATATTGGTTTGGTCATAATCGTATTAATTTTTTCCATTTGAGTCGACTGTGATTTTTTATTTGCTCCCTTTATTTTCCACACATATTCGTTTGGTCATAATCGTATTTATTTTTTCCATTTGAATCGACTGTGACTTTTTATTTGCTTCCTTTATTTTCCACACATATTCGTTTGGTCATAATCGTATTAATTTTTTCCATTTGAATCGACTGTGATTTTTTATTTGCTCCCTTTATTTTCCACACATATTCGTTTGGTCATAATCGTATTCATTTCTTCCATTTGAATTGACTGTGACTTTTTATTTGCTTCCTTTATTTTCCACACATATTCGTTTGGTCATAATCGTATTCATTTTTTCCATTTGAATCGACTGTGCCTTTTTATTTGCTTCCTTTATTTTCCACACATATTCTTTTGGTCATAATCGCATTAATTTTTTCCATTTGAATCGACTTTCACTTTTTATTTGCTCCCTTTATTTTCCACACATATTCGTTTGGTCATAATCTTATACATTTTTTCCATTTGAATCGACTGTGACTTTTTATTTACTCCCTTTTATTTCCACACATATTCGTTTGGTCATTATTTTATTAATTTTTTCCATTTGAATCGACTGTTACTTTTTATTTGCTTCTTTTATTTTCCACACATATTCGTTTGGTCATAATCGTATTTATTTTTTCCATTTGAATCGACTGTGACTTTTTATTTGCTTCCTTTATTTTCCACACATATTGGTTTGGTCATAATCGTATTAATTTTTTCCATTTGAATCGACTGTGATTTTTTATTTGCTCCCTTTATTTTCCACACATATTCGTTTGGTCATAATCGTATTCATTTTTTCCATTTGAATCGACTGTGACTTTTTATTTGCTTCCTTTATTTTTCACAAATATTCGTTTGGTCATAATCGTATTCATTTTTTCCATTTGAATCGACTGTGACTTTTTATTTGCTTCCTTTATTTTCCACACATATTGGTTTGGTCATAATCGTATTAATTTTTTCCATTTGAATCGACTGTGATTTTTTATTTGCTCCCTTTATTTTCCACACATATTCGTTTGGTCATAATCGTATTTATTTTTTCCATTTGAATCGACTGTGACTTTTTATTTGCTTCCTTTATTTTCCACACATATTCGTTTGGTCATAATCGTATTAATTTTTTCCATTTGAATCGACTGTGATTTTTTATTTGCTCCCTTTATTTTCCACACATATTCGTTTGGTCATAATCGTATTCATTTCTTCCATTTGAATTGACTGTGACTTTTTATTTGCTTCCTTTATTTTCCACACATATTCGTTTGGTCATAATCGTATTCATTTTTTCCATTTGAATCGACTGTGCCTTTTTATTTGCTTCCTTTATTTTCCACACATATTCTTTTGGTCATAATCGCATTAATTTTTTCCATTTGAATCGACTTTCACTTTTTATTTGCTCCCTTTATTTTCCACACATATTCGTTTGGTCATAATCGTATACATTTTTTCCATTTGAATCGACTGTGACTTTTTATTTACTCCCTTTTATTTCCACACATATTCGTTTGGTCATTATTTTATTAATTTTTTCCATTTGAATCGACTGTTACTTTTTATTTGCTTCTTTTATTTTCCACACATATTCGTTTGGTCATAATCGTATTTATTTTTTCCATTTGAATCGACTGTGACTTTTTATTTGCTTCCTTTATTTTCCACACATATTGGTTTGGTCATAATCGTATTAATTTTTTCCATTTGAATCGACTGTGATTTTTTATTTGCTCCCTTTATTTTCCACACATATTCGTTTGGTCATAATCGTATTCATTTTTTCCATTTGAATCGACTGTGACTTTTTATTTGATTCCTTTATTTTTCACAAATATTCGTTTGGTCATAATCGTATTCATTTTTTCCATTTGAATCGACTGTGACTTTTTATTTGTTTCCTTAATTTTCCACACATATTCGCTTGGTCATAATCGTATTCATTTTTTCCATTTGAATCGTTTGTGACTTTTTATTTGCTTCCTTTATTTTCCACACATATTCATTTGGTTATAATCGTATTCATTTTTTCCATTTGAATCGACTGTGACTTTTTATTTGCTTCCTTTAGTTTCCACACATATTCGTTTGCTCATAATCGTATTCATTTTTTCCATTTGAATCGACTGTGACTTTTTATTTGCTTACTTTATTTTCCACACATATTCGTTTGGGCAAAATCGTATACATTTTTTCCATTTGAATCGACTGTGACTTTTTATTTGCTTCCTTTATTTTCCACACATATTCGTTTGGTCATAATCTTATAAATTTTTTCCATTTGAATCGACTGTGACTTTTTATTTGCTTCCTTTATTTTCCACACATATTCGTTTGGTCATAATCGTATTAATTTTTTCCATTTGAATCGACTGTGATTTTTTATTTGCTCCCTTTATTTTCCACACATATTCGTTTGGTCATAATCGTATACATTTTTTCCATTTGAATCGACTGTGACTTTTTATTTGCTTCCTTTATTTTCCACACATATTCGTTTGGTCATAATCGTATTCATTTTTTCCATTTGAATCGACTGTGACTTTTTATTTGCTTCCTTTATTTTCCACACATATTCTTTTGGTCATAATCGCATTAATTTTTTCCATTTGAATCGACTTTCATTTTTTATTTGCTCCCTTTATTTTCCACACATATTCGCTTGGTCATAATCGTATTAATTTTTTCCATTTGTATCGACTGTGATTTTTTATTTGCTACTTTATTTTCCACACATATTCGTTTGGTCATAATCGTATACATTTTTTCCATTTGAATCGACTGTGACTTTTTATTTACTCCCTTTTATTTCCACACATATTCGTTTGGTCATTATTTTATTAATTTTTTCCATTTGAATCGACTGTTACTTTTTATTTGCTTCTTTTATTTTCCACACATATTCGTTTGGTCATAATCGTATTTATTTTTTCCATTTGAATCGACTGTGACTTTTTATTTGCTTCCTTTATTTTCCACACATATTGGTTTGGTCATAATCGTATTAATTTTTTCCATTTGAATCGACTGTGATTTTTTATTTGCTCCCTTTATTTTCCACACATATTCGTTTGGTCATAATCGTATTCATTTTTTCCATTTGAATCGACTGTGACTTTTTATTTGATTCCTTTATTTTTCACAAATATTCGTTTGGTCATAATCGTATTCATTTTTTCCATTTGAATCGACTGTGACTTTTTATTTGTTTCCTTAATTTTCCACACATATTCGCTTGGTCATAATCGTATTCATTTTTTCCATTTGAATCGTTTGTGACTTTTTATTTGCTTCCTTTATTTTCCACACATATTCATTTGGTTATAATCGTATTCATTTTTTCCATTTGAATCGACTGTGACTTTTTATTTGCTTCCTTTAGTTTCCACACATATTCGTTTGCTCATAATCGTATTCATTTTTTCCATTTGAATCGACTGTGACTTTTTATTTGCTTACTTTATTTTCCACACATATTCGTTTGGGCAAAATCGTATACATTTTTTCCATTTGAATCGACTGTGACTTTTTATTTGCTTCCTTTATTTTCCACACATATTCGTTTGGTCATAATCTTATAAATTTTTTCCATTTGAATCGACTGTGACTTTTTATTTGCTTCCTTTATTTTCCACACATATTCGTTTGGTCATAATCGTATTAATTTTTTCCATTTGAATCGACTGTGATTTTTTATTTGCTCCCTTTATTTTCCACACATATTCGTTTGGTCATAATCGTATACATTTTTTCCATTTGAATCGACTGTGACTTTTTATTTGCTTCCTTTATTTTCCACACATATTCGTTTGGTCATAATCGTATTCATTTTTTCCATTTGAATCGACTGTGACTTTTTATTTGCTTCCTTTATTTTCCACACATATTCTTTTGGTCATAATCGCATTAATTTTTTCCATTTGAATCGACTTTCATTTTTTATTTGCTCCCTTTATTTTCCACACATATTCGCTTGGTCATAATCGTATTAATTTTTTCCATTTGTATCGACTGTGATTTTTTATTTGCTACTTTATTTTCCACACATATTCGTTTGGTCATAATCGTATTCATTTTTTCCATTTGAATCGTTTGTGACTTTTTATTTGCTTCCTTTATTTTCCACACATATTCATTTGGTTATAATCGTATTCATTTTTTCCATTTGAATCGACTGTGACTTTTTATTTGCTTCCTTTAGTTTCCACACATATTCGTTTGCTCATAATCGTATTCATTTTTTCCATTTGAATCGACTGTGACTTTTTATTTGCTTACTTTATTTTCCACACATATTCGTTTGGGCATAATCGTATACATTTTTTCCATTTGAATCGACTGTGACTTTTTATTTGCTTCCTTTATTTTCCACACATATTCGTTTGGTCATAATCTTATAAATTTTTTCCATTTGAATCGACTGTGACTTTTTATTTGCTTCCTTTATTTTCCACACATATTCGTTTGGTCATAATCGTATTAATTTTTTCCATTTCAATCGACTGTGATTTTTTATTTGCTCCCTTTATTTTCCACACATATTCGTTTGGTCATAATCGTATACATTTTTTCCATTTGAATCGACTGTGACTTTTTATTTGCTTCCTTTATTTTCCACACATATTCGTTTGGTCATAATCGTATTCATTTTTTCCATTTGAATCGACTGTGACTTTTTATTTGCTTCCTTTATTTTCCACACATATTCTTTTGGTCATAATCGCATTAATTTTTTCCATTTGAATCGACTTTCATTTTTTATTTGCTCCCTTTATTTTCCACACATATTCGTTTGGGCATAATTGTATACATTTTTATATTTGAATTGACTGTGACTTTTTATTTGCTTCCTTAATTTTCAACACATATACGTTTGGTCATAATCGTATTAATTTTTTCCATTTGTATCGAGTGTGACTTTTTATTTGATCCCTTTATTTTCCACACATATTCGTTTGGTCATAATCGTATTCATTTTTTCCATTTGAATCGTCTGTGACTTTTTATTTGCTTCCTTTATTTTCCACACATATTCATTTGGTTATAATCGTATTCATTTTTTCCATTTGAATCGACTGTGACTTTTTATTTGCTTCCTTTATTTTCCACACATATTCGTTTGGGCATAATCGTATTCATTTTTTCCATTTGTATCGACTGTGACTTTTTATTTGCTTCCGTTATTTTCCACACATATTCGTTTGGGCATAATTGTATACATTTTTCCATTTGAATCGACTGTGACTTTTTATTTGCTTCCTTTATTTTCCACACATATTCGTTTGCTCATAATCGTATTCATTTTTTCCATTTGAATCGACTGTGACTTTTTATTTGCTTACATTATTTTCCACACATATTCGTTTGGTCATAATCGTATGCATTTTTTCCATTTGAATCGACTGTGACTTTTTATTTGCTCCCTTTATTTTCCACACATATTCGTTTGGTCATAATCTTATTAATTTTTTCCATTTGAATCGACTGTTACTTTTTATTTGCTTCTTTTATTTTCCACACATATTCGTTTTGTCATAATCGTATTCATTTTTATCATTTGAATCGACTGTGACTTTTTATTGGCTTCCTTTATTTTCCACACATATTCCTTTGGTCATAATCGTATTCATTTTATCCATTTCAATCGACTGTGACTTTTATTTTGCTTCCTTTATTTTCCACACATATTCGTTTGGTCATAATCGTATTCATTTTTTCCATTTGAATCGACTGTGACTTTTTATTTGCTTCCTTTATTTTCCACACATATTCGTTTGGTCATAATCGTATTAATTTTTCCATTTGAATCGACTGTGATTTTTTATTTGCTCCCTTTATTTTCCACACATATTCGTTTGGTCATAATCGTATTCATTTTTTCCATTTGAATCGACTGTGACTTTTTATTTGCTTCCTTTATTTTCCACACATATTCGTTTGGTCATAATCATATTCATTTTTTGCATTTTAATCGACTGTGACTTTTTATTTGCTTACTTTATTTTCCACACATATTTGTTTGGTCATAATCATATTCATTTTTCCATTTGAATCGACTTTCACTTTTTATTTGCTTCCTTTATTTTCTACACATATTCGTTTGGGTATAATTGTATTCATTTTTTGCATTTGAATCGACTGGGACTTTTTATTTGCTTCCTTTATTTTCCACACATATCCGTTTGGTCATAATCTTATTCATTTTTTCAATTTGAATCGACTGTGACATTTATTTGCTCCATTTATTTTCCACACATATTCGTTTGGTCATAATCGTATTCATTTTATCCATTTCAATCGACTGTGACTTTTATTTTGCTTACTTTATTTTCCACACATATTCGTTTGTTCATAATCGTATTTCTTTTTTCCATTTGAATCGACTGTGACTTTTTATTTGCATCCTTTATTTTCCACACATATTGGTTTGGTCATAATCGTATTAATTTTTTCCATTTGAATCGACTGTGATTTTTTATTTGCTCCCTTTATTTTCCACACATATTCGTTTGGTCATGATCGTATTTATTTTTTCCATTTGAATCGACTGTGACTTTTTATTTGCTTCCTTTATTTTCCACACATATTCGTTTGGTCATAATCGTATTAATTTTTTCCATTTGAATCGACTGTGATTTTTTATTTGCTCCCTTTATTTTCCACACATATTCGTTTGGTCATAATCGTATTCATTTTTTCCATTTGGATCGACTGTGACTTTTTATTTGCTTCCTTTATTTTCCACACATATTCGTTTGGTCATAATCGTATTCATTTTTTCCATTTGAATCGACTGTGACTTTTTATTTGCTTCCTTTATTTTCCACACATATTCTTTTGGTCAAATCGCATTAATTTTTTCCATTTGAATCGACTTTCATTTTTTATTTGCTCCCTTTATTTCCACACATATTCGTTTGGGCATAATTGTATACTTTTTTCCATTTGAATTGACTGTGACTTTTTATTTGCTTCCTTAATTTTCCACAAATATTCGTTTGGTCATAATCGTATTAATTTTTTCCATTTGTATCGACTGTGACTTTTTATTTGCTCCCTTTATTTTCCACACATATTCGTTTGGTCATAATCGTATTCATTTTTTCCATTTGAATCGTCTGTGACTTTTTATTTGCTTCCTTTATTTTCCACACATATTCATTTGGTTATAATCGTATTCATTTTTTCCATTTGAATCGACTGTGACTTTTTATTTGCTTCCTTTATTTTCCACACATATTCGTTTGGGCATAATTGTATACATTTTTCCATTTGAATCGACTGTGACTTTTTATTTGCTTCCTTTATTTTCCACACATATTCGTTTACTCATAATCGTACTCATTTTTTCCATTTGAATCGACTGTGACTTTTTATTTGCTTACATTATTTTCCACACATATTCGTTTGGTCATAATCGTATACATTTTTTCCATTTGAATCGACTGTGACTTTTTATTTACTCCCTTTATTTTCCACACATATTCGTTTGTTCATAATCTTATTAATTTTTTCCATTTGAATCGACTGTTACTTTTTATTTGCTTCTTTTATTTTCCACACATATTCGTTTGGTCATAATCGTATTTACTTTTTCCATTTGAATCGACTGTGACTTTTTATTTGCTTCCTTCATTTTCCACACATATTGGTTTGGTCATAATCGTATTAATTTTTTCCATTTGAATCGACTGTGATTTTTTATTTGCTCCCTTTATTTTCCACACATATTCGTTTGGTCATAATCGTATTCATTTTTTCCATTTGAATCGACTGTGACTTTTTATTTGCTTCCTTTATTTTTCACAAATATTCGTTTGGTCATAATCGTATTCATTTTTTCCATTTGAATCGACTGTGACTTTTTATTTGCTTCCTTAATTTTCCACACATATTCGTTTGGTCATAATCGTATTAATTTTTTCCATTTGTATCGACTGTGATTTTTTATTTGCTCCCTTTATTTTCCACACATATTCGTTTGGTCATAATCGTATTCATTTTTTCCATTTGAATCGTCTGTGACTTTTTATTTGCTTCCTTTATTTTCCACACATATTCGTTTGCTCATAATCGTATTCATGTTTTCCATTTGAATCGACTGTGACTTTTTATTTGCTCGCTTTATTTTCCACACATTCGTTTGGTCATAATCTTATAAATTTTTTCCATTTGAATCGACTGTGACTTTTTATTTGCTTCCTTTATTTTCCACACATATTCGTTTGGTCATAATCGTATTAATTTTTTCCATTTGAATCGACTGTGATTTTTTATTTGCTCCCTTTATTTTCCACACATATTCGTTTGGTCATAATCGTATTCATTTTTCCATTTGAATCGACTGTGACTTTTTATTTGCTTCCTTTATTTTCCACACATATTCGTTTGGTCATAATCATATTCATTTTTTCCATTTGAATCGACTGTGACTTTTTATTTGCTTCCTTTATTTTCCACACATATTCTTTTGGTCATAATCGCATTAATTTTTTCCATTTGAATCGACTTTCATTTTTTATTTGCTCCCTTTATATTCCACACATATTCGTTTGGGCATAATTGTATACTTTTTTCCATTTGAATTGACTGTGACTTTTTATTTGCTTCCTTAATTTTCAACACATATTCGTTTGGTCATAATCGTATTAATTTTTTCCATTTGTATTGACTGTGACTTTTTATTTGCTCCCTTTATTTTCCACACATATTCGTTTGGTCATAATCGTATTCATTTTGTCCATTTGTATCGACTGTGACTTTTTATTTGCTTCCGTTATTTTCCACACATATTCGTTTGGGCATAATTGTATACATTTTCCCATTTGAATCGACTGTGACTTTTTATTTGCTTCCTTTATTTTCCACACATATTCGTTTGCTCATAATCGTATTCATTTTTTCCATTTGAATCGACTGTGACTTTTTATTTGCTTACATTATTTTCCACACATATTCGTTTGGTCATAATCGTATACATTTTTTCCATTTGAATCGACTGTAACTTTTTATTTGCTCCCTTTATTTTCCACACATATTCGTTTGGTCATAATCTTATTAATTTTTTCCATTTGAATCGACTGTTACTTTTTATTTGCTTCTTTTATTTTCCACACATATTCGTTTGGTCATAATCGTATTCATTTTTATCATTTGAATCAACTGTGACTTTTTATTGGCTTCCTTTATTTTCCACACATATTCGTTTGGTCATAATCGTATTCATTTTATCCATTTCAATCGACTGTGACTTTTATTTTGCTTCCTTTATTTTCCACACATATTCGTTTGGTCATAATCGTATTCATTTTTTCCATTTGAATCGACTGTGACTTTTTATTTGCTTCCTTTATTTTCCACACATATTCGTTTGGTCATAATCGTATTAATTTTTTCCATTTGAATCGACTGTGATTTTTTATTTGCTCCCTTTATTTTCCACACATATTCGTTTGGTCATAATCGTATTCATTTTTTCCATTTGAATCGACTGTGACTTTTTATTTGCTTCCTTTATTTTCCACACATATTCGTTTGGTCATAATCATATTCATTTTTTGCATTTTAATCGACTGTGACTTTTTATTTGCTTACTTTATTTTCCACACATATTTGTTTGGTCATAATCGTATTCATTTTTCCATTTGAATCGACTTTCACTTTTTATTTGCTTCCTTTATTTTCTACACATATTCGTTTGGGCATTATTGTATTCATTTTTTGCATTTGAATCGACTGGGACTTTTTATTTGCTTCCTTTATTTTCCACACATATCCGTTTGGTCATAATCTTATTCATTTTTTCAATTTGAATCGACTGTGACATTTATTTGCTCCATTTATTTTCCACACATATTCGTTTCGTCATAATCGTATTCATTTTTTCCATTTGAATCGACTTTCACTATTTATTTGCTTCCTTTATTTTCCACACATATTCGTTTGGGCATAATTGTATTCATTTTTTCAATTTGAATCGACTGTGACTTTTTATTTGCTTCCTTTATTTTCCACACATATTCTTTTGGTCATAATCGTATTAATTTTTTCCATTTGAATCGACTTTCACTTTTTATTTGCTCCCTTTATTTTCCACACATATTCGTTTGGTCATAATCGTATTCATTTTTTCCATTTGTATCGACTGTGACTTTTTATTTGCTTCCTTTATTTTCCACAAATATTTGTTTGGTTATAATCGTATTCATTTTTTCCATTTGAATCGACTGGGATTTTTTATTAGCTCCCTTTATTTTCCACACATATTCGTTTGGTCATAATCGTATTCATTTTTTGCATTTGAATCGACTTTCACATTTTATTTGCTTCCTTTATTTTCCACACATATTCTGTTGGTCATAATCGTATTAATTTTTTCCATTTGAATCGACTTTCACTTTTTATTTGCTCCCTTTATTATCCACACATATTCCTTTGGTCATAATCTTATTCATTTTTTCCATTTATATCGACTGTGACTTTTTATTTGCTTCCTTTATTTTCCACGCATATTCGTTTGGTCATAATCGTATTCATTTTTTCCATTTGAATCGACTGTGACTTTTTATTTGCTTCCGTTATTTTCTACACATATTCCTTTGGTCATAATCGTATTCATTTTTTCCATTTGAATCGACTGTGACTTTTTATTTGCTTCCTTTATTTTCCACACATATGTGTTTGGTCATAATCGTATTCATAATTTCCATTTGAATCGACTGTGACATTTTATTTGCTTCCTTTTTTTTCCAGACATATTCGTTTGGTCATAATCGTATTCATTTTTACCATTTGAATCGACTGTGACTTTTTATTTCCTCCCTTTATTTTCCACACATATTCTTTTGGTCATAATTGTATTGATTTTTTCCATTTGAATCGACTGTGACTTTTTATTTGCTTCCTTTATTTTCCACACATATTCGTTTGGTCATAATCGTATTCATTTTTTCCATTTGAATCGAATGTTAATTTTTATTTGCTTCCTTTATTTTCCAGACATATTCGTTTTGTCATAATCGTATTAATTTTTTCCATTTGAATCGACTGTGATTTTTATTCGCTTCCTTTATTTTCCACACATATTCGTTTGGTCATAATCGTATTCATTTTTTCATTTGAATCGACTGTGACTTTTTATTGGCTTCCTTTATTTTCCACACATATTCGTTTGGTTATAATCGTATTCATTTTTTCCATTAGAAACAACTGTGATTTTTTTTTGCTTCCTTTATTTTCCACACATATTCGTTTGGTCATAATCGTATTCATTTTTTCCATTTGAATCGACTGTTAATTTTTATTTGCTTCCTTTATTTTCCAGACATAATCGTTTTGTCATAATCGTATTAATTTTTTCCATTTGAATCGACTGTGATTTTTATTCGCTTCCTTTATTTTCCACACATATTCGTTTGGTCATAATCGTATTCATTGTTTCCATTTGAATCGTCTGTGACTTCTTATTAGCTCCCTTTATTTTCCACACATATTCGTTTGGTCTTAATCGTATTCATATTTTCCATTTGAATCGACTGTGACTTTTTATTTGCTTCCTATATTTTCCACACATATTCGTTTGGTCATAATCGTATTCATTTTTTCCATTTGAATCGACTGTGACTTTTTATTTGCTCACTTTATTTTCCACACATATTCGTTTGGTCATAATCGTATTCATTTTTTCCATCTGAATCGACTGTGACTTTTTATTTGCTTCCTTTATTTTCCACACATATTCGTTTGGTCATAATCGTATTCATTTTTTCCATTTGAATCGACACTGACTTTTTATATGCTTCCTTTATTCGTTTGGTCATAATCGTATTCATGCTTTCCATTTGAATCGACTGTGACTTTTTATTTGCTTCCGTTATTTTCCACACATATTCGTTTGGTCATAATCGTATTCATGTTTTCCATTTGAATCGACTGTGACTTTTTATTTGCTTCCGTTATTTCCCAAACATATTCGTTTGGTCATAATCGTATTCATTTTTTCCATCTGAATCGACTGTGACTTTTTATTTGCTTCCTTTATTTTCCACACATATTCGTTTGGTCATAATCGTATTCATTTTTTCCATTTGAATCGACTCTGACTTTTTATATGCTTCCTTTATTCGTTTGGTCATAATCGTATTCATGCTTTCCATTTGAATCGACTGTGACTTTTTATTTGCTTCTGTTATTTCCCACACATATTCGTTTGGTCATAATCGTATTCATTTTTTCCATTTGAATCGTCTGTGACTTTTTATTTGCTTCCTTTATTTTCCACACATATTCGTTTGGTCATAATCGTATTCATTTTTTCGATTTGAATCGACTGTGACTTTTTATTGGCTTCCTTTATTTTCCACACATATTCGTTTGGTTATAATCGTATTCACTTTTTCCATTTGAATCGACTGTGATTTTTTAATTGCTTCCTTTATTTTCCACACATATTCGTTTGGTCATAATCGTATTCATTTTTTCCATTTGAATCGACTGTGATTTTTATTCGCTTCCTTTATTTTCCACACATATTCGTTTGGTCATAATCGTATTCATTGTTTCCATTTGAATCATCTGTGACTTTTTATTAGCTCCCTTTATTTTCCACACATATTCGTTTGGTCATAATCGTATTCATATTTTCCATTTGAATCGACTGTGACTTTTTATTTGCTTCCTATATTTTCCACACATATTCGTTTGGTCATAATCGTATTCATATTTTCCATTTGAATCGACTGTGACTTTTTATTTGCTCACTTTATTTTCCACACATATTCGTTTGGTTATAATCGTATTCATTTTTTCCATTTGAATCGAATGTGACTTTTTATTTGCTTCCTTTATTTTCCACACATATTCGTTTGGTCTTAATCGTATTCATATTTTCCATTTGAATCGACTGTGACTTTTTATGGGCTTCCTTTAATTTCCACACGTATTCTTTTGCTCATAATTGTATTCTTTCTTTTTCATTTGAATCGACTGTGTCTTTTTATGTGCTTCCTTTAATTTCCACACATATTCTTTTGGTCATAATTGTATTCTTCCTTTTTCATTTGAATCGACTGTGACTTTTATGTGCATCCATTAATTTCCACACATATTCTTTTGGCCATAATTGTATACTTTCTTTTTAATTTGAATCGACTTTGACTTTCTATGTGCTTTTCTTAATTTCCACACGTATTTTTTTGGTCATAATTGTATACTTTCTTTTTCATTTGAATCGACTGTGACTTTTTATGTCCTTGCATTAAATTCCACACATATTCTTTTGGTCATAATTGTATTCTTTCTTTTTCATTTGAATCGACTGTGTCTTATTATTTGCTTCCTTTAATTTCCACACATATACTTTTGGTCATAATTGTATTCTTTCTTTTTCATTTGAATCGATTGTGACTATTTATGGGCTCCCTTTAATTTCTCAGACATATACATTGGTCATAATTGCATTCTTTTTTTTCATTTGAATCGACTGTGACTTTTTATGGGCTTCCTTTAATTTCCACACGTATTCTTTTGGTCATAATTGTATGCTTTATTTTCATTTGAATCGACTGTGACTTTTTATTTGCTTCCATGAATTTCGACACATATTCGTTTGGTCATAATTGTATTCTTTCTTTTTCATTTGAGTCGACTGTGACTTTTTATGTGCTTCCATTAATTTCCACACATATTCTTTTGGTCATAATTGTATTCTTACTTTTACATTTGAATCGACTGTGACTTTTTATTTGCTTCCTTTAATTTCCACACATATTCGTTTGGTCATAATTGTATTCTTTCTATTTCACTTGAACGACTGTGACATTTTATGCACTTCCTTTAATTTCCACACATATTATTTTGGTCATAATTGTATTCTTTCTTTTTCATTTGAATCGACTGTGACTTTTTATTTGCTTCCTTTAATTTCCACACATATTCGTTTGGTCATAATTGTATTCTTTCTTTTTCATTTGAATCGACTGTGACTTTTTATGTGCTTCCTTTAATTTCCACACGTATTCTTTTGGTCATAATTGTATTCTCTCTTTTTCATTTGAATCGACTGTGATTTTTATTTGCTTCCTTTAATTTCCACACATATTCCTTTGGACATAATTGTACTCTTTATTTTCATTTGAGTCGACTGTGACTTTTCATGTGCTTCCTTTAATTTCCACACATACTTTTGGTCATACTTTTATCCTTTTTTTTCATTTGAATCGATTGTGACATTCTATGTGCTTTCTTTAATTCCACACATATACTTTTGGTCATAATTGTATTCTTTCTTTTTCATTTGGATCGATTGTGACTTTTTATGGGCTTCCTTTAATTTCCACACATATTCTTTTGGTCATAATTGTATTCTTTCTTATTCATTGGATCGACTGTGACTTTTTATGGGCTTCCTTTAATTTCCACACGTATTCTCTTGGTCATAATTGTATGCTTTATTTTCAGTTGAATCGACTGAGACTTTTTATTGGCTTCCTTTAATTTCAACACATATTCTTTTGGTCATAATTGTATTATTTCTTTTTCATTTGAATCAACTGTGACTTTTTATGTGCTTCCTTTAATTTCCACACATATTCTTTTGGTCATAATTGTATTCTTTCTTTTTCATTTGAATCGACTGTGACTTTTTATGTGCTTCCTTTAATTTCCACACATATTCTTTTGGTCATAATGTTATCCTTTTTTTTCATTTGAATCGACTGTGACTAGTTAAATGCTTCCTTTAATTTCCACACGTATTCTTTTGGTCATAATTGTATTCTTACTTTTTTATTTGAATCGACTGTGATTTTTATTTGCTTCCTTTAATTTCCAAACATATTCGTTGGACATAATTGTATTTTTCCTTCTTCATTTGAATCGACTGTGACTTTTTATGTGCTTCCTTTTATTTCCACACATATTCTTTTGGTCATAATTGTATTCTTTCTTTTTTATTTGAATCGAGTGTGACATTTATGTGCTCCCTTTAATTTCCACACATATTCTTTTGGCCATAATTGTATTTTTCTTTTTCATTTGAATCGACTGTGACTTTTTATTTGCTTCCATGAATTTCCACACATATTCCTTTGGTCATAATTGTATTCTTTCTTTTTCATTTGAGTCGACTGTGACTTTTTATTTGCTTCCATTTATTTCCACACATATTCTTTTGGTCATAATTGTATTCTATCTTTTTCATTTGAATCGACTGTGTCTTTTTATTTGCTTCCTTTAATTTCCACACATACTCGTTTGGTCATAATTGTATTCTTTCTTTTTCAGTTGAACGACTGTGACATTTTATGCACTTCCTTTAATTTCCACACATATTATTTTGGTCATAATTGTATTCTTTCTTTTTCATTTGAATCGACTGTGACTTTTTATTTGCTTCCTTTAATTTCCACACATATTCGTTTGGTCATAATTGTATTCTTACTTTTTCATTTGAATCGACTGTGACTTTTTATGTTCTTCCTTTAATTTCCAGACATATTCTTTTGGTCATAATTTTATTCTTTCTTTTTCATTTGAATCGACTGTGACTTTTTATGGGCTTCCTTTAATTTCCACACATATTCTTTTGGTCATAATTTTATTCTTTCTTTTTCATTTGAATCGACTGTGACTTTTTATTTGCTTCCTTTAATTTCCACACATATTCGTTTGGTCATAATTGTATTCTTTCTTTTTCATTTGAATCGACTGTGACTTTTTATGGGCTTCCTTTAATTTCCAGACATATTCTTTTGGTCATAATTTTATTCTTTCTTTTTCATTTGAATCGACTGTGACTTTTTATGGGCTTCCTTTAATTTCCACACATATTCATTTGGTCATAATTGTATTCTTTCTTTTTCATTTGAATCGACTGTGACTTTTTATTTGCTTCCTTTAATTTCCACACATATTCGTTTGGTCATAATTGTATTCTTTCTTTTTTATTTGAATCGACTGTGACTTTTTATGTTCTTCCTTTAATTTCCAGACATATTCTTTTGGTCATAATTTTATTCTTTCTTTTTCATTTGAATCGACTGTGACTTTTTATGGGCTTCCTTTAATTTCCACACATATTCTTTTGGTCATAATTTTATTCTTTCTTTTCCTGTTGAATCGACTGTGACTTTTTATGTGCTTCCTTTAATTTCCACACGTATTCTTTTGGTCATAATTGTATTCTTTCTATTTCATTTGAATCGATTGTGACTTTTTATGCGCTTCCTTTAATTTCCACACATATTCTTTTGGTCATAATTGTATACTTTCTTTTTCATTTGAATCAACTGTGACTTTTTATTTGCTGCCATTTATTTCCACACATATTCTTTTGGTCATAATTGTATTCTATTTTTTCATTTGAATCGACTGTGACTTTTTATTTGCTTCCTTTAATTTCCACACATATTCGTTTGGTCATAATTGTATTCTTTCTTTTTCACTTGAACGACTGTGACATTTTAAGCACTTCCTTTAATTTCCACACGGATTCTTTTGGTCATAATTGTATTCTTTCTTTTTCATTTGAATCGACTGTGACTTTTTATGCGCTTCATTTAATTTCCACACATATTCTTTTGGTCATAATTGTATACTTTCTTTTTCATTTGAATCAACTGTGACTTTTTATTAGCTTTCTTTAAATTCCACACATTTTCTTTTGGTCATAATTGTATTCTTTTTTTTCATTTGAATCGACTGTGACTTTTTATTTGCTTCCCTTAATTTCCCCACACATTCGTTTGGTCATAATTGTATTGTTTTTTTTCATTTGAATCGACTGTGACTTTTTATGTGCGTCCTTTAATTTCCACACATATTCGTTTGGTCATAATTGTATTGTTTCTTTTTCATTTGAAACGACTGTGATTTTTATGCGCTTCCTTTAATTTCCACACATATTCTCTTGGTCATAATTGTATTCTTGCTTTTTCATTTGAATCGACTGTGACTTTTTATTTGCTTCCTTTAATTTCCACACATATTCGTTTGGTCATAATTGTATTCTTTCTTTTTCATTTGAATCGACTGTGACTTTTTATGGGCTTCCTTTAATTTCCAGACATATTCTTTTGGTCATAATTTTATTCTTTCTTTTTCATTTGAATCGACTGTGACTTTTTATGGGCTTCCTTTAATTTCCACACATATTCATTTGGTCATAATTGTATTCTTTCTTTTTCATTTGAATCGACTGTGACTTTTTATTTGCTTCCTTTAATTTCCACACATATTCGTTTGGTCATAATTGTATTCTTTCTTTTTCATTTGAATCGACTGTGACTTTTTATGTTCTTCCTTTAATTTCCAGACATATTCTTTTGGTCATAATTTTATTCTTTCTTTTTCATTTGAATCGACTGTGACTTTTTATGGGCTTCCTTTAATTTCCACACATATTCTTTTGGTCATAATTTTATTCTTTCTTTTCCTGTTGAATCGACTGTGACTTTTTATGTGCTTCCTTTAATTTCCACACGTATTCTTTTGGTCATAATTGTATTCTTTCTATTTCATTTGAATCGATTGTGACTTTTTATGCGCTTCCTTTAATTTCCACACATATTCTTTTGGTCATAATTGTATACTTTCTTTTTCATTTGAATCAACTGTGACTTTTTATTTGCTGCCATTTATTTCCACACATATTCTTTTGGTCATAATTGTATTCTATTTTTTCATTTGAATCGACTGTGACTTTTTATTTGCTTCCTTTAATTTCCACACATATTCGTTTGGTCATAATTGTATTCTTTCTTTTTCACTTGAACGACTGTGACATTTTAAGCACTTCCTTTAATTTCCACACGGATTCTTTTGGTCATAATTGTATTCTTTCTTTTTCATTTGAATCGACTGTGACTTTTTATGCGCTTCATTTAATTTCCACACATATTCTTTTGGTCATAATTGTATACTTTCTTTTTCATTTGAATCAACTGTGACTTTTTATTAGCTTTCTTTAAATTCCACACATTTTCTTTTGGTCATAATTGTATTCTTTTTTTTCATTTGAATCGACTGTGACTTTTTATTTGCTTCCCTTAATTTCCCCACACATTCGTTTGGTCATAATTGTATTGTTTTTTTTCATTTGAATCGACTGTGACTTTTTATGTGCGTCCTTTAATTTCCACACATATTCGTTTGGTCATAATTGTATTGTTTCTTTTTCATTTGAAACGACTGTGATTTTTATGCGCTTCCTTTAATTTCCACACATATTCTCTTGGTCATAATTGTATTCTTGCTTTTTCATTTGAAACGACCGTGACTTTTTATTTGCTTACATTAATTTCCACACATATTCTTTTGGTCATAATTGTATTCTTACTTTTTCATTTGAATCGACTGTGATTTTTATTTGCTTTTTTTAATTTCCACACATATTCGTTTGGACATAATTGTACTCTTTATTTTCATTTGAGTCGACTGTGACTTTTCATGTGCTTTCTTTAATTTCCACACATACTTTTGGTCATAATTGTAAACTTTCTTTTTCATTTGAATCGACTGTGACATTCTATGTGCTTTCTTTAATTTCCACACATATACTTTTGGTCATAATTGTATTCTTTCTTTTTCATTTGGATCGATTGTGACTTTTTATGGGCTTCCTTTAATTTTCACACATATTCTTTTGGTCATAATTGTATTCTTTCTTATTCGTTGGAATCGACTGTGACTTTTTATGGGCTTCCTTTAATTTCCAAACATATTCGTTGGTCATAATTGTATTGTTTCTTCTTCATTTGAATCGACTGTGACTTTTTATGTGCTTCCTTTAATTTCCACACATATTCTTTTGGTCATAATTGTATTCTTTCTTTTTTATTTGAATCGAGTGTGACATTTATGTGCTCCCTTTAATTTCCACACATATTCTTTTGGCCATAATTGTATTTTTCTTTTTCATTTGAATCGACTGTGACTTTTTATTTGCTTCCATGAATTTCCACACATATTCCTTTGGTCATAATTGTATTCTTTCTTTTTCATTTGAGTCGACTGTGACTTTTTATTTGCTTCCATTTATTTCCACACATATTCTTTTGGTCATAATTGTATTCTATCTTTTTCATTTGAATCGACTGTGTCTTTTTATTTGCTTCCTTTAATTTCCACACATATTCGTTTGGTCATAATTGTATTCTTTCTTTTTCAGTTGAACGACTGTGACATTTTATGCACTTCCTTTAATTTCCACACATATTATTTTGGTCATAATTGTATTCTTTCTTTTTCATTTGAATCGACTGTGACTTTTTATTTGCTTCCTTTAATTTCCACACATATTCGTTTGGTCATAATTGTATTCTTTCTTTTTCATTTGAATCGACTGTGACTTTTTATGTTCTTCCTTTAATTTCCAGACATATTCTTTTGGTCATAATTTTATTCTTTCTTTTTCATTTGAATCGACTGTGACTTTTTATGGGCTTCCTTTAATTTCCACACATATTCTTTTGGTCATAATTTTATTCTTTCTTTTCCTGTTGAATCGACTGTGACTTTTTATGTGCTTCCTTTAATTTCCACACGTATTCTTTTGGTCATAATTGTATTCTTTCTATTTCATTTGAATCGATTGTGACTTTTTATGCGCTTCCTTTAATTTCCACACATATTCTTTTGGTCATAATTGTATACTTTCTTTTTCATTTGAATCAACTGTGACTTTTTATTTGCTGCCATTTATTTCCACACATATTCTTTTGGTCATAATTGTATTCTATTTTTTCATTTGAATCGACTGTGACTTTTTATTTGCTTCCTTTAATTTCCACACATATTCGTTTGGTCATAATTGTATTCTTTCTTTTTCACTTGAACGACTGTGACATTTTAAGCACTTCCTTTAATTTCCACACGTATTCTTTTGGTCATAATTGTATTCTTTCTTTTTCATTTGAAACGACTGTGACTTTTTATGCGCTTCCTTTAATTTCCACACATATTCTTTTGCTCATAATTGTATACTTTCTTTTTCATTTGAATCAACTGTGACTTTTTATTAGCTTTCTTTAATTTCCACACATTTTCTTTTGGTCATAATTGTATTCTTTTTTTTCATTTGAATCGACTGTGACTTTTTATTTGCTTCCCTTAATTTCCCCACACATTCGTTTGGTCATAATTGTATTGTTTTTTTTCATTTGAATCGACTGTGACTTTTTATGTGCGTCCTTTAATTTCCACACATATTCGTTTGGTCATAATTGTATTGTTTCTTTTTCATTTGAAACGACTGTGATTTTTATGCGCTTCCTTTAATTTCCACACATATTCTCTTGGTCATAATTGTATTCTTGCTTTTTCATTTGAAACGACCGTGACTTTTTATTTGCTTACATTAATTTCCACACATATTCTTTTGGTCATAATTGTATTCTTACTTTTTCATTTGAATCGACTGTGATTTTTATTTGCTTTTTTTAATTTCCACACATATTCGTTTGGACATAATTGTACTCTTTATTTTCATTTGAGTCGACTGTGACTTTTCATGTGCTTCCTTTAATTTCCACACATACTTTTGGTCATAATTGTAAACTTTCTTTTTCATTTGAATCGACTGTGACATTCTATGTGCTTTCTTTAATTTCCACACATATACTTTTGGTCATAATTGTATTCTTTCTTTTTCATTTGGATCGATTGTGACTTTTTATGGGCTTCCTTTAATTTTCACACATATTCTTTTGGTCATAATTGTATTCTTTCTTATTCGTTGGAATCGACTGTGACTTTTTATGGGCTTCCTTTAATTTCCACACGTATTCTTTTGGTCATTATTGTATGCTTTATTTTCAGTTGAATCGACTGAGACTTTTTATGTGCTTCCTTTAATTTCCACACATATTCTTTTGGTCATAATTTTATCCTTTTTTTTCATTTGAATCGACTGTGACTTGTTAAATGCTTCCTTTAATTTCCACACGTATTCTTTTGGTCATAATTGTATTCTTACTTTTTTATTTGAATCGACTGTGATTTTTATTTGCTTCCTTTAATTTCCACACATATTCGTTGGTCATAATTGTATTGTTTCTTTTTCATTTGAATCGACTGTGACTTTTTATGTGCTTCCTTTAATTTCCACACATATTCTTTTGGTCATAATTGTATTCTTTCTTTTTTATTTGAATCGAGTGTGACATTTATGTGCTCCCTTTAATTTCCACACATATTCTTTTGGCCATAATTGTATTTTTTCTTTTTCATTTGAATCGACTGTGACTTTTTATTTGCTTCCATGAATTTCCACACATATTCCTTTGGTCATAATTGTATTCTTTCTTTTTCATTTGAATCGACTGTGACATTTTATGTGCTTCCTTTAATTTCCACACTTATTCCTTTGTTCAAAATTGTATTCTTTATTTTTCATTTGAATCGACTGTGACTTTTTATTTGCTTCATTTAATTTCCACACATATTCTTTTGGTCATAATTGTATTCTTCCTTTTTCATTTGAATCGACTGTGACGTTTTATTTGCTTCCTTTAATTTCCACACATATTCGTTTGGTCATAATTGTATTGTTTCTTTTTCATTTGAATCGACTGTGACTTTTTATGTGCTTCTTTTAATTTCCACACATATTCTTTTGGTCATAATTGTATTCTTTCTTTTTCATTGGAATCGACTGTGACTTTTTATTTGCTTCCATGAAATTCCACACATATTCGTTTGGTCATAATTGTATTGTTTCTTTTTCATTTGAATCGACTGTGACTTTTTATGGGCTTCCTTTAATTTCCACACATATTCTTTTGGTCATAATTGTATTCTTTATTTTCATTTGAATCGACTATGACTTTTCTGTGCTTCCTTTAATTTCCACACATATTCTTTTGGCCATAATTATATTCTTTCTTTTTCATTTAATCGACTGTGACTTTTTATTTGATTCCATTTATTTCCACACATATTGTTTTGGTCATAATTTTATTCTATCGTTTTCATTTGAATCGACTGTGACTTTTTTTTGCTTCCTTTAATTTCCACACATATTCGTTTGGTCATAATTGTATTCTTTCTTTTTCAGTTGAACGACTGTGACATTTTATGCACTTCCTTTAATTTCCACACATATTATTTTGGTCATAATTGTATTCTTTCTTTTTCATTTGAATCGACTGTGACTTTTTATTTGCTTCCTTTAATTTCCACACATATTCGTTTGGTCATAATTGTATTCTTTCTTTTTCATTTGAATCGACTGTGACTTTTTATGTTCTTCCTTTAATTTCCAGACATATTCTTTTGGTCATAATTTTATTCTTTCTTTTTCATTTGAATCGACTGTGACTTTTTATGGGCTTCCTTTAATTTCCACACATATTCTTTTGGTCATAATTTTATTCTTTCTTTTCCTGTTGAATCGACTGTGACTTTTTATGTGCTTCCTTTAATTTCCACACGTATTCTTTTGGTCATAATTGTATTCTTTCTATTTCATTTGAATCGATTGTGACTTTTTATGCGCTTCCTTTAATTTCCACACATATTCTTTTGGTCATAATTGTATACTTTCTTTTTCATTTGAATCAACTGTGACTTTTTATTTGCTGCCATTTATTTCCACACATATTCTTTTGGTCATAATTGTATTCTATTTTTTCATTTGAATCGACTGTGACTTTTTATTTGCTTCCTTTAATTTCCACACATATTCGTTTGGTCATAATTGTATTCTTTCTTTTTCACTTGAACGACTGTGACATTTTAAGCACTTCCTTTAATTTCCACACGTATTCTTTTGGTCATAATTGTATTCTTTCTTTTTCATTTGAAACGACTGTGACTTTTTATGCGCTTCCTTTAATTTCCACACATATTCTTTTGGTCATAATTGTATACTTTCTTTTTCATTTGAATCAACTGTGACTTTTTATTAGCTTTCTTTAATTTCCACACATTTTCTTTTGGTCATAATTGTATTCTTTTTTTTCATTTGAATCGACTGTGACTTTTTATTTGCTTCCCTTAATTTCCCCACACATTCGTTTGGTCATAATTGTATTGTTTTTTTTCATTTGAATCGACTGTGACTTTTTATGTGCGTCCTTTAATTTCCACACATATTCGTTTGGTCATAATTGTATTGTTTCTTTTTCATTTGAAACGACTGTGATTTTTATGCGCTTCCTTTAATTTCCACACATATTCTCTTGGTCATAATTGTATTCTTGCTTTTTCATTTGAAACGACCGTGACTTTTTATTTGCTTACATTAATTTCCACACATATTCTTTTGGTCATAATTGTATTCTTACTTTTTCATTTGAATCGACTGTGATTTTTATTTGCTTTTTTTAATTTCCACACATATTCGTTTGGACATAATTGTACTCTTTATTTTCATTTGAGTCGACTGTGACTTTTCATGTGCTTCCTTTAATTTCCACACATACTTTTGGTCATAATTGTAAACTTTCTTTTTCATTTGAATCGACTGTGACATTCTATGGGCTTTCTTTAATTTCCACACATATACTTTTGGTCATAATTGTATTCTTTCTTTTTCATTTGGATCGATTGTGACTTTTTATGGGCTTCCTTTAATTTTCACACATATTCTTTTGGTCATAATTGTATTCTTTCTTATTCGTTGGAATCGACTGTGACTTTTTATGGGCTTCCTTTAATTTCCACACGTATTCTTTTGGTCATTATTGTATGCTTTATTTTCAGTTGAATCGACTGAGACTTTTTATTTGCTTCCTTTAATTTCCACACATATTCTTTTGGTCATAATTTTATCCTTTTTTTTCATTTGAATCGACTGTGACTTGTTAAATGCTTCCTTTAATTTCCACACGTATTCTTTTGGTCATAATTGTATTCTTACTTTTTTATTTGAATCGACTGTGATTTTTATTTGCTTCCTTTAATTTCCACACATATTCGTTGGTCATAATTGTATTGTTTCTTTTTCATTTGAATCGACTGTGACTTTTTATGTGCTTCCTTTAATTTCCACACATATTCTTTTGGTCATAATTGTATTCTTTCTTTTTTATTTGAATCGAGTGTGACATTTATGTGCTCCCTTTAATTTCCACACATATTCTTTTGGCCATAATTGTATTTTTTCTTTTTCATTTGAATCGACTGTGACTTTTTATTTGCTTCCATGAATTTCCACACATATTCCTTTGGTCATAATTGTATTCTTTCTTTTTCATTTGAATCGACTGTGACATTTTATGTGCTTCCTTTAATTTCCACACTTATTCCTTTGTTCAAAATTGTATTCTTTATTTTTCATTTGAATCGACTGTGACTTTTTATTTGCTTCATTTAATTTCCACACATATTCTTTTGGTCATAATTGTATTCTTCCTTTTTCATTTGAATCGACTGTGACGTTTTATTTGCTTCCTTTAATTTCCACACATATTCGTTTGGTCATAATTGTATTGTTTCTTTTTCATTTGAATCGACTGTGACTTTTTATGTGCTTCTTTTAATTTCCACACATATTCTTTTGGTCATAATTGTATTCTTTCTTTTTCATTGGAATCGACTGTGACTTTTTATTTGCTTCCTTTAATTTCCACACATATTCTTTTGGTCATAATTGTATTCTTTATTTTCATTTGAATCGACTATGACTTTTCTGTGCTTCCTTTAATTTCCACACATATTCTTTTGGCCATAATTATATTCTTTCTTTTTTTATTTAATCGACTGTGACTTTTTATTTGATTCCATTTATTTCCACACATATTGTTTTGGTCATAATTTTATTCTATCGTTTTCATTTGAATCGACTGTGACTTTTTTTTGCTTCCTTTAATTTCCACACATATTCGTTTGGTCATAATTGTATTCTTTCTTTTTCACTTGATCGACTGTGACAATTTATGCACTTCCTTTATTTGCCACACATATTCTTTAGGTCATAATTGTATTCTTTCTTTTTCATTTGATTCGACTGTGACTATTTATTTGCTTCCTTTAATTTCCACACATATTCTTTTGGTCATAATTGTATTCTTCCTTTTTCATTTGAATCGACTGTGACTTTTTATGGGCTTCCTTTAATTTCCACACAGATTCTTTTGGTCACAATTTTATTCTTTCTTTTCCTGTTGAATCGACTGTGACTTTTTATGTGCTTCCTTTAATTTCCACACGTATTCTTTTGGTCATAATTCTATTCTTTCTTTTTCATTTGAATCGACTGTGACTTTTTATGCGCTCCCTTTAATTTCCACACATATTCTTTTGGTCATAATTGTATACTTTCTTTTTCATTTGAATCAACTGTGACATTTTATTAGCTTTCTTTAATTTCCACTCATTTTCTTTTGGTCATAATTGTATACTTTTTTTCATTTGAACCGACTGTGACTTTTTATTTGCTTCCTTTAATTTCCCCACACATTCGTTTGGTCATAATTGTATTGTTTCTTTTTCATTTGAATCGACCGTGACTTTTTATGTGCGTCCTTTAATTTCCACACATATTCCTTTGGTCATAATTGTATTGTTTTTTTTCATTTGAATCGACTGTGACATTTTATGCACTTCCTTTAATTTCCACACATATACGTTTGCTCATAATTGTACTCTTTCTTTTCACTTGAGTCGACTGTGACTTTTCATGGGCTTCCTTTACTTTCCACACAATCTTTTGGTCATAATTGTAAACTTTTTTTTCATTTGAATCGACTGTGACATTCTATGTGGTTTCTTTAATTTCCACACATATACTCTTGGTCATAATTGTATTCTTACTTTTTCATTTCGATCGATTGTGACTTTTTATGGGCTTCCTTTAATTTCCACACATATTCTTTTGGTCATAATTGTATTCTTTCTTTTTCATTTGAATCGACTGTGACATTTTATGGGCTTCCTTTAATTTCCACACGTATACTTTTGGTCATAATTGTTTGCTTTATTTTCATTTGAATCGACTGTGACTTTTTATGTGCTTCCTTTAATTTCCACACATATTCTTTTGGTCATAATTTTATTCTATTTTTTCATTTGAATCGACTGTGACTTTTTAATTGATCCTTTAATTTCCACACATATTCTTTTGGTCATAATTATATTCTTTATTTTTCATTTTAATCGACTGTCACTTTATATATGTTCCCTTTAATTTCCACACATATTCGTTGGGTCATAATTGTATTCTTTCTTTTTCATTTGAATCGACTGTGACTTTTTATGTGCTTCCTTTAATTTCCACATATTTTTTTGGTCATAATTCTATTCTGTCTTTTCCATTTGAATCGAATGTGACTTTTTATGTGCTTCCTTTAATCTCCACACATAATCTATTGGTCATAATTGTATTCTTTCTTTTTCATTTGAATCGACTGTGAATTTTATGTCGTTCCTTTAATTTCCAAACATATTCTTTTGGCCATAATTGTATTCTTTCTTTTTCATTTGAATCGACTGTGACTTTTTATTTGCTTCCTTCAATTTCCACACATATTCGTTTGGTCATAATTGTATTCTTTCTTTTTCATTTGAGTCTACTGTGACTTTTTATGTGCTTCCATTATTTTCCACACATATTCTTTTGGTCATAATTGTATTCTTTCTTTTTCATTTGAATCGACTGTTACTTATTATTTGCTTCCTTTTATTTCCACACATATTCTTTTGGTCATAATTTTATTCTATATTTTTCATTTGAATCGACTGTGAATATTTATTTGCTTCCTTTAATTTCCACACATATTCGTTTGGTCATAATTGTATTTTTTCTTTTTCATTTGAACGACTGTGACATTTTATGCGCTTCGTTTAATTTCCACACATATTCGTTTGGACATAATTGTATTTTTCTTTTTCATTTTTGGATCGACTGTGACTTTTCAGGTTTTTCCTTTATTTTCCAGACATATTATTTTGGTCATAATTGTATTTCTCTTTTTCATTTGAATCGATTGTGTCTTTTTATGGGCTTGCTTTAATTTCCACACATATTCTTTTGGTCATAATTGTATTCTTTCTTTTTCATTTTAATCGACTGTGACGATTTATGTGCTTCCTTTAATTTCCACACGTATTCTTTTGTTCATAATTGTCTTGTTTCTTTTTCATTTGAATCGACTGTAACTTTTTATTTGCTTCCTTTAATTTCCACACATATTCTTTTGGTCATAATTGTTATCTTTCTTTTTCATTTGAATCGACACTGTCTTTTTATGGGCTTCATTTAATTTCCACACATATTCTTTTGGTCATAATTGTATTCTTTCTTTTTCATTTGAATCGACTGTGACGTTTTATGTGCTTCCTTTAATTTCAACACGTATTCTTTTGGTCATAATTGTATTCTTTCTTTTTCATTTGAATCGACTGTGACTTTTTATGTGCTTTCTTTAATTTCCGCACATATTCTTTTGGACATAATTGTATAAATTATTTTTCATTTGAATCGACTGTGACTTTTTATTAGCTTTCTTTAATTTCCACACATATTCTTTCGGTCATAATTGTATACTTTTTTTTCATTTGAACCGACTGTGACTTTTTATTTGCTTCCTTTAAATTTCCACACATATTGGTTTGGTCATAATTGTATTGTTTCTTTTTCATTTGAATCGACTGTGACTTTTTATGTGCTTCTTTTAATTATCGCACATATTCGTTTGGTCATAATTGTATTGTTTCTTTTTCATTTGAATCGACTGTGACTTTTTATGTGCTTCCTTTAATTTCCACTCATATTCTTTTGGTCATAATTGTAAACTTTCTTTTTCATTTGAATCGACTGTGACTTTCTATGAGCTTTCTTTAATTTCCACACGTATACTTTTAGTCATCATTGTAAACTTTCTTTTTCATTTGAATCGACTGTGACTTTTTATGTGCTTCCTTTAATTTCCACACATATTCTTTTGTTCATAATTTTATTCATTTTTCATTTGAATCGACTGTGACTTTTTAATTGTTTCCTTTAATTTCCACACATACTCTTTTGGTCATAATTGTATTCTTTATTTTTCATTTGAATCGACTGTGACTTTTTATGTGCTTCCTTTAATTTCCACACATATTCGTTGGGTCATAATTGTATTCTTTCTTTTTCATTTGAATCGACATTGACTTTTTATGTGCCTCCTTTAATTTCCACACGTATACTTTTGGTCATAATTGTATTCTTTCTTTTTCATTTGAATCGACTGTGACTTTTTATGTGCTTCCTTTAATTTCCACACATATTCTTTTGGTCATAATTGTATACTTGTGTTCATTTGAATCGACTGTGACATTTTATTAGATTTCTTTAATTTCCACACATATTCTTTTGGTCATAATTGTATTCTTTCTTTTTCATTTGAATCGACTGTGAGTTTTTATTTGCTTCCTTTAATTTCCACACATTATTTTGGTCATAATTGTATTCTATATTTTTCATTTCAATCGACTGTGACTTATTATGGCTTTCCTTTAATTTCCACACGTCTTCTTTTTTCATAATTGTATTCTTTATTTTCATTTGAATCGACTGTGACTTTTTATTTGCTTCCTTTAATTTTCACACATATTCTTTTGGTCATAATTGTATTCTTCCTTTTTCATTTGAATCGACTGTGACTTTTTATGTGCTTCCTTTAATTTCCACACATATTCTTTTGGTCATAATTGTATTCTTTATATTTCATTTGAATCGACTGTGACTTTTTATGTGCTTCCTTTAATTTCCACACATATTCGTTGGGTCATAATTGTATTCTTTCTTTTTTCATTTGAATCGACTGTGACTTTTTATGTGCTCACATTAATTTCAACACATATTCTTTTGGTCATAATTGTATTCTTTCGTTTTCATTTGAATCGACTGTGACTTTTTATTTGCTTCCTTTAATTTCCACACATATTCTTTTGCTCAAAATTGTATTCTATATTTTTCAATTCAATCGACTGTGACTTATTATGGCCTTCCTTTAATTTCCACACGTATTCTTTTTGTCATAATTGTATTCTTTATTTTCATTTGAATCGACTGTGACTTTCTATGTGCTTTCTTTAATTTCCACACATATTCTTTTGGTCATTATTGTATTCTTTATTTTTCATTTGAATCGACTGTGACTTTTTATGTGCTTTCTTTAATTTCCACACGTATTCTTTTGCTCATAATTGTTTTTTTTCATTTTCATTTGAATCGACTGTCACTTTTTATGTGCTTCCTTTAATTTCCACACATATTCTTTTGGTCATAATTGTATACATTCTTTTTCATTTGAATCGACTGTGACTTTTTATGTGCTTCCTTTAAATTCCACACATATTCTTTTGGTCATAATTGTATTCTTTCTTTTTCATTTGAATCGACTGTGACTTTTTATGTGCTTCCTTTAATATCCACACGTATTCTTTTGGTCAAAATTGTATTCTTTATTTTTCATTTGAATCGACTGTGACTTTTTATTTGCTTCCTTTAATTTCCACACATATTCTTTTGGTCATAATTGTATTCTTTCTTTTTCATTTGAATCGACTGTGACTTTTTATGCTCTTCCTTTAATTTCCAGACATATTCTTTTGGTCATAATTGTATTCTTTCTTTTTCATTTGAATCGACTGTGACTTTTTATGGGCTTCCTTTAATTTCCAGACATATTCTTTTGGTCATAATTGTATTCTTCCTTTTTCATTTGAATCGACTGTGACATTTTATGTGCTTTCTTTAATTTCCACACGTATTCTTTTGCTCATAATTGTATTTTTTCATTTTCATTTGAATCGACTGTGACTTTTTATGTGCTTCCTTTAATTTCCACACACATTCTTTTGGTCATAATTGTATACTTTCTTTTTCATTTGAATCGACTGTGACTTTTTATGGGCTTCCTTTAATTTCCACACATATTCTTTTGGTCATAATTGTATTCTTTTTTTTCATTTGAATCGACTGTGACTTTTTATGTGCTTCCATTAAATTCCACACATATTCTTTTGGACATAATTGTATTCTTTCTTTTTCATTTGAATCGACTGTGACTTTTTACTTGCTTCCTTTAATTTCCACACGTATCATTTTGGCCATAATTGTATACTTTCTTTATCATTTGAGACGACTGTGACTTTTTATGTGCTTCCTTTAATTTCCACACATATTCTTTTGGTCATAATTGTATACTTTCTTTTTCATTTGAATCGACTGTGACTTTTTATGTGCTTCCTTTAAATTCCACACATTTCTTTTGGTCATAATTGTATTCTTTATTTTCATTTGAATCGACTGTGACTTTTTAATTGCTTCCTTTAATTTCCACTCATATTCTTTTGGTCATAATTGTATTCTTTATTTTTCATTTGAATCGACTGTGACTTTTTATATGCTTCCTTTAATTTCCACACATATTCTTTGGGTCATACTTGTATTCTTTCTTTTTCATTTTAATCGACTGTGACTTTTTATGTGCTTCCTTTAATTTCCACACATATTCTTTTGGTCATAATTGTATTCTTTTTTTTCATTTGAATAGACTGTGACTTTTTATGTGATTCCTTTAATTTCCACCCATATTCTGTTGGTCATAATTGTATTTTTCTTTTTCATTTGAATCGACTGTGACATTTTATGTGCTTCCTTAAATTTCAACACGTATTCTTTTGGTTATAATTGTATTCTTTATTTTAATTTGAATTGACTGTGACTTTTTATTTGCTTCCTTTAATTTCCACACATATTCTTTTGGTCATAATTGTATTCTTTCTTTTTCACTTGAATCTACTGTGACTTTTTATGTGCTTCCTTTAATTTCCACAAATATTATTTTGGTCATAATTGTATTCTTTCTTTTTCATTTGAATCGACTGTGACTTTTTATGTGCTTCCTTTAATTTCCACACGTATTATTTTGGTCATAATTGTATATTTTCTTTATCATTTGAATCGACTGTGACTTTTTATGTGCTTCCTTTAATTTCCACACATATTATTTTGGTCATAATTGTATTCTTTCTATTTCATTTGAATCGACTGTGACTTTTTATTTGCTTCCTTTAATTTCCACACATATTATTTTGGTCATAATTGTATTCTATATTTTTCATTTCAATAGACTGTGACTTATTATGGCCTTCCTTTAAATTCCAGACGTATTTTTTTTGTCATAATTGTATTCTTTATTTTCATTTTAATCGAGTGTGCCTTTTTATTTGCTTCCTGTAATTTCCACACATATTCTTTTGGTCATAATTGTATTATTTCTTTTTCATTTGAATCGACTGTGACTTTTTATATGCTTCCTTTAATATCCACACATATTCTTTTGGTCATAATTTTATACATTTTTCATTTGAATCGACTGTTACTTTTTAATTGCTTCCTTTAATTTCCACACATATTCTTTTGGTCATAATTTTATTCTTTATTTTTCATTTGAATCGACGGTGACTTTTTATGTGCTTCCGTTAATTTCCACATATATTCTTTTGGTCATAATTTTATGCTTTCTTTTTCATTTGAATCGACTGTGACTTTTTATTTGCTTCCTTTAATTTCCACACTTATTCTTTTGGTCATAATTGTATTCTATTTTTTTCACTTGAATCGACTGTGACTTTTTATGTGCTTCCTTTAAATTCCACACATATTCTTTTGGTCATAATTGTATTTTTTATTTTCATTTGAATCGACTGTGTCTTTTTAATTGCTTCCTTTAATTTCCACACATATTCTTTTGGTCATAATTGTATTTTTTCTTTTTCATTTTAAACGACTGTGACTTTTTATGTGCTTCCTTTAATTTCCACACATATTCTCTTGGTCATAATTGTATTATTTCTTTTTCATTTGAATCGACTGTGACTTTTCATGTGCTTCCTTTAATTTCCACAGATTCTTTTGGTCATAATTTTATTTTTAATTTTTCATTGGAATCGACTGTGACTTTTTATGTGCTTCCTTTAATTTCCACACATATTCTTTTGGTCATAATTTCTATTCTTTATTTTTCATTTGAATCGACTGTGACTTTTTATGTGCTTCCTTTAATTTCCACACATATTCTTTTGGTCGTAATTGTATTATTTATTTTCATTTGAATCGACTGTGACTTTTTATGTGCTTCCTTTAATTTCCACACATATTCTTTTGGTCATAATTTTATTTTTTCTTTTTCATTTGAATCGACTGTGACTTTTTATGTGCTTCCTTTAATTTCCACACATATTCTTTTGGTCATAATTGTATATTTTCTGTTTACTTTGAATCGACTGTGTGGAAATTAAAGGAAGCACATAAAAAGTTACAGTCGATTCAAATGAAAAAGAAAGAATACAATTATAAACAAGCGAATATTTGTGGAAATTAAAGGAAGCAAATAAAAAGTCACAATCGATTCAAATGAAAAAGAAAGAATACAATTATGACCAAAAGAATAAGTGTGGAAATTAAAGGAAGCACATAAAAAGTCACAGTCGATTAAAATTAAAAATAACGAATACAATTATGACCAAAAGAATATGTCTGGAAATTAAAGAAAGCAATTAAAATGTCACAGTCGATTGAAATGAAAAAGAAAGTATAAAATTATGACCAAAAGATTATGTGTGGAAATTAAAGGAAGCACATAAAATGTCACAGTCGATTCAAATGAAAAAAAAAGAATACAATTATGACCAAAAGAATATGTGTGGAAATTAAAGGAAGCACATAAAATGTCACAGTCGATTCAAATGAAAAAAAAAGAATACAATTATGGCCAAACGAATATGTGTGGAAATTAAAGGAAGCAATTAAAAAGTCACAGTCGATTCAAATGAAAAAGAAAGAATACCATTATGACCAAAAGAATATGTGTGGAAATTAATGAAAGCACATAAAAGTCACAGTCGATTCAAATGAAAATTAGGAATACAATTATGACCAAAAGAATATATGTGGAAATTAAAGGAAGCTCATAAAAATCACATTCGATTCAAATGAAAAAGAAAGAATACAATTATGACCCAGAGAATAAGTGTGGAAATTAAAGGAAGCACATAAAAAGTCACAGTCGTTTCAAATGAAAAAGAAAGAATACAATTATGACCAAAAGAATATGTGTGGAAATTAAAGGAAGCTAATAAAAAGTCACAGTCGATTCAAATGAAAAAGAAAGTATACAATTATAACCAAAAGTATATGTGTGGAAATTAAAGGAAGCACATAAAATGTCACAGTCGATTCAAATGAAAAAGAAAGAATACAATTATGACCAAACGAATATGTGTGGAAATTAAAGGAAGCTAATAAAAAGTCACAGTCGATTCAAATGGAAAAGAAAGAATACAATTATGACCAAACGAATATGACTGGAAATTAAAGGACGCAAATAAATAGTCACAGGCGATTCAAATGAAAAAGGAAAAAATAAAATTATGACCAAAAGAATATGTGTAGAAATTAAAGGAAGCACATAAAAGTCACAGTCGATTCAAATGAAAAAGAAAGAATACAATTATGACCAAAGAAGATGTGTGGAAATTAAAGGAAGCACATAAAAAGTCACAGTCGATTCAAATGAAAAAGAAAAAATACAATTATAAACAAGCGAATATTTGTGGAAATTATAGGAAGCAAATAAAAAGTCACAGTCGATTCAAATGAAAAAAAAGAATACAATTATGACCAACAGAATAAGGGTGGAAATTAAAGGATGCAGATAAAAGACACAGTCGATTATAATGAAAAAGAAAGAATACAATTATGACCAAAAGAATATGTGTGGAAATTACAGGAAGCCCATAAAAAGTCACAGTCGATTCAAATGAAATAGAAAGAATACAATTATGTCCAAGAGAATAAGTTTTGAAATTAAAGGAAGCACATAAAAAGTCACAGTCGATTCAAATGAAAAAGAAAGTATACAATTATGACCAAAAGAATATGTGTGGAAAATAAAGTCACAGTCGATTCAAATGAAAAAGAAAGAATACAATTATGACCAAACGAATATGTCTGGAAATTGAAAGAAGCAAATGAACAGTCACAGTCGATTCAAATGAAAAAAAAATACAATTATGACCATATGAATATGTGTGGAAATTAAAGGAAGCACATAAAAAGTCACAGTCGATTCAAATGAAAAAGAAAGAATACAATTATGACCAAAGAATATGTGTGGAATTTAAAGGAAGCAAATAAAAAGTCACAGTCGATTCAAATGAAAAAGAACCTATACAAATATGACCAAACGAATATGACTGGAAATTAAAGGACGCAAATAAAAAGTCACAGTCGATTCAAATGAAAAATAAAGAATACAATTATGACGAAAAGAATATGTGTGGAAATTAAAGGAAGCACAAAAAAAGTCACAGTCAATTCAAATGAAAAAGAAACAATACTATTATGAACAAACGAATATGTGTGGAAATTAAAGGAAGCAAATAAAAAGTCACAGTCGATACAAATGAAAAAGAAAGAATACAATTATGACCAAACGAATATGTCAGGAAATTACAGGAAGCAAATAAAAAGTCACAGTCGATTCAAATGAAAAAGAAAAAAATACAATTATGACCAAATGAATATGTGTGGAAATTAAAGGAAGCACATAAAACGTCAACGTCGATACAAAAAAAAAAGAAAGAATACAATTATGACAAAAAGAATACGTGTGGAAATTAAAGGAAGGACATAAAAAGTCACAGTCGATTCAAATGAAAAGAAAGAATACAATTATGACCAAACGAATACATGTGGAAATTAAAGGAAGCAAATAAAAAGTCACAATCAATTCAAATGAAAAAGAAAGAATACAATTATGACCAAAAGAATATGTGTGGAAATTAAAGGAAGCACATAAATGTCAAGGTCGATTCAAATGAAAAAGAAAGAATACAATTATGACCAAAAGAATATGTGTGTAAATTGAAGGAAGTGCATAAGAAGTCACAGTCGATTCAAATGAAAAAGAAAGAATACAATTATGAACAATGGAATATTTGGGGAAATTAAAGTAATCACATGAAATGTCACAGTCGATTCAAATGAAAAAGAAAGAATACAATTATGACCAAAAGAATATGTGTGGAAATTAAAGGAAACAAATAAAAAGTCACAGTCGATTCAAATGAAAAAGAAAGAATACAATTATGACGAAAAGATTAGGTGTGGAAATTAAAGGAAGCACATAAAAATCACAGTCGATTCAAATGAAAAAGAAAGAATACAATTATGACCAAAAGAATACGTGTAGAAATTAAAGGAAGCAAATAAACAGTCACAGTCGATTCAAATGAAAAAGAAAGACTACAATTATGACCAAACGAATATGTCTGGAAATTAAAGGAAGCAAATAAAAAGTCACAGTCGATTCAAATGAATAAGAAAAATACAATTATGACCAAATGAATAAGTGTGGAAAATAAGGAAGCACATAAAAATCACAGTCGATTCAAATGAAAAAGAAAGAATACAATTATGACCAAAAGAATACGTGTGGAAATTAAAGGATGGACATAAAAAGTCACAGTCGATTCAAATGAAAAGAAAGAATACAATTAAGACAAAATGAATACCTGTGTCAATTAAAGGAAGCACTTAAAAAGTCACAGTCGATTCAAATGAAAAAGAAAGAATACAATTATGACCAAACGAATACGTGTGGAAATTAAAGGAAGCAAATAAAAAGTCACAATCAATTCAAATGAAAAAGAAAAATACAATTATGTCCAAAAGAATATGTGTGGAAATTAAAGGAAGCACATAAAAAGTCACAGTCGATTCAAATGAAAAAGAAAGAATACAATTATGACCAAACGAATATTTGAGGAAATTAAAGGAAGCAAACAAAAAGTCACAGTCTATTCAAATGAAAAAGAAAGAATACAATTATGACCAAAAGAATATGCGTGGACATTAAAGGAAGCACATAAAAGTCAAGGTCGATTAAAATGAAAAAGAAAGAATACAATTATGACCAAAAGAATATGTGTGTAAATTAAAGGAAGCGCATAAAAAGTCACAGTCGATTCAAATGAAAAAGAAAGAATACAATTATGACCAATGGAATATGTGTGGAACTTAAAGGAATCACATGAAATGTCACAGTCGATTCAAATGAAAAAGAAAGAATACAATTATGACCAAAAGAATATGTGTGGAGATTAAAGGAAACAAATAAAAAGTCACAGTCGATTCAAATGAAAAAGAAAGAATACAATTATTACCAAAAGAATACGTGTGGAAATAAAAGGAAGGAAATAAAAAGTCACAGTCGATTCAAATGAAAAAGAAAGACTACAATTATGACCAAACGAATATGTCTGTAAATTAAAGGAAGCAAATAAAAAGTCACAGTCGATTCAAATGAATAAGAAAAAATACAATTATGACCAAATGAATAAGTGTGGAAATTAAAGGAAGCACATAAAAAGTCACAGTCGATTAAAATGAAAAAGAAAGAATACAATTATGACCAAAAGAATAGGTGAGGAAAAATTAAAGGAAGGACTTAAAAAGTCACAGTCGATTCAAATGAAAATAAAGAATACAATTAAGGCCAAATGAATACGTGTGTAAATTAAAGGAAGCACATAAAATGTCACAGCCGATTCAAATGAAAAAGAAAGAATACAATTATGACCAAAAGAATACGTGTGGAAATTAAAGGAAGCAAATAAAAAGTCACAATCGATTCAAATGAAAAAGAAAGAATACAATTATGACCAAAAGAATATTTGTGGAAATTAAAGGAAGCACATAAAAAGTCACAGTCGATTCAAATGAAAAAGAAAGAATACAATTATGACCAAACGAATACGTGTGGAATTTAAAGTAAGCAAAAAAACAGTCACAGTCGATTCAAATGAAAAAAAGCATACAATTATGACCAAAAGAATATTTGTGGAAATTAAAGGAAGCAAATAAAAAGTCACAGTCGATTCAAATAAAAAAGAAAAATACAATTATGACCAAACGAATATGTGTGGAAATTAAAGGAAGCAAATAAAAAGTCACAGTCGATTCAAATGAAAAAGAAAAAAGAAAATTATGACCAAATGAATATGTGTGGAAATTAAAGGAAGCACATAAAAAGTCACAGTCGATTCTACTGAAAAATAAAGAATAGAATTATGACCAAAAGAATATGTGTGGAAATTAAAGGAAACAAATAAAAAGTCACAGTCGATCAAATGAAAAAGAAAGAATACAATTATGACCAAATGAATACGTGTGGAATTAAAGGAAGCACATAAAAAGTCACAGTCGATTCAAATGTAAAAGAAAGAATAAAATTATGAACAAAAGAATATGTATTTAAATTAAAGGAAGCAAATAAAAAGTCACAGTCGATTCAAATGAAAAAGAAAGGATACAATTATGACCAAAAGAATATGTGTGGTAATTAATGGAAGCACAAAAAATGTCACAGTCGATTCAAATGAACAAGAAAAAATACAATTATGAACAAAAGATTATGTGTGGAAATTAAAGGAAGCCCATAAAATATCACAGTCGATTCAAATGAAAAAGAAAGAATACAATTATGACCAAAAGAATATGTGTGGAAATTAAAGGAAGCACAGAAAAAGTCACAGTCGATTCAAATGAAAAAGAAAGAATACAATTATGACCAAAAGAATATGTGTGGAAATTAATGGAAGCACATAAAAAGTCACAGTCGATTCAAATGAAAAAGAAAGAATACAATTATGACCAAAAGAATACGTGTGGAAATTAAAGGAAGCACATAAAAAGTCACAGTCGATTCAAATGAAAAACAGAATAAAATTATGACCAAAAGAATATGTGTGGAAATTAAAGGAAGCGCATAAAAGGTCTCAGTCGATTCAAATATAAAAGAAAGAATACAATTATGACCAAAAGAATATGTGTGGAAAATAAAGTAAGCTAATAAAAAGTCACAGTCGATTCAAATGAAAAGAAAGAATACAACTATGACCAAAAGAATACGTGTGGAAATTAAAGGAAGCACATAAAAAGTCACCGTCGATTCAAATGAAACAGAAAGAATACAATTATGACCAAAAGAATACGTGTGGAAATTGAAGGAAGCAAATAAAAAGTCACAGTCGATTTAAACGAAAAAGAAAGAATACAATTATGACCAAAAGAATATGTGTGGAAATTAAAGGAAGCACATAAAAGTCAATGTCGATTCAAATGAAAAAGAAAGAATACAATTATGACCAAAAGAATATGTGTGTAAATTAAAGGAAGCGCATAAAAAGTCACGATCGATTCAAATGAAAAAGAAAGAATACAATTATGACCAATGGAATATGTGTGGAAATTAAAGGAATCACATAAAAAGTCACAGTCGATTCAAATGAAAAAGAAAGAATACAATTATGACCAAAAGAATATGTGTGGAAATTAAAGGAAGCACAGAAAAAGTCACAGTCGATTCAAATGAAAAATAAAGAATACAATTATGACCAACAGAATATGTGTGGAAATTAATGGAAGCACATAAAAAGTCACAGTCGACTCAAATGAAGAAGAAAGAATACAATTATGACCAAACGAATATGTGTGGAAATTAACGTAAGCATATAAAAAGTCACAGTCGATTCAAATGAAAAAGAAAGAATACAATTATGACCAAAAGAATACGTGTGGAAATTAAAGGAAGCACATAAAAAGTCACAGTCGATTCAAATTAAAAATAAAGAATACAATTAAGACCAAATGAATACGTGTGGAAATTAAAGGAATCACATAAAAAGTCACAGTCGATTTAAATGAAAAAGAAAGAATACAATTATGAGCAAAAGAATATGTGTGGAAATTAAAGGAAGCACATAAAAGGTCACAGTCGATTCAAATGAAAAAGAAAGTATAAAATTATGACCAAAAGAATATGTGTGGAAATTAATGGAAGCACATAAAATGTCACAGTCGATTCAAATGAAAAAGAAAGAATACAATTATGACCAAAAGAATACGTGTGGAAATTAAAGGAAGCACATAAAAAGTCACAGTCGATTCAAATGAAAAAGAAAGAATACAATTAAGACCAAATGAATACGTGTGGAATTTAAAGGTAGCACAGAAAAAGTCACAGTCGATTCAAATGACAAAGAAAGAATACAATTATGACCAAAAGAATACGTGTGGAAATTTAGGAAAGCACATAAAAAGTCACAGTCGATTCAAATGAAAAAGAAATAATACAATCATGACCAAAAGAATATGTGTGGAAATTAAAGGAAGCACATAAAAGTCAATGTCGATTCAAATGAAAAAGAACGAATACAATTATGACCAAACGAATATGTGTGGAAATGAAAGGAAGCATATAAAAAAGCACAGTCGATTCAAAAGAAAAAGAGAGAATACAATTATGACCAAAAGAATATGTGTCGAAATTAAAGGAAGCAATTAAAAAGTCACAGTCGATTCAAATGAAAAAGAAAGTATACAATTATGACCAAAAGAATACGTGAGGAAATTAAAGAAAGCACATAAAAATCACAGTCGATTCAAATGAAAATGAAAGAATACAATTATGACCAAAGAATATGAGTGGAAAATAAAGGAAGCTCATAAAAAGTCACAGTCGATTCAAATGAAAACGAAAGAATACAATGATGACCAAAAGAATACGTGTGGAAATTAAATGAAGCATATAAAGTCACAGTCGATTCAAATGAAAACGAAAGAATACAATTATGACCAAACGAATATGTGTGGAATTTAAAGGGAGCAAATAAAAAGTCACAGTCGATTCAAATGAAAAAGAAAGAATACAATTATGAACAAAAGAATATGTGTGGAAATTAATGGAAGAACATAAAAAGTCACAGCCGACTCAAATGAAAAATAAAGAATACAATTATGACCAAACGAAGGTGTGTGGAAATTAAAGGAAGCAAATAAAAAGTCACAGTCGATTCAAATGAAAAAGTAAGAATACAATTATGACCAAAAGAATATGTGTGGAAATTCATGGAAGCACATAAAATGTCACAGTCGATTCAAATGAAAAAGAAAGAATACAATTATGACCAAAAGAATACGTGTGGAAATTAAAGGAAGCACATAAAAAGTCACAGTCGATTCAAATGAAAAAGAAAGAATACAATTAAGACCAAATGAATACGTGTGGAAATTAAAGGGAGCACATAAAAAGTCACAGTCGATTCAAATGACAAAGTAAGAATACAATTATGACCAAAAGAATACGTGTGGAAATTTAGGAAAGCACATAAAAAGTCACAGTCGATTCAAATGAAAAAGAAAGAATACAATCATGACCAAAAGAATATGTGTGGAAATTAAAGGAAGCACATAAAAGTCAAGGTCGATTCAAATGAAAAGAACGAATACAATTATGACCAAAAGAATATGTGTGGAAATTAAATGAAGCACATAAAATGTCACAGTCGATTCAAATGAAAAAGAAAGAATACAATTATGACCAAACGCATATGTGTGGAAATGAAAGGAAGCAAATAAAAAGGCACAGTCGATTCAAATGAAAAAGAGAGAATACAATTATGACCAAAAGAATATGTGTCGAAATTAAAGGAAGCAATTAAAAAGCCACAGTCGATTCAAATGAAAAAGAAAGTATACAATTATGACCAAAAGAATACGTGTGGAAATTAAAGAAAGCACATAAAAATCACCGTCGATTCAAATGAAAATGAAAGAATACAATTATGACCAAAGAATATGAGTGGAAAATAATGGAAGCTCATAAAAAGTCACAGTCGATTCAAATGAAAAAGAAAGAATACAATGATGACCAAAAGACTACGTGTGGAAATTAAATGAAGCATATAAAGTCACAGTCGATTCAAATGAAAACGAAAGAATACAATTATGACCAAACGAATATGTGTGGAATTTAAAGTGAGCAAATAAAAAGTCACAGTCGATTCAAATGAAAAAGAAAGAATACAATTATGAACAAAAGAATATGTGTGGAAATTAATGGAAGAACATAAAAAGTCACAGCCGACTCAAATGAAAAAAAAGAATACAATTATGACCAAACGAAGGTGTGTGGAAATTAAAGGAAGCAAATAAAAAGTCACAGTCGGTTCAAATGGAAAAGAAAGAATACAATTATGACCAAAAGAATACGTGTGGAAATTAAAGGAAGCACACAAAAATTCACAGTCGATTCAAATGAAAAAGAAAGAATACAATTATGACCAAAAGAATATGTGTGGAAATTAAAGGAAGCAAATAAAAAGTCACAATCGATTCAAATGAAAAAGCAAGAATACCATTATGACCAAAAGAATATGTGTGGAAATTAATGGAAGCACATAAAAAGTCACAGTCGACTTAAATGAAAAAGAAAGAATACAATTATGACCAAACGAATATGTGTGGAAATTAAAGTAAGCCCATAAAAAGTCACAGTCGATTCAAATGAAAAAGAAAGAATACAATTTTGACCAAAGAATATGTGTGGAAATTAAAGTAAGCACATAAAAAGTCACAGTCGATCCAAATGAAAAAGAAAGAATACAATTTTGACCAAAAGTATATGTTTGGAAATTAAAGGAAGCAATTAAAGGTCACAGTCGATTCAAATGAAAAAGAAAGAATAAATTTATGAGCAAAAGAATATGTGTGGAAATTAAAGGAAGCACATAAAAAGTCACAGTCGATTCAAATGAAAATGAAAGAATACAATTATGACCAAACGAATATGTGTGGAAATGAAAGGAAGCAAATAAAAAGTCACAGTCGATTCAAATGAAAAAGAAAGAATACAATTATGACCAAAAGAATATGTGTGGAAATTAAAGGAAGCACATAAAAAGTCACAGTCGATTCAAATGAAAAAGAAAGAATACAATAATGAAAAAAGGAATACGTGTGGAAATTAAAGGAAGCGCATAAAAAGTCACAGTCGATTCAAATGAAAAAGAAAGAATACAATTATGACCAAAAGAATAGGTGTGGAAATTAAAGGAAGCAAATAAAAATACACAATCGATTCAAATGAAAAAGAAAGTATACAATTATGACCAAAAGAATATGTGTGGAAATTAATGGAAGCACATAAAAAGTCACAGTCGTCTCAAATGAAAAAGAAAAAAACAATTATGACCAAACGAATATGTGTGGATATTAAAGGAAGCAAATAAAAAGTCACAGTCGATTCAAATGAAAAAGAAAGAATAAAATTATGACCAAAAGAATATGTGTGAAAATTAAAGGAAGCATTTAAAAAGTCACAGTCGATTCAAATTTAAATGAAAGAATACAATTATAACCAAAAGAATACGTGTGGTAAATAAAGAAAGCACATAAAAATCACAGTCGATTCAAATGAAAATGAAAGAATACAATGATGACCAAAGAATATGAGTGGAAAATTAAGGAAGCTCATAAAAAGTCACAGTCGATTCAAATGAAGAAGAAAGAATACAATGATGACCAAAAGAATACGTGTGGAAATTAAAGGAAGCACATAAAAGTCAAGGTCGATTCAAATGAAAAAGAACGAATACAATTATGACCAAAAGAATATGTGTGGAAATTAAATGAAGCACATAAAATGTCACAGTCGATTCAAATGAAAAAGAAAGAATACAATTATGACCAAACGAATATGTGTGGAAATGAAAGGAAGCAAATAAAAATGCACAGTCGATTCAAATGAAAAAGAGAGAATACAATTATGAACAAAAGAATATGTGTCGAAATTAAAGGAAGCAATTAAAAAGTCACAGTCGATTAAAAATGAAGAAGAAAGTATACAATTATGACCAAAAGAATACGTGTGGTAATTAAAGAAATCACATAAAAATCACAGTCGATTCAAATGAAAATGAAAGAATACAATTATGACCAAAGAATATGAGTGGAAAATAAAGGAAGCTCCTAAAAAGTCACAGTCGATTCAAATGAAAACGAAAGAATACAATTATGACCAAACGAATATATGTGGAATTAAAAGGGAGAAAATAAAAAGCCACAGTCGATTCAAATGAAAAAGAAAGAATACAATTATGAACAAAAGAATATGTGTGGAAATTAATGGAAGAACATAAAAAGTCACAGTCGATTCAAATGAAAAAGAAAGAATACAATTATGACCAAAAGAATATGTGTGTAAATTAAACGAAGCGCATAAAAAGTCACAGTCGATTAAAATGAAAAAGAAAGAATACAATTATGACCAAAAGAATATGTGTGGAAATTAATGGAAGCACAGAAAAAGCCACAGTCGACTCAAATGAAACCGAAAGAATGCAATTATGACCAAACAAATATGTGTGGAAATTAATGGAAGCAAATAAAAAGTCACAGTCAATTCAAATGAAAAGAAAGAATACAATTATGACAAAAAGAATATGTGTGGAAATTAAAGGAAGCAAATAAAAAGTCACAGTCGATTAAAATTGAAAAGAAAGAATACAATTATGACCAAAAGAATACGTGTGGAAATTAAAGGAAGCACATAAAACGTCACAGTCGATTCAAATGAAAAAAAGAATACAATTATGACAAAAAGAATATGTGTGGAAATTAAAGGAAGCGCATAAAAAGTCACAGTCGATTCAGATATAAAAGAAAGATTACAATTATGACCAAAAGAATATGTGTGGAAATTAAAGAAAGCTAATAAAAAGTCACAGACGATTAAAATGAAAAAAGAAAGAATACAATTATGACCAAAAGAATATGTGTGGAAATTAAAGGAAGCCCATAAAATGTCACAGTTGATTCAAATGAAAAAGAATGAATAAAATTATGACCTAAAAAATACGTGTGGAAATTAAAGGAAGAACATAAAAAGTCACAGTCGATTTAAATGAAAAAGAAAGAATACAATTATGACCAAAAGAATACGTGTGATAATTAAGGAAGCACATAAAAAGTCACAGTCGATAAAAATGAAAAAGAAAGAATACAATTATGACCAAAAGAATATGTGTGGAAATTAAAGGAAGCCCATAAAAGTCAAGGTCGATTCAAATGAAAAAGAAAGAAAAACAATTATGACCAAAAGAATAGTGTGTAAATTAAAGGAAGCGCATAAAAAGTCACAGTCGATTCAAATGGAAAAGAAAGAATACAATTATGACCAAAAGAATACGTGTGGAAATTAAAGGAAGCGCACAAAAATTCACAGTCGATTCAAATGAAAAAGAAAGAATACAATTATGACCAAAAGAATATGTGTGGAAATTAAAGGAAGCAAATAAAAAGTCACAATCGATTCAAATGAAAAAGCAAGAATACCATTATGACCAAAAGAATATGTGTGGAAATTAATGGAAGCACATAAAAAGTCACAGTCGACTTAAATGAAAAAGAAAGAATACAATTATGACCAAACGAATATGTGTGGAAATTAAAGTAAGCCCATAAAAAGTCACAGTCGATTCAATTGAAAAAGAAAGAATACAATTTTGACCAAAGAATATGTGTGGAAATTAAAGTAAGCCCATAAAAAGTCACAGTCGATCCAAATGAAAAAGAAAGAATACAATTTTGACCAAAAGTATATGTTTGGAAATTAAAGGAAGCAATTAAAGGTCACAGTCGATTCAAATGAAAAAGAAAGAATAAATTTATGAGCAAAAGAATATGTGTGGAAATTAAAGGAAGCACATAAAAAGTCACAGTCGATTCAAATGAAAATGAAAGAATACAATTATGACAAGACGAATATGTGTGGAAATTAAAGGAAGCAAATAAAATGTCACAGTCGATTCAAATGAAAAAGAAGGAATACAATTATGACCAAAAGAATATGTGTGGAAATTAAAGGAAGCACATAAAAAGTCACAGTCGATTCAAATGAAAAAGAAAGAATACAATAATGAAAAAAAGAATACGTGTGGAAATTAAAGGAAGCGCATAAAAAGTCACAGTCGATTCAAATGAAAAAGAAAGAATACAATTATGACCAAAAGAATAGGTGTGGAAATTAAAGGAAGCAAATAAAAATACACAATCGATTCAAATGAAAAAGAAAGTATACAATTATGACCAAAAGAATATGTGTGGAAATTAATGGAAGCAAATAAAAAGTCACAGTCGTCTCAAATGAAAAAGAAAAAAACAATTATGACCAAACGAATATGTGTGGAAATTAAAGGAAGCAAATAAAAAGTCACAGTCGATTCAAATGAAAAAGAAAGAATAAAATTATGACCAAAAGAATATGTGTGAAAATTAAAGGAAGCATTTAAAAAGTCACAGTCGATTCAAATTCAAATGAAAGAATACAATTATGACCAAAAGAATACGTGTGGTAAATAAAGAAAGCACATAAAAATCACAGTCGATTCAAAAGAAAATGAAAGAATACAATTATGACCAAAGAATATGAGTGGAAAATTAAGGAAGCTCATAAAAAGTCACAGTCGATTCAAATGAAAAAGAAAGAATACAATGATGATCAAAAGAATACGTGTGGAAATTAAAGGAAGCACATAAAAGTCAAGGTCGATTCAAATGAAAAAGAACGAATACAATTATGACCAAAAGAATATGTGTGGAAATTAAATGAAGCACATAAAATGTCACAGTCGATTCAAATGAAAAAGAAAGAATACAATTATGACCAAACGAATATGTGTGGAAATGAAAGGAAGCAAATAAAAAGGCACAGTCGATTCAAATGAAAAAGAGAGAATACAATTATGACCAAAAGAATATGTGTCGAAATTAAAGGAAGCAATTAAAAAGTCACAGTCGATTAAAAATGAAAAAGAAAGTATACAATTATGACCAAAAGAATACGTGTGGTAATTAAAGAAAGCACATAAAAATCACAGTCGATTCAAATGAAAATGAAAGAATACAATTATGACCAAAGAATATGAGTGGAAAATAAAGGAAGCTCATAAAAAGTCACAGTCGATTCAAATGAAAACGAAAGAATACAATTATGACCAAACGAATATATGTGGAATTTAAAGGGAGCAAATAAAAAGTCACAGTCGATTCAAATGAAAAAGAAAGAATACAATTATGAACAAAAGAATATGTGTGTAAATTAAACGAAGCGCATAAAAAGTCACAGTCGATTCAAATGAAAAAGAAAGAATACAATTATGACCAAAAGAATATGTGTGGAAATTAATGGAAGCACATAAAAAGACACAGTCGACTCAAATGAAACCGAAAGAATGCAATTATGACCAAACGAATATGTGTGGAAATTAAAGGAAGCAAATAAAAAGTCACAGTCAATTCAAATGAAAAGAAAGAATACAATTATGACAAAAAGAATATGTGTGGAAATTAAAGGAAGCAAATAAAAAGTCACAGTCGATTAAAATTGAAAAGAAAGAATACAATTATGACCAAAAGAATACGTGTGGAAATTAAAGGAAGCACATAAAACGTCACAGTCGATTCAAATGAAAAAAAGAATACAATTATGACAAAAAGAATATGTGTGGAAATTAAAGGAAGCGCATAAAAAGTCACAGTCGATTCAAATATAAAAGAAAGTTTACAATTATGACCAAAAGAATATGTGTGGAAATTAAAGAAATCTAATAAAAAGTCACAGTCGATTCAAATGAAAAAAAGAATACAATTATGACAAAAAGAATATGTGTGGAAATTAAAGGAAGCGCATAAAAAGTCACAGTCGATTCAAATATAAAAGAAAGTTTACAATTATGACCAAAAGAATATGTGTGGAAATTAAAGAAATCTAATAAAAAGTCACAGACGATTCAAATGAAAAAAGAAAGAATACAATTATGACCAAAAGAATATGTGTGGAAATTAAAGGAAGCCCATAAAAAGTCACAGTCGATTTAAATGAAAAAGAAAGAATACAATTATGACCAAAAGAATACGTGTGATAATTAAAGGAAGCACATAAAAAGTCACAGTCGATAAAAATGAAAAAGAAAGAATACAATTATGACCAAAAGAATACGTGTGGAAATGAAAGGAAGCAAAAAAAAAGTCATAGTCGATTCAAATGAAAAAGAAAGAATACAATTATGACCAAAAGAATATGTGTGGAAATTAAAGGAAGCCCATAAAAGTCAAGGTCGATTCAAATGAAAAAGAAAGAAAAACAATTATGACCAAAAGAATATGTGTGTAAATTAAAGGAAGCGCATAAAAAGTCACAGTCGATTCAAATGAAAAAGAAAGAATACAATTATGACCAATGGAATATGTGTGGAAATTAAAGGAATCACATAAAAAGTCACAGTCCATTCAAATGAAAATGAAAGAATACAATTATGACCAAAAGAATATGTGTGGAAATGAAAGGAAGCAAATAAAAAGTCACAGTCGATTCAAATGGAAAAGAAAGAATAGAATTATGACCAAAAGAATATGTCTGGAAATTAAAGGATGCGCATAAAAGTCACAGTCGATTCAAATATAAAAGAAAGAATACAATTATGACCAAAAGAATATGTGTGGAAATTAAAGAAAGATAATAAAAAGTCACAGTCGATTTAAATGAAAAAGAAAGAATACAATTATGACCAAAAGAATACGTGTGGAAATTAAAGGAAGCAGATAAAAAGTCACAGTCGATTCAAATTAAAAAGAAAGTATACAATTATGACCAAATAAATAAGTGTGGAAATTAAAGAAACCACATAAAATGTCACAGTCGATTCAAATTAAAAAGAAAGAATACAATTATGACCAAAACAATATGTGTGGAAATTAAAGGAAGCACATAAAAAGTCACAGTCGATTCAAATGAAAAAGAAAGAATACAATTATGACCAAACAAATATGTGCGGAAATTAAAGGAAGCAAATAAAAATTCACAATCGATTCAAATGAAAAAGAAAGAATACAATTATGACCAAAAGAATATGTGTGGAAATTAAAGGAAGCCCATAAAAAGTCACAGTCGATTCAAATGAAAAAGAAAGAATACAAAAATGAAAAAAGAATACGAGTGGAAATTAAAGGAACGACATAAAAAGTCGCAGTCGATTCAAATGAAAAAGAAAGAATACAATAATGACCAAAATAATACGGATGGAAATTATATGAATCACAGAAAAAGTCACTGTCGATTCAAATGAAAAAGAAAGAATACAATTATGACATAAAGAATACGTGTGGAAATGAAAAAGAAGCACATAAAAAGTCACAGTCGATTCAAATGAAAAAGAAAAATTACAATTATGACCAAACGAATATCTGTGGAAATTAAAGGAAGCAAATAAAAAGTCACAGTCGATTCAAATGAAAAAGAATGAATGCAATTATGACCAAAAGAATACGTGTGGAAATTAAAGGAAGCACATAAAAAGTCACAGTCGATTCAAATGAAAAAGAAAGAATACAATTATGAACAAAAGAATATGTGTGGAAATTAAAGAAAGCTAATAAAAAGTCACAGTCGATTCAAATGAAACAGAATGTATAAAATTATGACCAAAAGAATACGAGTGGAAATTAAAGGAAGCACATAAATTGTCACAGTCGTTTCAAATGACAAAGAAATTATACAATTATGACCAAAATAATAGGTGTGGAAATACAGGAAAGCACATGAAAAGTCACAGTCGATTCAAATGAAAAAGAAAGAATAAAATTATGACCAAAAGAATATGTGTGTAAATTAAAGGAAGCCCATAAAAAGGCACAGTCGACTCAAATGAAAAAGAAAGAATAAATTAATGAAAAAAAGAATACGTGGGAAAAGTAAAGGAAGCAAATAAAAAGTCACAGTCGTTTCAAATGAAAAAGAAAGAATACAATTATGACCAAAAGAATATGTGTGGAAATAAAAGGAAGCAAATAAATGTCACAGTCGATTCAACTGAAAAAGAAAGAATACGATTATGACCAAAAGAATATGTGGGGAAATTAAAGGAAGCGGAAAAAAATCACAGTCGATTCAAATGAAAAAGAAAGAATACAATTATGACCAAATTAATATGTGTGGAAATTAAAGGAAGCACATAAAAAGTCACAGCCGATTCAAATGAAAAAGAGAGTATACAATTATGACCAAAATAATACCTGTGGAAATGAAAAAAAAGCACATAAAAAGTCACAGTCGATTCAAATGAAAAAGAAAGAATACAATTATGACCAAAAGAATATGTGTGGAAATTAAAGGAAGCGCAAAAAAATCACAGTCGTTTCAAATGAAAAAGAAAGAATACAATTATGACCAAAAGAATACGTGTGGAAATAAAAGAAAGCACATAAAAAGTCACAATCGATTCAAATGAAAAAGAAAGAATACAATTATGACCAAAAGAATACGTGTGGAAATTAAAGGAAGCACATAAAAAGTCACAGTCGATTCAAATGAAAAAGAAAGAATACAATTATGACCAAAAGAATACGTGTGGAAATTAAAGATAGCACATAAAAAGTCACAGTCGATTCAAATGAAAAAGAAAGAATACAATTATGACCAAAAGAATATGTGTGGAAATTAAAGGAAGCGCAAAAATCACAGTCGATTAAATTGAAAAAGAAAGAATACAATTATGACAAAAAGAATATGTGTGGAAATTAAAGGAAGCACATAAAAAGTCACAGTCGATTCAAATGAAAAAGATAGAATACAATGATGACCAAAAGATTAAGTGTGGAAATAAAAGAAAGCACTTAAAATGTCACAGTCGATTCAAATGAAAAAGAAAGAATACAATTATGACCAAAAGAATATGAGTGGAAATTAAAGGAAACCCATAAAAAGTCACAGTCGATTCAAATGAAAAAGAAAGAATACAATTATGGCGAAAAGAAAACGTGTGGAAATTAAAGCAAGCACATAAAAAGTCACAGTCGATTCAAATGACAAAGAAAGAATACAATTATTACCAAAGAATATGTGTGGAAATTAAAGGAAGCCCATAAAAAGTCACAGTCGATTCAAATGACAAAGAAAGTATACAATTAAGACCAAACGAATACATGTGGAAATAGAGGAAAGCACATAAAAAGTCACAGTCGATTCAAATGAAAAAGAAAGAATACAATTATTACCAAAGAATATGTGTGGAAATTAAAGGAAGCACATAAAAAGTCACAGTCGATTCAAATGACAAAGAAAGTATACAATTATGACCAAACGAATACATGTGGAAATAGAGGAAAGCACATAAAAAGTCACAGTCGATTCAAATGAAAAAGAAAGAATACAATTATTACCAAAGAATATGTGTGGAAATTAAAGGAAGCACATAAAAAGTCACAGTCGATTCAAATGACAAAGAAAGTATACAATTATGACCAAACGAATACATGTGGAAATAGAGGAAAGCACATAAAAAGTCACAGTCGATTCAAATGAAAAAGAAAGAATACAATTATTACCAAAGAATATGTGTGGAAATTAAAGGAAGCACATAAAAAGTCACAGTCGATTCAAATGACAAAGAAAGTATACAATTATGACCAAAAGAATACATGTGGAAATAGAGGAAAGCACATAAAAAGTCACAGTCGTTTAAAATGAAAAAAAAGAATACAATAATGAAAGAAAGAATACGTGTGGAAATTAAAGGAAGCACATAAAAAGTCACAGTCGATTCAAATGAAAAAGAAAGAATACAATTATGACTAAACGAATATGTCTGGAAATTAAAGGGAGAAAATAAAAAGTCACAGTCGATTCAAATGAAAAATAAAGAATACAATTATGACCTAAATAATATGTGTGGAAATTAAAAGAAGCAATTAAAAAGTCACAGTCGATTCAAATGAAAAATAGAGAATATAATTATGACCAAAAGAATATGTGTGGAAATTAAAGGAAGCACATAAAAAGTCACATTCGATTCAAATGAAAAAGAAAGAATACAATTATGACCAAAAGAATATGTGTGGAAATTAAAGGAAGCAAATAAAATGTCACAGTAGATTCAAATGAAAAAGAAAGAATACAATTATGACCAAAAAAATACGTGTGGAAATTAAAGGAAGCACATAAAAAGTCACAGTCGATTCAAATGAAAAAGAAAGAATACAATTATGACCAAACAAATATGTGTGGAAATTAAAGGAAGCACATAAAAAGTCACAGTCGATTAAAATGAAAAAAAGAATACAATAATGAAAAAAAGAATACGTGTGGAAATTAAAGGAAGCGCATAAAAAGTCACAGTCGATTCAAATGAAAAAGAAATAATACAATTATGACCAAAATAATACGTGTGGAAATAATAGGAATCACATAAAAAGTCTCAGTCGATTCAAATGAAAATGAAAGAATACAATTATGACAAAAAGAATACGTGTGGAAATAAAAGGAAGCGCATAAAAAGTCACAGACGATTCAAATGAAAAAGAAAGAATACAATTAAGACCAAATGAATACGTGTGGAAATTAAAGGAAACACAGAAAAAGTCACAGTCGATTCAAATGAAAAAGAAAGAATACAATTATGACCAAAAGAATATGTGTGGAAATTAAAGGAAGCAATTAAAAAGTCACAGTCGATTCAAATGAAAAAGAAAGTATACAATTATGTCCAAAAGAATATGTGCGGAAATTAATAGAAGCACATAAAAAGTCACAGTCGACTCAAATGACAAAAAAAGTATACAATTATGACCAGACGAATATCTGTGGAAATTAAAGGAAGCAAATAAAAAGTCACAGTCGATTCAAATGAAAAAAAGTATACAATTATGACCAAAAGAATATGTGTGAAAATTAAAGGAAGCACATAAAACGTCACAGTCGATTTAAATGAAAAAAAAGAATACAAATATGACCGAAAGAAAGACGTGTGGAAATTAAAGGAAGCACATAAAAAGTCACAGTCGATTCAAATGAAAAGGAAGAATACAATTATGACCAAAAGAATATGTGTGGAAATTAAAGGAAGCACATAAAAAGTCACAGTCGATTCAAATGAAAAAGAAAGAATACAATTATGACTAAACGAATATGTCTGGAATTTAAAGGGAGAAAATAAAAAGTCACAGTCGATTCAAATGAAAAAGAAAGAATACAATTATGACCTAAATAATATGTGTGGAAATTAAAGGAAGCAATTAAAAAGTCACAGTCGATTCAAATGAAAAAGAAAGAATATAATTATGACCAAAAGAATATGTGTGGAAATTAAAGGAAGCACATTAAAAGTCACAGTCGATTCAAATGAAAAAGAAAGAATACAATTATGACCAAGAAAATATGTGTGGAAATTAAAGGAAGCAAATAAAATGTCACAGTCGATTCAAATGAAAAATAAAGAATACAATTATGACCTAAATAATATGTGTGGAAATTAAAGGAAGCAATTAAAAAGTCACAGCCGATTCAGATGAAAAATAGAGAATATAATTATGACCAAAAGAATATGTGTGGAAATTTAAGGGAGCACATAAAAAGTCACATTCGATTCAAATGAAAAAGAAAGAATACAATTATGACCAAAAGAATATGTGTGGAAATTAAAGGAAGCAAATAAAAAGTCACAGTCGATTCAAATGAAAAAGAAAGAATACAATTATGACCAAAAAAATACGTGTGGAAATTAAAGGAAGCACATAAAAAGTCACAGTCGATTCAAATGAAAAAGAAAGAATACAATTATGACCAAACAAATATGTGTGGAAATTAAAGGAAGCAAATAAAAAGTCACAGTCGATTCAAATGCAAAAGAAAGAATACAATTATGACCAAAATAATACGTGTGGAAATTAAAGGAAGCACATAAAAAGTCACAGTCGACTCAAATGAAAAAGAAAGAATACAATAATGAAAATAGGAATACGTGTGGAAATTAAAGGAAGCGCATAAAATTCACTGTCCATTCATATGAAAAAGAAATAATACAATTATAACCAAAATAAAACGTGTGGAAATAATAGGAATCCCATAAAAAGTCACAGTCGATTCAAATGAAAAAGAAAGAATACAATTATGACAAAAAGAATACGTGTGGAAATTAAAGGAAGCACATAAAAAGTCACAGTCGATTCAAATGAAAAAGAAAGTATACAATTATGTCCAAAAGAACATGTGCGGAAAGTAAAGGAAGCAAATAAAAAGTCACAGTCGATTCAAATGAAAAAGGAAGAATACAATTATGACCAAAAGAATTTGTGTGGAAATTAAAGGAATCAAATAAAAAGTCACAGTCGATTCAAATGGAAAACAAAGAATAAAATCATGACTAAAAGAATACGTGTGGAAATTAAAGAAAGCTAATAAAAAGTCACAGTCGATTCTAATGAAAAAAAAGTATACAATTATGACCAAAAGAATATGGGTGGAAATTAAAGGAAGCACATAAAAAGTCACAGTCGATTTAAATGAAAAAAAAGAATACAATTATAAACAAAAGAAAGACGTGTGGAAATTAAAGGAAGCACATAAAAATCACAGTCGATTCAAATGAAAAAGAAAGAATACAATTATGACCAAAAGAATATGTGTGGAAATTAAAGGAAGCACAGAAAAAGTCACAGTCGATTCAAATGAAAAAGAAACTATACAATTATGACCAAGAGAATACGTGTGGAAATTAAAGAAAGCACATAAAAAGTCACAATCGATTCAAATGAAAAAGGAAGAATACAATTATGACCAAAAGAAAATGTGTGGAAATTAATGGAAGCACATAAAAAGTCACAGTCGACTCAAATATAAAGAAAGAATACAATTATGACCAAACGAATATGTGTGGAAATTAAAGGAAGCAAATAAAAAGTCACAGTCGATTCAAATGAAAAAAAAGTATACAATTATGACCAAAAGAATATGTGTGGAAATTAAAGGAAGCACATAAAAAGTCACAGTCGATTCAAATGAAAAAGAAAGAATACAATTACGACCAAACGAATATGTCTGGAATTTAAAGGAAGCACATAAAAAGTCACAGTCGATTCAAATGAAAAATAAAGAATACAATTATGATCAAAAGAATATGTGTGGAATTAAAGGAAGCAAATAAAAAGTCACAGTCGATTCAAATGAAAAAGAAAGAATACAATTATGACCAAATGAATATGCGTGAAATTAAGGAAAGCACATAAAATGTCATAGTCGATTCAAATGAAAAAGAAAGTATACAATTATGACCAAAAGAATATGTGTGGAAATTAAAGGAAGCACGTAAAAAGTCACAGTCGATTCAAATGACAAAGAAAGTATACAATTATGACCAAAATAATACGTGTGGAAATACAGGAAAGCACATAAAAAGTCACAGTCAATTCAAAAGAAAAAGAAAGAATACAATTATGACCAAAAGAATATGTGTGGAAATTAAAGGAAGCACATAAAAAGGCACAGTCGATTCAAATGAAAAAGAAAGAATACAATAATGAAAAAAAGAATACTTGTGGAAATTAAAGGAAGCACATAAAAAGTCACAGTCGATTCAAATAAAAAAGAAAGAATACAATTATGACCAAAATAATACGTGTGGAAATTATAGGAATCACATAAAAAGTCACAGTCGATTCAAATGAAAAAGAAAGAATACAATTATGACCAAAAAAATACGTGTGGAAATTATAGGAATCACATAAAAAGTCACAGTCGATTCAAATAAAAAAGAAAGAATACGATTATGACCAAAAGAATACGTGTTGAAATTAAAGGAAGCGCAAAAATATCACAGTCGATTCAAATGAAAAAGAAAGAATACAATTATGACCAATAGAATATGTGTGGAAATTAAAGGAAGCACATAAAAACTCACAGTCTATTCAAATAAAAAAGGAAGAATACAATTATGACCAAATGAATATGTGTGGAAATTCAAGGAAGCAAATAAAAAGTCTCAGTCGATTCAAATGAAAAAGAAAGAATACAATTATGACCAAAAGAATATGTGTGGAAATTAAAGGAAGCACATAAATAGTCACAGTCGATTCAAATGAAAAAGAAAGAATACAATTATGACCAAAAGTATATGTGTGGAAATTAAATGAAGCACATCAAAATTCACAGTCGATTCAAATGAAAAAGAAAGAATACAATTATGACCAAATGAATAGAATTGGAAATTAAAGGAAGCCCATAAAAAGTCACAGTCGATTCAAATGAAAAAGAAAGTATACAATTATGACCAAAAGAATACGTGTGGAAATTAAAGAAAGCACATAAAATGTCACAGTCGATTCAAATGAAAAAGAAAGAATACAATTATGACCAAAAGAATATGAGTGGAAATTAAAGGAAGCACATAAAAAGTCACAGTCGATTCAAATGAAAAAGAAACTATACAATTATGACCAAAAGAATACGTGTGGAAATTAAAGAAAGCACATAAAAAGTCACAATCGATTCAAATGAAAAAGGAAGAATACAATTATGACCAAAAGAAAATGTGTGGAAATTAATGGAAGCACATAAAAAGTCACAGTCGACTCAAATAAAAAGAAAGAATACAATTATGACCAAACGAATATGTGTGGAAATTAAAGGAAGCAAATAAAAAGTCACAGTCGATTCAAATGAAAAAGAAAGAATACAATTATGACCAAATTAATATGTGTGGAAATTAAAGGAAGCACATAAAAAGTCACAGCCGATTCAAATGAAAAAGTGAGTATACAATTATGACCAAAATAATACCTGTGGAAATGAAAAAAAAGCACATAAAAAGTCACAGTCGATTCGAATGAAAAAGAAAGAATACAATTATGACAAAAAGAATATGTGTGGAAATTAAAGAAAGCTAATAAAAAGTCACAGTCGCTTCAAATGAAAAAGAATGTATACAATTATGACCAAAAAAATATGTGGAAATTATAGGAAGCACATAAAAAGTCACAGTCAATTTAAATGAAAAAAAATAATACAATTATGACCAAAAGAATACGTGTGGAAATTAAAGGAAGCACATAAAAAGTCACAGTCGATTCAAATGAAAAAGAATGAATACAATTATGACCAAAAGAATATGTGTGGAAATTAAAGGAAGCACATAAAAAGTCACAGTCGATTCAAATGAAAAAGAAAGAATACTATTATGACCAAAAGAATATGTGTGGAAATTAAAGGAAGCACATAAAAAGTCACAGTCGATTCAAATGAAAAAGAAATAATACAATTATGACCAAAATAATACGTGTGGAAATAATAGGAATCACTTAAAAAGTCACAGTCGATTACATTGAAAAAGAAAGAATACAATTATGACAAAAAGAATACGTGTGGAAATTAAACGAAGCACTTAAAAAGTCACACTCGATTCAAATGAAAAAGAAAGAATACAATTACGACCAAATGAATACGTGTGGAAATTAAAGGAAGCACATAAAAAGTCACAGTCGATTCAAATGAAAAAGAAACTATACAATTATGACCAAAAGAATACGTGTGGAAATTAAAGAAAGCACATAAAAAGTCATAAATCGATTCAAATGAAAAAGGAAGAATACAATTATGACCAAAAGAAAATGTGTGGAAATTAATGGAAGCACATAAAAAGTCACAGTCGACTCAAATAAAAAGAAAGAATACAATTATGACCAAACGAATATTTGTGGAAATTAAAGGAAGCAAATAAAAAGTCACAGTCGATTCAAATGAAAAAAAAGTATACAATTATGACCAAAAGAATATGTGTGGAAATTAAAGGAAGCTCATAAAAAGTCACAGTCGATTCAAATGAAAAATAAAGAATACAATTACGACCAAACGAATATGTCTGGAATTTAAAGGAAGCACATAAAAAGTCACAGTCGATTCAAATGAAAAATAAAGAATACAATTATGATCGAAAGAATATGTGTGGAATTAAAGGAAGCAAATAAAAAGTCACAGTCGATTCAAATGAAAAAGAAAGAATACAATTATGACCAAATGAATATGTGTGAAATTAAGGAAAGCACATAAAATGTCATAGTCGATTCAAATGAAAAAGAAAGTATACAATTATGACCAAAAGAATATGTGTGGAAATTAAAGGAAGCACATAAAAAGTCACAGTCGATTCAAATGACAAAGAAAGTATACAATTATGACCAAAATAATACGTGTGGAAATACAGGAAAGCACATAAAAAGTCACAGTCGATTCAAAAGAAAAAGAAAGAATACAATTATGACCAAAAGAATATGTGTGGAAATTAAAGGAAGCACATAAAAAGGCACAGTCGATTCAAATGAAAAAGAAAGAATACAATAATGAAAAAAGAATACGTGTGGAAATTAAAGGAAGCACATAAAAAGTCACAGTCGATTCAAATAAAAAAGAAAGAATACAATTATGACCAAAATAATACGTGTGGAAATTATAGGAATCACATAAAAAGTCACAGTCGATTCAAATGAAAAAGAAAGAATACAATTATGACCAAAAGAATACGTGTGGAAATTATAGGAATCACATAAAAAGTCACAGTCGATTCAAATAAAAAAGAAAGAATACAATTATGACCAATAGAATATGTGTGGAAATTAAAGGAAGCACATAAAAACTCACAGTCTATTCAAATAAAAAAGGAAGAATACAATTATGACCAAATGAATATGTGTGGAAATTCAATGAAGCAAATAAAAAGTCTCAGTCGATTCAAATGAAAAAGAAAGAATACAATTATGACCAAAAGAATATGTGTGGAAATTAAAGGAAGCACATAAATAGTCACAGTCGATTCAAATGAAAAAGAAAGAATACAATTATGACCAAAAGAATGTGTGGAAATTAAATGAAGCACATCAAAATTCACAGTCGATTCAAATGAAAAAGAAAGAATACAATTATGACCAAATGAATAGAATTGGAAATTAAAGGAAGCACATAAAAAGTCACAGTCGATTCAAATGAAAAAGAAAGTATACAATTATGACCAAAAGAATACGTGTGGAAATTAAAGAAAGCACATAAAATGTCACAGTCGATTCAAATGAAAAAGAAAGAATACAATTATGACCAAAAGAATATGAGTGGAAATTAAAGGAAGCACATAAAAAGTCACAGTCGATTCAAATGAAAAAGAAACTATACAATTATGACCAAAAGAATACGTGTGGAAATTAAAGAAAGCACATAAAAAGTCAAAATCGATTCAAATGAAAAAGGAAGAATACAATTATGACCAAAAGAAAATGTGTGGAAATTAATGTAAGCACATAAAAAGTCACAGTCGACTCAAATAAAAAGAAAGAATACAATTATGACAAAACGAATATGTGTGGAAATTAAAGGAAGCAAATAAAAAGTCACAGTCGATTCAAATGAAAAAGAAAGAATACAATTATGACCAAATTAATATGTGTGGAAATTAAAGGAAGCACATAAAAAGTCACAGCCGATTCAAATGAAAAAGAGAGTATACAATTATGACCAAAATAATACATGTGGAAATGAAAAAAAAGCATATAAAAAGTCACAGTCGATTCGAATGAAAAAGAAAGAATACAATTATGACCAAAAGAATATGTGTAGAAATTAAAGAAAGCTAATAAAAAGTCACAGTCAATTCAAATGAAAAAGAATGTATACAATTATGACCAAAAAAATATGTGGAAATTATAGGAAGCACATAAAAAGTCACAGTCGATTTAAATGAAAAAAAAATAATACAATTATGACCAAAAGAATACGTGTGGAAATTAAAGGAAGCACATAAAAAGTCACAGTCGATTCAAATGAAAAAGAAAGCATACAATTATGACCAAAAGAATATGTGTGCAAATTAAAGGAAGCACATAAAAAGTCACAGTCGATTCAAATGAAAAAGAAAGAATACAATTATGACCAAACGAATATGTCTGGAATTTAAGGGAGCAAATAAAATGTCACAGTCTATTCAAATGAAAAATAAAGAATACAATTATGACCAAAATAATATGTGTGGAAATAAAAGGAAGCAATTAAAATGTCACAGTCGATTCAAATGAAAAAGAAAGAATACAATTATGACCAAAAGAATATGTGTGGAAATTAAAGGAAGTACATAAAAAGTCACAGTCGATTCAAATGAAAAAGAAAAATACAATTATGACCAATAGAATATGTGTGGAAATTAAAGGAAGCACATAAAAACTCACAGTCGATTCAAATAAAAAAGAAAGAATACAATTATGACCAAACGAATATGTGTGGAATTTAAAGGAAGCAAATAAAAAGTCACAGTCGATTCAAATGAAAAAGAAAGAATACAATTGAGACCAAATGAACATGTGTGGAAATTAAAGGAAGCACATAAAAAGTCACAGTCGATTTAAATGAAAAAGAAAGAATACAATAATGAAAAAAAGAATACGTGTGGAAATTAAAGGAAGCACATAAAAAGTCAAAGTCGATTCAAATGAAATAGAAAGAATACAATTATGACCAAAATAATACGTGTGGAAATTATAGGAATCACATAAAAAGTCACAGTCGATTCAAATGAAATAGAAAGAATACAATTATGACAAAAAGAATACGTGTGGAAATTAAAGGAAGCAAATAAAAAGTCACAGTCGATTCAAATGAAAAAGAAAGAATACAATTATGACCAAAAGAATATGTGTGGAAATTAATGGAAGCACATAAAAAGTCACAGTCGACTCAAATGAAAATGAAAGTATACAATTATGACAAAACGAATATCTGAGGAAATTAAAGGAAGCAAATATAAAGTCACAGTCGATTCAAATGAAAAAGAAAGAATAAAATTATGGCCAAAAGAATATGTGTGGAAATTAAAGGAAGCAAATAAAAAGTCATAGTCGATTCAAATGTAAAAGAAAGAATACAATTATGACCAAAAGAATATGTGTGGAATTTAAAGGAAGCACATAAAAAGTCACAGTCGATTCAAATGAAAAAGAAAGAATACAATTATGACCAAAAGAATACGTGCGGAAATTAAAGGAAGCACATAAAAAGTCACAGTCGATTCAAATGAAAAAGAAAGAATACAATTATGACCAAAAGAATATGTGTGGAAATTAAAGGAAGCACATAAAAAGTCACAGTCGATTCAAATGAAAAAGAAAGAATACAATTATGACCAAACGAATATGTCTGGAATTTAAGGGAGCAAATAAAAAGTCACAGTCTATTCAAATGAAAAATAAAGAATACAATTATGACCAAAATAATATGTGTGGAAATTAAAGGAAGCAATTAAAAAGTCACAGTCGATTCAAATGAAAAAGATAGAATACAATTATGACCAAAAGAATATGTGTGGAAATTAAAGGAAGCACATAAAAAGTCACAGTCGATTCAAATGAAAAAGAAAGAATACAATTATGACCAATAGAATATGTGTGGAAATTAAAGGAAGCACATAAAAACTCACTGTCGATTCAAATAAAAAAGAAATAATAGAATTATGACCAAACGAATATGTGTGGAAATTAAAGGAAGAAAATAAAAAGTCATAGTCGATTAAAATGAAAAAGAAAGAATACAATTATGACCAACAGAATATGTGTGGAAATTAAAGGAAGCGCATAAAAAGTCACAGTCGATTCAAATGAAAAAGAAAGAATACAATTATGACCAAAAGAATATGTGTGGAAATTAAAGGAAGCACATAAAAAGTCGCAGTCAATTCAAATGAAAAAGAAAGAATACAATTGAGACCAAATGAATATGTGTGGAAATTAAAGGAAGCACATAAAATGTCACAGTCGATTTAAATGAAAAAGAAAGAATAAAATAATGAAAAAAAGAATACGTGTGGAAATTAAAGGAAGCACATAAAAAGTCAAAGTCGATTAAAATGAAATAGAAAGAATACAATTATGACCAAAATAATACGTGTGGAAATTATAGGAATCACATAAAAAGTCACAGTCGATTCAAATGAAATAGAAAGAATACAATTATGACAAAAAGAATACGTGTGGAAATTAAAGGAAGTAAATAAAAAGTCACAGTCGATTCAAATGAAAAAGAAAGAATACAATTATGACCAAAAGAATATGTGTGGAAATTAATGGAAGCACATAAAAAGTCACAGTCGACTCAAATGAAAATGAAAGTATACAATTATGACAAAACGAATATCTGTGGAAATTAAAGGAAGCAAATATAAAGTCACAGTCGATTCAAATGAAAAAGAAAGAATGAAATTATGGCCAAAAGAATATGTGTGGAAATTAAATGAAGCAAATAAAAAGTCACAGTCGATTCAAATGAAAAAGAAAGATAACAATTATGACCAAAAGAATATGTGTGGAAATTAAAGGAAGCACATAAAAAGTCACAGTCGATTAAATGAAAAAGAAAGAATACAATTATGACCAAATGAATATGTGTGGAAATTAAAGGAAGCACATAAAATGTCACAGTCGATTCAAATAAAAAAGAAAGTATACAATTATGACCAAACGAATATCTGTGGAAATTAATGGAAGCAAATATAAAGTCACAGTCGATTCAAATGAAAAAGAAAGAATACAATTATGACCAAAAGAATATGTGTGAAATTTAAAGGAAGCAAATAAAAAGTCACAGTCGATTCAAACGGAAAACAAAGAATAAAATTATGACCAAAAGAATACGTGTGGAAATTACAGAAAGCTAATAAAAAGTCACAGTCGATTCAAATGAAAAAGAATTAACACAGATATGACCAAAAGAATATGTGTGGAAATTAAAGGAAGCAATTAAAATGTCACAGTCGATTCAAATGAAAAAGAAAGTATACAATTATGACCAAAAGAATACGTGTGGAAATTACAGAAAGCTAATAAAAAGTCACAGTCGATTCAAATGAAAAAGAATGTATACAATTATGACCAAAAAAATATGTGTGGAAATTATAGGAAGCACATAAAAAGTCACAGTCGATTCAAATGAAAAAGAAAGAATACAATTATGACCAAACGAATATGTCTGGAAATTAAGGGAGCAAATAAAATGTCACAGTCGATTTCAATGAAAAAAAAGAATACAATTATGACCAAAAGAATACGTGTGGAAATTAAAGGTAGCACATAAAAAGTCACAGTCGATTCAAATGAAAAAGAAAGAATACGATTATGACCAAAAGAATATGTGTGGAAATTAAGGGAAGCACATAAAAAGTCACAGTCGAGTCAAATGAAAAAGAAAGAATACAATTATGACCAAAAGAATATGTGTGGAATTAAAGGAAGCAAATAAAAAGTCACAGTCGATTCAAATGAAAAAGAAAGAATACAATTATGACCAAATGAATATGTGTGAAATTAAAGAAGGCACATAAAATGTCACAGTCGATTCAAATGAAAAAGAAAGTATACAATTCTGACCAAAAGAATATGTCTGGAAATTAAAGGAAGCACATAAAAAGTCACAGTCGATTCAAATGAAAAAGAGAGAATACAATTATGACCAAAAGAATGTGTGGAAATTAAAGGAAGCACATAAAAAGTCACAGTCAATTCAAATGAAAAAGAAAGAATGCAATTGAGACCAAATGAATATGTGTGGAAATTAAAGGAAGCACATAAAAAGTCACAGTCGATTTAAATGAAAAAGAAAGAATACAATAAAGAAAAAAAGAATACGTGTGGAAATTAAAGGAAGCAAATAAAATGTCATAGTCGATTCAAATGTAAAAGAAAGAATACAATTATGACCAAAAGAATATGTGTGGAATTTAAAGGAAGCACATAAAAAGTCACAGTCGATTCAAATGAAAAAGAAAGAATACAATTATGACCAAAAGAATACGTGCGGAAATTAAAGGAAGCACATAAAAAGTCACAGTCGATTCAAATGAAAAAGAAAGAATACAATTATGACCAAAAGAATATGTGTGGAAATTAAAGGAAGCACATAAAAAGTCACAGTCGATTCAAATGAAAAAGAAAGAAGATAATTATGACCAAACGAATATGTCTGGAATTTAAGGGAGCAAATAAAAAGTCACAGTCTATTCAAATGAAAAATAAAGAATACAATTATGACCAAAATAATATGTGTGGAAATTAAAGGAAGCAATTAAAAAGTCACAGTCGATTCAAATGAAAAAGATAGAATACAATTATGACCAAAAGAATATGTGTGGAAATTAAAGGAAGCACATAAAAAGTCACAGTCGATTCAAATGAAAAAGAAAGAATACAATTATGACCAATAGAATATGTGTGGAAATTAAAGGAAGCACATAAAAACTCACTGTCGATTCAAATAAAAAAGAAATAATAGAATTATGACCAAACGAATATGTGTGGAAATTAAAGGAAGAAAATAAAAAGTCACAGTCGATTAAAATGAAAAAGAAAGAATACAATTATGACCAACAGAATATGTGTGGAAATTAAAGGAAGCGCATAAAAAGTCACAGTCGATTCAAATGAAAAAGAAAGAATACAATTATGACCAAAAGAATATGTGTGGAAATTAAAGGAAGCACATAAAAAGTCGCAGTCAATTCAAATGAAAAAGAAAGAATACAATTGAGACCAAATGAATATGTGTGGAAATTAAAGGAAGCACATAAAATGTCACAGTCGATTTAAATGAAAAAGAAAGAATAAAATAATGAAAAAAAGAATACGTGTGGAAATTAAAGGAAGCACATAAAAAGTCAAAGTCGATTAAAATGAAATAGAAAGAATACAATTATGACCAAAATAATACGTGTGGAAATTATAGGAATCACATAAAAAGTCACAGTCGATTCAAATGAAATAGAAAGAATACAATTATGACAAAAAGTATACGTGTGGAAATTAAAGGAAGTAAATAAAAGGTCACAGTCGATTCAAATGAAAAAGAAAGAATACAATTATGACCAAAAGAATATGTGTGGAAATTAATGGAAGCACATAAAAAGTCACAGTCGACTCAAATGAAAATGAAAGTATACAATTATGACAAAACGAATATCTGTGGAAATTAAAGGAAGCAAATATAACGTCACAGTCGATTCAAATGAAAAAGAAAGAATGAAATTATGGCCAAAAGAATATGTGTGGAAATTAAAGGAAGCAAATAAAAAGTCACAGTCGATTCAAATGAAAAAGAAAGATAACAATTATGACCAAAAGAATATGTGTGGAAATTAAAGGAAGCACATAAAAAGTCACAGTCGATTAAATGAAAAAGAAAGAATACAATTATGACCAAATGAATATGTGTGGAAATTAAAGGAAGCACATAAAAAGTCACAGTCGATTCAAATGAAAAAGAAAGTATACAATTATGACCAAACGAATATCTGTGGAAATTAATGGAAGCAAATATAAAGTCACAGTCGATTCAAATGAAAAAGAAAGAATACAATTATGACCAAAAGAATATGTGTGGAATTTAAAGGAAGCAAATAAAAAGTCACAGTCGATTCAAACGGAAAACAAAGAATAAAATTATGACCAAAAGAATACGTGTGGAAATTACAGAAAGCTAATAAATAGTCACAGTCGATTCAAATGAAAAAGAATTAACACAGATATGACCAAAAGAATATGTGTGGAAATTAAAGGAAGCAATTAAAATGTCACAGTCGATTCAAATGAAAAAGAAAGTATACAATTATGACCAAAAGAATACGTGTGGAAATTACAGAAAGCTAATAAAAAGTCACAGTCGATTCAAATGAAAAAGAATGTATACAATTATGACCAAAAGAATATGTGTGGAAATTAAAGGAAGAACATAAATAGTCACAGTCGATTCAAATGAAAAAGAATTAACACAGATATGACCAAAAGAATATGTGTGGAAATTAAAGGAAGCAATTAAAATGTCACAGTCGATTCAAATGAAAAAGAAAGTATACAATTATGACCAAAAGAATACGTGTGGAAATTACAGAAAGCTAATAAAAAGTCACAGTCGCTTCAAATGAAAAAGAATGTATACAATTATGACCAAAAAAATATGTGTGGAAATTATAGGAAGCACATAAAAAGTCACAGTCGATTCAAATGAAAAAGAAAGAATACAATTATGACCAAACGAATATGTCTGGAATTTAAGGGAGCAAATAAAATGTCACAGTCGATTTAAATGAAAAAAAAGAATACAATTATGACCAAAAGAATACGTGTGGATATTAAAGGTAGCACATAAAAAGTCACAGTCGATTCAAATGAAAAAGAAAGAATACAATTATGACCAAAAGAATATGTGTGGAAATTAAAGGAAGCACATAAAAAGTCACAGTCGATTCAAATGAAAAAGAAAGAATACAATTATGACCAAACGAATATGTCTGGAATTTAAGGGTGCAAATAAAAAGTCACAGTCGATTGAAATGAAAAATAAAGAATACAATTATGATCAAAATAATATGTGTGGAAATTAAAGGAAGCAATTAAAAAGTCACCGTCGATTCAAATGAAAAAGAAAGAATACAATTATGACCAAATGAATATGTGTGAAATTAAAGAAGGCACATAAAATGTCACAGTCGTTTCAAATGAAAAAGAAAGTATACAATTATGACCAAAAGAATATGTGTGGAAATTAAAGGAAGCACATAAAAAGTCACAGTCGATTCAAATGAAAAAGAGAGAATACAATTATGACCAAAAGAATGTGTGGAAATTAAAGGAAGCACATAAAAAGTCACAGTCAATTCAAATGAAAAAGAAAGAATGCAATTGAGACCAAATGAATCTGTGTGGAAATTAAAGGAAGCACATAAAAAGTCACAGTCGATTTAAATGAAAAAGAAAGAATACAATAAAGAAAAAAAGAATACGTGTGGAAATTAAAGGAAGCACATAAAAAGTCACAGTCGATTCAAATGAAATAGAAACAATACAACTATGACCAAGAGAATATGTGTGGAAATTAAAGAAAGCTCATAAAAAGTCACAGTCGATTCAAATGAAAAAGAAAGTATACAATTATGACCAAAAGTATGTGTGTGGAAATTAAAGGAAGCACATAAAAATTCACAGTCGATTCAAATGAAAAAGAAAAAATACAATTATGACCAAAAGAATACGTGTAAAAATTAAAGGAAGCACATAAAAATCACTGTCGATTAAATTGAAAAAGACAGAATAAAATTATGACCAAAAGAATATGTGTGGAAATTAGAGGAAGTAAATAAAAAGTCACAATCGATTCAAATGTAAAAAAAGAATACAATTATTACCAAAAGAATATGTGTGGAATTTAAAGGAAGCACATAAAAAGTCATAGTCGATTCAAATGAAAATAAAAGAATACAATTATGAACAAACGAATATGTGTGGAAATTAAAGGAAGCACATAAAAAGTCACAGTCGATTTAAATGAAAAAGAAAGAATACAATAAAGAAAAAAGTATACGTGTGGAAATTAAAGGAAGCACATAAAAAGTCACAGTCGATTCAAATGAAATAGAAACAATACAACTATGACCAAGAGAATATGTGTGGAAATTAAAGAAAGCTCATAAAAAGTCACAGTCGATTCAAATGAAAAAGAAAGTATACAATTATGACCAAAAGTATGGGTGTGGAAATTAAAGGAAGCACATAAAAATTCACAGTCGATTCAAATGAAAAAGAATTAACACAGTTATGACCAAAAGAATATGTGTGGAAATTAAAGGAAGCAATTAAAATGTCACAGTCGATTCAAATGAAAAAGAAAGTATACAATTATGACCAAAAGAATACGTGTGGAAATTACAGAAAGCTAATAAAAAGTCATAGTCGCTTCAAATGAAAAAGAATGTATACAATTATGACCAAAAAAATATGTGTGGAAATTATAGGAAGCACATAAAAAGTCACAGTCGATTCAAATGAAAAAGAAAGAATACAATTATGACCAAACGAATATGTCTGGAATTTAAGGGAGCAAATAAAAAGTCACAGTCGATTTAAATGAAAAAAAAGAATACAATTATGACCAAAAGAATACGTGTGGAAATTAAAGGTAGCACATAAAAAGTCACAGTCGATTCAAATGAAAAAGAAAGAATACAATTATGACCAAAAGAATATGTGTGGAAATTAAAGGAAGCACATAAAAAGTCACAGTCGATTCAAATGAAAAAGAAAGAATACAATTATGACCAAACGAATATGTCTGGAATTTAAGGGAGCAAATAAAAAGTCACAGTCGATTCAAATGAAAAAGAATTAACACAGATATGACCAAAAGAATATGTGTGGAAATTAAAGGAAGCAATTAAAATGTCACAGTCGATTCAAATGAAAAAGAAAGTATACAATTATGACCAAAAGAATACGTGTGGAAATTACAGAAAGCTAATAAAAAGTCACAGTCGCTTCAAATGAAAAAGAATGTATACAATTATGACCAAAAAAATATGTGTGGAAATTATAGGAAGCACATAAAAAGTCACAGTCGATTCAAATGAAAAAGAAAGAATACAATTATGACCAAACGAATATGTCTGGAATTTAAGGGAGCAAATAAAATGTCACAGTCGATTTAAATGAAAAAAAAGAATACAATTATGACCAAAAGAATACGTGTGGATATTAAAGGTAGCACATAAAAAGTCACAGTCGATTCAAATGAAAAAGAAAGAATACAATTATGACCAAAAGAATATGTGTGGAAATTAAAGGAAGCACATAAAAAGTCACAGTCGATTCAAATGAAAAAGAAAGAATACAATTATGACCAAACGAATATGTCTGGAATTTAAGGGTGCAAATAAAAAGTCACAGTCGATTGAAATGAAAAATAAAGAATACAATTATGATCAAAATAATATGTGTGGAAATTAAAGGAAGCAATTAAAAAGTCACCGTCGATTCAAATGAAAAAGAAAGAATACAATTATGACCAAATGAATATGTGTGAAATTAAAGAAGGCACATAAAATGTCACAGTCGATTCAAATGAAAAAGAAAGTATACAATTATGACCAAAAGAATATGTGTGGAAATTAAAGGAAGCACATAAAAAGTCACAGTCGATTCAAATGAAAAAGAGAGAATACAATTATGACCAAAAGAATGTGTGGAAATTAAAGGAAGCACATAAAAAGTCACAGTCAATTCAAATGAAAAAGAAAGAATGCAATTGAGACCAAATGAATCTGTGTGGAAATTAAAGGAAGCACATAAAAAGTCACAGTCGATTTAAATGAAAAAGAAAGAATACAATAAAGAAAAAAAGAATACGTGTGGAAATTAAAGGAAGCACATAAAAAGTCACAGTCGATTCAAATGAAATAGAAACAATACAACTATGACCAAGAGAATATGTGTGGAAATTAAAGAAAGCTCATAAAAAGTCACAGTCGATTCAAATGAAAAAGAAAGTATACAATTATGACCAAAAGTATGTGTGTGGAAATTAAAGGAAGCACATAAAAATTCACAGTCGATTCAAATGAAAAAGAAAAAATACAATTATGACCAAAAGAATACGTGTAAAAATTAAAGGAAGCACATAAAAATCACTGTCGATTAAATTGAAAAAGACAGAATAAAATTATGACCAAAAGAATATGTGTGGAAATTAGAGGAAGTAAATAAAAAGTCACAATCGATTCAAATGTAAAAAAAGAATACAATTATTACCAAAAGAATATGTGTGGAATTTAAAGGAAGCACATAAAAAGTCATAGTCGATTCAAATGAAAATAAAAGAATACAATTATGAACAAACGAATATGTGTGGAAATTAAAGGAAGCACATAAAAAGTCACAGTCGATTTAAATGAAAAAGAAAGAATACAATAAAGAAAAAAGTATACGTGTGGAAATTAAAGGAAGCACATAAAAAGTCACAGTCGATTCAAATGAAATAGAAACAATACAACTATGACCAAGAGAATATGTGTGGAAATTAAAGAAAGCTCATAAAAAGTCACAGTCGATTCAAATGAAAAAGAAAGTATACAATTATGACCAAAAGTATGGGTGTGGAAATTAAAGGAAGCACATAAAAATTCACAGTCGATTCAAATGAAAAAGAATTAACACAGTTATGACCAAAAGAATATGTGTGGAAATTAAAGGAAGCAATTAAAATGTCACAGTCGATTCAAATGAAAAAGAAAGTATACAATTATGACCAAAAGAATACGTGTGGAAATTACAGAAAGCTAATAAAAAGTCATAGTCGCTTCAAATGAAAAAGAATGTATACAATTATGACCAAAAAAATATGTGTGGAAATTATAGGAAGCACATAAAAAGTCACAGTCGATTCAAATGAAAAAGAAAGAATACAATTATGACCAAACGAATATGTCTGGAATTTAAGGGAGCAAATAAAAAGTCACAGTCGATTTAAATGAAAAAAAAGAATACAATTATGACCAAAAGAATACGTGTGGAAATTAAAGGTAGCACATAAAAAGTCACAGTCGATTCAAATGAAAAAGAAAGAATACAATTATGACCAAAAGAATATGTGTGGAAATTAAAGGAAGCACATAAAAAGTCACAGTCGATTCAAATGAAAAAGAAAGAATACAATTATGACCAAACGAATATGTCTGGAATTTAAGGGAGCAAATAAAAAGTCACAGTCGATTGAAATGAAAAATAAAGAATACAATTATGATCAAAATAATATGTGTGGAAATTAAAGGAAGCAATTAAAAAGTCACAGTCGATTCAAATGCGAAAGTAAGAATACAATTATGACCAAAAGAATATGTGTGGAAATTAAAGGAAGCACATAAAAAGTCACAGTCGAGTCAAATGAAAAAGAAAGGATACAATTATGACCAAAAGAATATGTGTGGAATTAAAGGAAGCAAATAAAAAGTCACAGTCGATTCAAATGAAAAAAAAGAATACAATTATGACCAAATGAATATGTGTGAAATTAAAGAAGGCAGATAAAATGTCACAGTCGATTCAAATGAAAAAGAGAGAATACAATTATGACCAAAAGAATGTGTGGAAATTAAAGGAAGCACATAAAAAGTCACAGTCAATTCAAATGAAAAAGAAAGAATGCAATTGAGACCAAATGAATAAGTGTGGAAATTAAAGGAAGCACATAAAAAGTCACAGTCGATTTAAATGAAAAAGAAAGAATACAATAAAGAAAAAAAGAATACGTGTGGAAATTAAAGGAAGCACATAAAAAGTCACAGTCGATTCAAATGAAATAGAAAGAATACAATTATGACCAAAATAATACGTGTGGAAATTATCGGAATCACATAAAAAGTCACAGTCGATTCAAAGGAAATAGAAAGAATACAATTATGACAAAAAGAATACGAGTGGAAATTAAAGGAAGCAAATAAAAAGTCACAGTCGATTCAAATGAAAAAGAAAGAATACAATTATGACCAGAAGAATATGTGTGGAAATTAGAGGAAGTAAATAAAAAGTCACAATCGATTCAAATGAAAAAAAAGAATACAATTATTCCCAAAAGAATACGTGTGGAATTTAAAGGAAGCACATAAAAAGTCATAGTCGATTCAAATGAAAATAAAAGAATACAATTATGAACAAACGAATATGTGTGGAAATTAAGGAAGCAAATAAAAATTCACAGTCGATTCAAATGAAAAAGAAAGTATACAATTATGACCAAAAGAATATGTGTGGAAATTAAAGGAAGAACATAAATAGTCACAGTCGATTCAAATGAAAAAGAATTAACACAGATATGACCAAGAGAATATGTGTGGAAATTAAAGAAAGCTCATAAAAAGTCACAGTCGATTCAAATGAAAAAGAAAGTATACAATTATGACCAAAAGAATACGTGTGGAAATTACAGAAAGCTAATAAAAAGTCACAGTCGATTCAAATGAAAAAGAATGTATACAATTATGACCAAAAGAATATGTGTGGAAATTAAAGGAAGAACATAAATAGTCACAGTCGATTCAAATGAAAAAGAATTAACACAGTTATGACCAAAAGAATACGTGTGGAAATTACAGAAAGCTAATAAAAAGTCACAGTCGATTCAAATGAAAAAGAATGTATACAATTATGACCAAAAGAATATGTGTGGAAATTAAAGGAAGAACATAAATAGTCCCAGTCGATTCAAATGAAAAAGAATTAACACAGTTATGACCAAAAGAATACGTGTGGAAATTACAGAAAGCTAATAAAAAGTCACAGTCGATTCAAATGAAAAAGAATGTATACAATTATGACCAAAAGAATATGTGTGGAAATTAAAGGAAGAACATAAATAGTCACAGTCGATTCAAATGAAAAAGAATTAACACAGTTATGACCAAAAGAATACGTGTGGAAATTACAGAAAGCTAATAAAAAGTCAGAATCGATTCAAATGAAAAAGAATGTATACAATTATGACCAAAAGAATATGTGTGGAAATTAAAGGAAGAACATAAATAGTCCCAGTCGATTCAAATGAAAAAGAATTAACACAGTTATGACCAAAAGAATATGTGTGGAAATTAAAGGAAGCAATTAAAATGTCACAGTCGATTCAAATGAAAAAGAAAGGATAAAATTATGACAAAAGAATATGTCTGGAAATTAAAGGAAGCACATAAAAAGTCACAGTCGATTCAAATGAAAAAGATAGAATACAACTATGACCAAAATATATGTGTGGAAACTAAAGGATGCACATAAAAAGTCACAGTCGATTCAAATGAAAAAGAAAGAATAAAATTATGACCAAAAGAATATGTGTGGAAATCAAAGGAAGCACATAAAAAGTCACAGTCGATTCAAATGAAAAGAAAAAATACAATTATGACCGAACGAATATGTGTGGAAATTAAAGGAAGCAAATAAAAAGTCACAGTCGATACAAATGAAAAAGAAAAAATACAATTATGACCAAACGAATATCTATGGATATTAAAGGAAGCAAATAAAAAGTCACAGTCGATTCAAATGAAAAAGAATGAATACAATTATGACCAAAAGAATATGTGTGGAAATTAAAGGAAGCACATAAAAAGTCACAGTTGATTCAAATAAAAAAGAAAGAATACAAATATGACCAAACGAATATGTGTGGAAATTAAAGGAAGCAAATAAAAAGTCACAGTCGATTCAAATGAAAAGAAAGAATACAATTATGAACAAAATAATACGTGTGGAAATTATCGGAATCACATAAAAAGTCACAGTCAATTCAAAGGAAATAGAAAGAATACAATTATGACAAAAAGAATACGAGTGGAAATTAAAGGAAGCAAATAAAAAGTCACAGTCGATTCAAATGAAATAGAAAGAATACAATTATGACCAGAAGAATATGTGTGGAAATTAATGGAAGCACATAAAAAGTCACAGTCGACTCAAATGAAAAAGAAAGTATACAATTATGACAAAACGAATATCTGTGGAAATTAAAGGAAGCAAATATAAAGTCACAGTCGATTCAAATGAAAAAGAAAGAATACAATTATGACCAAAAGAATATGTGTGGAAATTAAAGGAAGCAAATAAAAAGTCACAGTCGATTCAAATGGAAAACAAAGAATAAAATTATGACCAAAAGAATACGTGTGGAAATTAATGAAAGCTAATAAAAAGTCACAGTCGATTCAAATGAAAAAAATGTATACAGTTATGACCAAAAAATATGTGTGGAAATTAAAGGAAGCACATAAAAAGTCACAGTCGATTCAAATGAAAAAGAAAGAATACAATTATGACGAAAAGAATATGTGTGGAAATTAAAGGAAGCACATAAAAAGTCACAATCGATTCAAATGAAAAATAAAGTATACAATTATGACCAAAATAATATGTGTGGAAATTAAAGGAAGCAATTAAAAAGTCACAGTCGATTCAAATGAAAAATAAAGAATACAATTATGACCAAAAGAATATGTGTGGAAATTAAAGGGAGCACATAAAAAGTCACAGTCGATTCAAATGAAAAAGAAAGAATACAATTATGACAAAGAGAATACGTGTGGAAATTAAAGGAAGCACATAAAAAGTCACAGTCGATTCAAATGAAAAAGAAAGATTACAATTAACACCAAAGGAATACGTGTGGAAATTAAAGGAAGCACATAAAATGTCATAGTCGATTCAAATGAAAAAGAAAGAATACAATTATGACAAATAGAATACGTGTGGAAATTAAAGGAAGCACATAAAAAGTCACAGTCTATTCAAATGAAATAGAAAGAATACAATTATGACAAAAAGAATACGTGTGGAAATTAATGGAAGCACATAAAAAGTCACAGTCGACTCAAATGAAAAAGAAAGTATACAATTATGACCAAACTAATATCTGTGGAAATTACAGGAAGCAAATATAAAGTCACAGTCGATTCAAATGAAAAAAAAAGAATACAATTATGACCAAAATAATATGTGTGGAAATTAAAGGAAGCAAATAAAAAGTCACAGTCGATTCAAATAGAAAACAAAGAATAAAATTATGACCAAAAGAATACGTGTGGAAATTAAAGAAGGCTAATAAAAAGTCGCAGTCGATTCAAATGAAAAAGAATGTATAAAATTATGACCAAAAGAATATGTGTTGAAATTAAAGGAAGCACATAAAAAGTCACAGTCGAATTAAATGAAAAAAAAGAATACAATTATGACCAAAAGAATACGTGTGGAAATTAAAGGAAGCACATAAAAAGTCACAGTCGATTCAAATGAAAAAGAAAAAATACAATTATGACCAAAAGAATATGTGTGGAAATTAAAGGAAGCCCATAAAAAGTCACAGTCGATTCAAATGAAAAAGAAACAATACAACTATGACCAAGAGAATATGTGTGGAAATTAAAGAAAGCTCATAAAAAGTCACAGTCGATTCAAATGAAAAAGAAAGTATACAATTATGACCAAAAGTATGTGTGTGGAAATTAAAGGAAGCACATAAAAATTCACAGTCGATTCAAATGAAAAAGAAAAAATGCAATTATGACCAAAAGAATACGTGTAAAAATTAAAGGAAGCACATAAAAATCACTGTCGATTAAATTGAAAAAGACAGAATAAAATTATGACCAAAAGAATATGTGTGGAAATTAGAGGAAGTAAATAAAAAGTCACAATCGATTCAAATGAAAAAAAAGAATACAATTATTACCAAAAGAATACGTGTGGAATTTAAAGGAAGCACATAAAAAGTCATAGTCGATTCAAATGAAAATAAAAGAATACAATTATGAACAAACGAATATGTGTGGAAATTAAAGGAAGCAAATAAAAAGTCACAGTCGATTCAAATGAAAAAGAAAGAATACAATTATGACCAAAAGAATATATGTGGAAATTTAAGGAAGGATATAAAAAGTCATAGTCGATTCAAATGAAAATAAAAGAATACAATTATGACCAAAAGAATATGTGTGGAAATTAAAGGAAGAACATAAATAGTCACAGTCGATTCAAATGAAAAAGAATTAACACAGATATGACCAAAAGAATATGTGTGGAAATTAAAGGAAGCAATTAAAATGTCACAGTCGATTCAAATGAAAAAGAAAGTATACAATTATGACCAAAAGAATACGTGTGGAAATTACAGAAAGCTAATAAAAAGTCACAGTCGATTCAAATGAAAAAGAATGTATACAATTATGACCAAAAGAATATGTGTGGAAATTAAAGGAAGAACATAAATAGTCACAGTCGATTCAAATGAAAAAGAATTAACACAGATATGACCAAAAGAATATGTGTGGAAATTAAAGGAAGCAATTAAAATGTCACAGTCGATTCAAATGAAAAAGAAAGTATACAATTATGACCAAAAGAATACGTGTGGAAATTACAGAAAGCTAATAAAAAGTCACAGTCGATTCAAATGAAAAAGAAAGTATACAATTATGACCAAAAGAATATGTGTGGAAATTAAAGGAAGAACATAAATAGTCCCAGTCGATTCAAATGAAAAAGAATTAACACAGTTATGACCAAAAGAATATGTGTGGAAATTACAGAAAGCTAATAAAAAGTCACAGTCGATTCAAATGAAAAAGAAAGAATACAATTATGACCAAAAGAATATGTGTGGAAATTAAAGGAAGCAATTAAAATGTCACAGTCGATTCAAATGAAAAAGAAAGGATAAAATTATGACAAAAGAATATGTCTGGAAATTAAAGGAAGCACATAAAAAGTCACAGTCGATTCAAATGAAAAAGATAGAATACAACTATGACCAAAATATATGTGTGGAAACTAAAGGATGCACATAAAAAGTCACAGTCGATTCAAATGAAAAAGAAAGAATAAAATTATGACCAAAAGAATATGTGTGGAAATCAAAGGAAGCACATAAAAAGTCACAGTCAATTCAAATGAAAATAAAAGAATACAATTATGACCGAACGAATATGTGTGGAAATTAAAGGAAGCAAATAAAAAGTCACAGTCGATTCAAATGAAAAAGAAAGAATACAATTATGACCAAAAGAATATATGTGGAAATCAAAGGAAGCACATAAAAAGTCATAGTCGATTCAAATGAAAATAAAAGAATACAATTATGACCAAAAGAATATGTGTGGAAATTAAAGGAAGAACATAAATAGTCACAGTCGATTCAAATGAAAAAGAATTAACACAGATATGACCAAAAGAATATGTGTGGAAATTAAAGGAAGCAATTAAAATGTCACAGTCGATTCAAATGAAAAAGAAAGTATACAATTATGACCAAAAGAATACGTGTGGAAATTACAGAAAGCTAATAAAAAGTCACAGTCGATTCAAATGAAAAAGAATGTATACAATTATGACCAAAAGAATATGTGTGGAAATTAAAGGAAGAACATAAATAGTCACAGTCGATTCAAATGAAAAAGAATTAACACAGTTATGACCAAAAGAATATGTGTGGAAATTAAAGGAAGCAATTAAAATGTCACAGTCGATTCAAATGAAAAAGAAAGTATACAATTATGACCAAAAGAATACGTGTGGAAATTACAGAAAGCTAATAAAAAGTCACAGTCGATTCAAATGAAAAAGAAAGTATACAATTATGACCAAAAGAATATGTGTGGAAATTAAAGGAAGAACATAAATAGTCCCAGTCGATTCAAATGAAAAAGAATTAACACAGTTATGACCAAAAGAATATGTGTGGAAATTAAAGGAAGCAATTAAAATGTCACAGTCGATTCAAATGAAAAAGAAAGGATAAAATTATGACAAAAGAATATGTCTGGAAATTAAAGGAAGCACATAAAAAGTCACAGTCGATTCAAATGAAAAAGATAGAATACAACTATGACCAAAATATATGTGTGGAAACTAAAGGATGCACATAAAAAGTCACAGTCGATTCAAATGAAAAAGAAAGAATAAAATTATGACCAAAAGAATATGTGTGGAAATCAAAGGAAGCACATAAAAAGTCACAGTCGATTCAAATGAAAAGAAAAAATACAATTATGACCGAACGAATATGTGTGGAAATTAAAGGAAGCAAATAAAAAGTCACAGTCGATACAAATGAAAAAGAAAAAATACAATTATGACCAAACGAATATCTATGGATATTAAAGGAAGCAAATAAAAAGTCACAGTCGATTCAAATGAAAAAGAATGAATACAATTATGACCAAAAGAATATGTGTGGAAATTAAAGGAAGCACATAAAAAGTCACAGTTGATTCAAATAAAAAAGAAAGAATACAAATATGACCAAACGAATATGTGTGGAAATTAAAGGAAGCAAATAAAAAGTCACAGTCGATTCAAATGAAAAGAAAGAATACAATTATGAACAAAAGAATATATGTGGAAATTAAAGGAAGCACATAAAAAGTCACAGATCATTGAAATGAAAAAGAAAGAATACAATTATGACCGAACGAATATGTGTGGAAATTAAAGGAAGAACATAAAAAGTCACAGTCGATTCAACTGAAAAAAAGAATACAATTATGACCAAAAGAATATGTGTGGAAATTAAAGAAAGCCAATAAAAAGTCACAGTCATTTCAAATGAAAAAGAAAGAATACAATTATGACCAAACGAATATGTCTGGAAATTAAAGGAAGCAAATAAAAAGTCACAGTCGATTCAAATGAAAAAGAAAAAATAAAACAAATAGAAAAAGAATATGTGGAAATTAAAGGAAGCACATATAAAGTCACAGTCGATTCAAATGAAAAAGAAAGAATACAATTATGACCAAAAGAATATGTGTGGAAATTAAAGGAAGCAAATAAATAGTCACAGTCGATTCAAATGAAAAAGAAAGAATACAATTATGACCAAACGAATATGTGTGGAAATGAAAGGAAGCAAATAAAAAGTCACAGTCGATTCAAATGAAAAAGAAAGAATACAATTATGACTAAAAGAATATGTGTGGAAATTAAAGGAAGCACATAAAAAGTCACAGTCGATTCGAATGAAAAAGAAAGAATAAAATTATGGCCAAACGAATATGTGTGGAAATTAAACGAAGCAAATAAAAAGTCACAGTCGATTCAAATGAAAAAGAAAGAATACAATTATGACCAAAAGAATATGTGTGGAAATTAATGGAAGCACATAAAAAGTCACAGTCGACTCAAATGAAAATGAAAGTATAAAATTATGACAAAACGAATATCTGTGTAAATTAAAGGAAGCAAATATAAAGTCACAGTCGATTCAAATGAAAAAGAAAGAATGAAATTATGGCCAAAAGAATATGTGTGGAAATTAAAGGAAGCAAATAAAAAGTCACAGTCGATTCAAATGAAAAAGAAAGTATACAATTATGACCAAAAGAATATGTGTGAAATTAAAGAAGGCACATAAAATGTCACAGTCGATTCAAATGAAAAAGAAAGTATACAATTATGACCAAAAGAATATGTGTGGAAATTAAAGGAAGCACATAAAAAGTCACAGTCGATTCAAATGAAAAAGAGAGAATACAATTATGACCAAAAGAATGTGTGGAAATTAAAGGAAGCACATAAAAAGTCACAGTCAATTCAAATGAAAAAGAAAGACTACAATTGAGACCAAATGAATATGTGTGGAAATTAAAGTAAGCACATAAAAAGTCACAGTCGATTTAAATGTAAATATAGAATACAATAATGAAAAAAGAATACGTGTGGAAATTAAAGGAAGCACATAAAAAGTCACAGTCGATTCAAATGAAATAGACAGAATACAATTATGACAAAAAGAATACGTGTGGAAATTAAAGGAAGCAAATAAAAAGTCACAGTCGATTCAAATGAAAAAGAAAGAATACAATTATGACCAAACGAATATGTGTGGAAATTAAAGGAAGCACATAAAAAGTCACAGTCGATTCAAATGAAAAACAAAGAATACAATTATGACCAAAAGAATATGTGTGGAAATTAATGGAAGCACATAAAAAGTCACAGTCGACTCAAATGAAAATGAAAGTATACAATTATGACAAAACGAATATCTGTGTAAATTAAAGGAAGCAAATATAAAGTCACAGTCGATTCAAATGAAAAAGAAAGAATGAAATGATGGCCAAAAGAATATGTGTGGAAATTAAAGGAAGCAAATAAAAAGTCACAGTCGATTCAAATGAAAAAGAAAGAATACAATTATGACCAAAAGAATATGTGTGGAAATTAAAGGAAGCCCATAAAAAGTCACAGTCAATTCAAATGAAAAACAAAGAATACAATTATGACCAAAAGAATATGTGTGGAAATTAATGGAAGCACATAAAAAGTCACAGTCGACTCAAATGAAAATGAAAGTATACAATTATGACAAAACGAATATCTGTGTAAATTAAAGGAAGCAAATATAAAGTCACAGTCGATTCAAATGAAAAAGAAAGAATGAAATTATGGCCAAAAGAATATGTGTGGAAATTAAAGGAAGCAAATAAAAAGTCACAGTCGATTCAAATGAAAAAGAAAGAATACAATTATGACCAAAAGAATATGTTTGGAAATTAAAGGAAGCACATAAAAAGTCACAGTCGATTAAATGAAAAAGAAAGAATACAATTACGACCAAATGAATATGTGTGGAAATTAAAGGAAGCACATAAAAAGTCACAGTCGATTCAAATGAAAAAGAAAGTATACAATTATGACCAAACGAATATCTGTGGAAATTAATGGAAGCAAATATAAAGTCACAGTCGATTCAAATGAAAAAGAAAGAATACAATTATGACCAAACGAATATGTCTGGAATTTAAGGGAGCAAATAAAAAGTCACAGTCTATTCAAATGAAAAATAAAGAATACAATTATGACCAAAATAATATGTGTGGAAATTAAAGGAAGCAATTAAAAAGTCACAGTCTATTCAAATGAAAAAGAAAGAATACAATATAACCAAAAGAATATGTGTGGAAATTAAAGGAAGCACATAAAAAGTCACAGTCGATTCAAATGAAAAAGAAAGAATACAATTATGACCAATAGAATATGTGTGGAAATTAAAGGAAGCACATAAAAACTCACTGTCGATTCAAATAAAAAAGAAAGAATACAATTATGACCAACAGAATATGTGTGGAAATTAAAGGAAGCGCATAAAAAGTCACAGTCGATTCAAATGAAAAAGAAAGAATACAATTATGACCAAAAGAATATGTGTGGAAATTAAAGGAAGCACATAAAAAGTCGCAGTCAATTCAAATGAAAAAGAAAGAATACAATTGAGACCAAATGAATATGTGTGGAAATTAAAGGAAGCGCATAAAAAGTCACAGTCGATTCAAATGAAAAAGAAAGAATACAATTAGGACCAAAAGAATATGTGTGGAAATTTATTGAAGCACTTAAAAAGTCACAGTCGACTCAAATGAAAATGAAAGTATACAATTATGACAAAACGAATATCTGTGTAAATTAATGAAGCAAATATAAAGTCACAGTCGATTCAAATGAAAAAAAAGAATGAAATTATGGCCAAAAGAATATGTGTGGAAATTAAAGGAAGCAAATAAAAAGTCACAGTCGATGCAAATGAAAAAGAAAGTATACAATTATGACCAAACGAATACCTGTGGAAATTAATGGAAGCAAATATAAAGTCACAGTCGATTCAAATGAAAAAGAAATAATACAATTATGACCAAAAGAATATGTGTGGAATTTAAAGGAAGCAAATAAAAAGTCACAGTCGATTCAAATGGAAAACAAAGAATAAAATTATGACCAAAAGAATACGTGTGGAAATTAAAGAAAGCTAATAAAAAGTCACAGTCGCTTAAAATGAAAAAGAATGTATACAATTATGACCAAAAAAATATGTGTGGAAATTATAAAAAGCACATCAAAAGTCACAGTCGATTCAAATGAAAAAGAAAGAATACAATTATGACCAAACGAATATGTCTGGAATTTAAGGGAGCAAATAAAAAGTCACAGTCCATTTAAATGAAAAAAAAGAATACAATTATGACCAAAAGAATACGTGTGGAAATTAAAGGTAGCACATAAAAAGTCACAGTCGAATCAAATGAAAAAGAAAGAATACACTTATGACCAAAAGAATATGTGTGGAAATTAAAGGAAGCACATAAAAAGTCACAGTCGATTCAAATGAAAAAGAAAGAATACAATTATGACCAAACGAATATGTCTGGAATTTAAGGGAGCAAATAAAAAGTCACAGTCGATTGAAATGAAAAATAAAGAATACAAATATGATCAAAATAATATGTGTGGAAATTAAAGAAGGCACATAAAATGTCACAGTCGATTCAAATGAAAAAGAAAGTATACAATTATGACCAAAAGAATATGTGTGGAAATTAAAGGAAGCACATAAAAAGTCACAGTCGATTCAAATGAAAAAGAGAGAATACAATTATGACCAAAAGAATGTGTGGAAATTAAAGGAAGCACATAAAAAGTCACAGTCAATTCAAATGAAAAAGAAAGAATACAATTGAGACCAAATGAATATGTGTGGAAATTAAAGGAAGCACATAAAAAGTCACAGTCGATTTAAATGAAAATAAAGATTACAATAATGAAAAAAGAATACGTGTGGAAATTAAAGGAAGCACATAAAAAGTCACAGTCGATTCAAATGAAATAGACAGAATACAATTATGACAAAAAGAATACGTGTGGAAATTAAAGGAAGCAAATAAAAAGTCACAGTCGATTCAAATGAAAAAGAAAGAATACAATTATGACCAAAAGAATATGTGTGGAAATTAATGGAAGCACATAAAAAGTCACAGTCGACTCAAATGAAAAAGAAAGTATACAATTATGACAAAACGAATATCTGTGGAAATTAAAGGAAGCAAATATAAAGTCACAGTCGATTCAAATGAAAAAGAAAGAATACAATTATGACCAAAAGAATATGTGTGGAAATTAAAGGAAGCAAATAAAAAGTCACAGTCGATTCAAATAGAAAACAAAGAATAAAATTATGACCAAAAGAATACGTGTGGAAATTAAAGAAAGCTAATAAAAAGTCACAGTCGATTAAAATGAAAAAAATATATACAGTTATGACCAAAAAAAATGTGTGGAAATTAAAGGAAGCACATAAAAAGTCACAGCCGATTCAAATGAAAAATAAAGAATACAATTATGACCAAAATAATATGTGTGGAAATTAAAGGAAGCTATTAAAAAGTCACAGTCGATTCAAATGAAAAATAAAGAATACAATTATGACCAAAAGAATATGTGTGGAAATTAAAGGAAGCACATAAAAAGTCAAAGTCGATTCAAATGAAAAAAAAGAATACAATTATGACCAAAAGAATATGTGTGGAAATTAAACGAAGCAAATAAAAAGTCACAGTCGATTCAAATTAAAAAGAAAGAATACAATTACGACCAAAGTAATATGTGTGGAAATTAAAGGAAGCACATAAAAAGTCACAGTCGATTAAAATGAAAAAGAAAGAATACATTTATGACCAAAAGAATGTGTGGAAATTAAACGAAGCAAATAAAAAGTCTCAGTCGATTCAAATGAAAAAGAAAGAATACAATTATGACCAAAATAATACGTGTGGAAATTATAGGAATCACATAAAATGTCACAGTCGATTCAAATGAAAAAGAAAGAATACAATTATGACAAAGAGAATACGTGTGGAAATTAAAGGAAGCACATAAAAATTCACAGTCGATTCAAATGAAAAAGAAAGATTACAATTAACACCAAAGGAATACGTGTGGAAATTAAAGGAAGCACATAAAATGTCACAGTCGATTCAAATGAAAAAGAAAGAATACAATTATGACAAAGAGAATACGTGTGGAAATTAAAGGAAGCACATAAAAAGTCACAGTCTATTCAAATGAAATAGAAAGAATACAATTATGACAAAAGGATACGTGTGGAAATTAAAGGAAGCAAATAAAAAGTCACAGTCGATTCAAATGAAAAAGAAAGAAGACAATTATGACCAAAAGGATATGTGTGGGAATTAATGGAAGCACATAAAAAGTCACAGTCGACTCAAATGAAAAAGAAAGTATACAATTATGACCAAACTAATATCTGTGGAAATTACAGGAAGCAAATATAAAGTCACAGTCGATTCAAATGAAAAAGAAAGAATACAATTATGACCCAAATAATATGTGTGGAAATTAAAGGAAGCAAATAAAAAGTCACAGTCGATTCAAATAGAAAACAAAGAATAAAATTATGACCAAAAGAATACGTGTGGAAATTAAAGAAGGCTAATAAAAAGTCGCAGTTGATTCAAATGAAAAAGAATGTATAAAATTATGACCAAAAGATTATGTGTTGAAATTAAAGGAAGCACATAAAAAGTCACAGTCGATTTAAATGAAAAAAAAGAATACAATTATGACCAAAAGAATACGTGTGGAAATTAAAGGAAGCACATAAAAAGTCACAGTCGATTCAAATGAAAAAGAAAAAATACAATTATGACCAAAAGAATATGTGTGGAAATTAAAGGAAGCAAAAAAAGTCACAGTCGATTCAAATGAAAAAGAAATAATACAATTATGACCAAGAGAATATGTGTGGAAATTAAAGAAAGCTCATAAAAAGTCACAGTCGATTCAAATGAAAAAGAAAGTATACAATTATGACCAAAAGTATGTGTGTGGAAATTAAAGGAAGCACATAAAAATTCACAGTCGATTCAAATGAAAAAGAAAAAATACAATTATGACCAAAAGAATACGTGTAAAAATTAAAGGAAGCACATAAAAATCACTGTCGATTAAATTGAAAAAGACAGAAGAAAATTATGACCAAAGAATATGTGTGGAAATTAGAGGAAGTAAATAAAAAGTCACAATCGATTCAAATGAAAAAAAAGAATACAATTATTACCAAAAGAATATGTGTGGAATTTAAAGGAAGCCCATAAAAAGTCATAGTCGATTCAAATGAAAATAAAAGAATACAATTATGAACAAACGAATATGTGTGGAAATTAAAGGAAGCAAATAAAAAGACACAGTCGATTCAAATGAAAAAGATAGAATACAACTATGACCAAAATATATGTGTGGAAACTAAAGGAAGCACATAAATATCACAGTCGATTCTAATGAAAAAGAAAGAATAAAATTATGACCAAAAGAATATGTGTGGAAATCAAAGGAAGCACATAAAATGTCACAGTCGATTCAAATGAAAAGAAAAAATACAATTATGACCGAACGAATATGTGTGGAAATTAAAGGAAACAAATAAAAAGTCACAGTCGATACTAATGGAAAAGAAAAAATACAATTATGACCAAACGAATATCTATGGAAATTAAAGGAAGCAAATAAAAAGTCACAGTCGATTCAAATGAAAAGAAAGAATACAATTATGAACAAAAGAATATCTGTGGAAATTAAAGGAGGCACATAAAAAGTCACAGATGATTGAAATGAAAAAGAAAGAATACAATTATGACCGAACGAATATGTGTGGAAATTAAAGGAAGCACATAAAAAGTCACAGTCGATTCAACTGAAAAAAAGAATACAATTATGACCAAAAGAATATGTGTGGAAATTAAAGGAAGCAATTAAAAAGACACAGTGGATTCAAATGAAAACAAAAAAATACAATTATGACCAAAAGAATATATGTGGAAATTAAAGGAAGCAAAAAAAGTCACAGTCGACTCAAATGAAAAAGAAAGAATACAATGATGACAAAACGAATATGTGTGGAAAGTAAAGGAAGCAAATAAAAAGTCACAGTCGATTCAAATGAAAAACAAAGAATAACATAATGACCAAAAGAATATGTGTGGAAATTAATGGAAGCACATAAAAATCACAGTCGATTAAAATGAAAAAAAAGAATACAATTATGTCAAAAAGAATATGTGTGGAAATTAATCGAAGCAAATAAAAAGTCACAGTCGATTAAATGAAAAATAAAGGATAAAATTATGACAAAAAGAATATGTCTGGAAATTAAAGGAAGCACATAAAAAGTCACAGTCGATTCAAATGAAAAAAAAGAATACAATTTTGACCAAAATATATGTGTGGAAACTAAAGGACGCACATAAAAAGTCACAGTCGATTGAAATGAAAAGAAAGAATACAATTATGACCAAACGAATATCTGTGGAAATTAAAGGAAGCAAATAAAAAGTCACAGTCGATTCAAATGAAAAAGAATGAAAACAATTAAGACCAAAAGAATATGAGTGGAAATTAAAGGAAGCACATAAAAAGTCACAGTCGATTCAAATGAAAAAGAAAGAATACAATTATGACCAAAAGAATCTGTCTGGAAATTAAAGGAAGCACATAAAAAGTCACAGTCGATTCAAATGAAAAGAAAGAATACTATTATGACCAAAATAATATGTGTGGAAAATAAAGGAAGCACATAAAAAGTCACAGTCGATTCAACTGAAAAAAAGAATACAATTATGACCAAAAGAATATGTGTGGAAATTAAAGGAAGCAATTAAAAAGACACAGTGGATTCAAATGAAAACAAAAAAATACAATTATGACCAAAAGAATATATGTGGAAATTAAAGGAAGCAAAAAAAGTCACAGTCGACTCAAATGAAAAAGAAAGAATACAATGATGACAAAACGAATATGTGTGGAAAGTAAAGGAAGCAAATAAAAAGTCACAGTCGATTCAAATGAAAAACAAAGAATAACATAATGACCAAAAGAATATGTGTGGAAATTAATGGAAGCACATAAAAATCACAGTCGATTAAAATGAAAAAAAAGAATACAATTATGTCAAAAAGAATATGTGTGGAAATTAATCGAAGCAAATAAAAAGTCACAGTCGATTAAATGAAAAATAAAGGATAAAATTATGACAAAAAGAATATGTCTGGAAATTAAAGGAAGCACATAAAAAGTCACAGTCGATTCAAATGAAAAAAAAGAATACAATTATGACCAAAATATATGTGTGGAAACTAAAGGACGCACATAAAAAGTCACAGTCGATTGAAATGAAAAGAAAGAATACAATTATGACCAAACGAATATCTGTGGAAATTAAAGGAAGCAAATAAAAAGTCACAGTCGATTCAAATGAAAAAGAATGAAAACAATTAAGACCAAAAGAATATGAGTGGAAATTAAAGGAAGCACATAAAAAGTCACAGTCGATTCAAATGAAAAAGAAAGAATACAATTATGACCAAAAGAATCTGTCTGGAAATTAAAGGAAGCACATAAAAAGTCATAGTCGATTCAAATGAAAAGAAAGAATACTATTATGACCAAAATAATATGTGTGGAAAATAAAGGAAGCACATAAAAAGTCACAGTCGATTCAACTGAAAAAAAGAATAAAATTATGACCAAAAGAATATGTGTGGAAATTAAAGAATGCCAATAAAAAGTCACAGTCATTTCAAATGAAAAAGAAAGAATACAATTATGACCAAACGAATATGTCTGGAAATTAAAGGAAGCAAATAAAAAGTCACAGCCGATTCAAATGAAAAAAAAATACAATAAATAGAAAAAGAATATGTGGAAATTAAAGAAAGCACATAAAAAGTCACAGTCGATTCAAATGAAAAAGAAAGATTACAATTATGACTAAAAGAATATGTGTGGAAATTAAAGGAAGCACATAAAAAGTCACAGTCGATTCAAATGAAAAAGAAAGAATACAATTATGACCAAACGAATATGTGTGGAAATTAAAGGAAGCAAATAAAAAGTCACAGTCGATTCAAATGAAAAAGAAAGAATACAATTATGACTAAAAGAATATGTGTGGAAATCCAAGGAAGCACATAAAATGTCACAGTCGATTCAAATGAAAAAGAAATAACACAGTTATGACCAAAGGAATATGTGTGGAAATTAAAGGATGCTAATAAAAAGTCACAGTCGATTCAAATGAAAAAGAAAGAATACAATTATGACCAAAAAAATATGTGTGAAAATTAAAGGAAGCACATAAAAAGTCACAGTCGATTTAAATGAAATAGAAAGAATACAATAATGACCAAAAGAATATGTGTGGAAATTAATGGAAGCACATAAAAAGTCAGTGTCGATTCAAATGAAAAAGAAAGAATACAATTATGACCAAAAGAATATGTGTGGAAATTAAAGGAAGCACATAAAATGTCACAGTCGATTCAAATGAAAAAGAAAGAATACAATTATGACCAAACGAATATGTGTGGAAATAAAAGGAAGCAAATAAAAAGTCACAGTCAATTCAAATGAAAAATAAAGAATACAATTATGACCAAAAGAATGTGTGGAAATTAAAGGAAGCAATTAAAAAGACACAGTGGATTCAAATGAAAATAAAAAAATACAATTATGACCAAAAGAATATATATGGAAATTAAAGGAAGCTATTAAAAAGTCACAGTCGACTCAAATGAAAAAGAAAGAATACAATTATGTCAAAAAGAATATGTGTGGAAATTAAGGGAAGCGCATAAAAAGTCACAGTCGTTTCAAATGAAATAGAAAGAATACAATTATGTCCAAAAAAATGTGTGGAAATTAAAGGAAGCACATAAAAAGTCACCGTCGATTCAAATGAAAAAGAAAGAATACAATGATGACAAAAGGAATATGTGTGGAAAGTAAAGGAAACAAATAAAAAGTCACAGTCGATTCAAATGAAAAAGTAAGAATAAAATAATGACCAAAATAATATGTGTGGAAATTAATGGAAGCACATAAAAATCACAGTCGATTAAAATGAAAAAAAAGAATTCAATTATGTCAAAAAGAATATGTGTGGAAATTAATCGAAGCAAATAAAAAGTCACAGTCGATTAAATGAAAAATAAAAGATAAAATTATGACAAGAAGAATATGTCTGGAAATTAAAGGAAGCACATAAAAAGTCACAGTCGATTCAAATGAACAAAAAGAATACAATTATGACCAAAATATATGTGTGGAAACTAAAGGAAGCACATGAAAAGTCACAGTCGATTCAAATGAAAAGAAAGAGTACAATTATGACCAAACGAATATCTGTGGAAATTAAAGGAAGCAAATAAAAAGTCACAGTCGATTCAAATGAAAAAGAAACAATACAATTATGACCAAATGAATATGAGTGGAAATTAAAGGAAGCACATAAAAAGTCACAGTCGATTCAAATGAAAAAGAAAGAATACAATTATGACCAAAAAAATATGTGTGGAAATTAAAGGAAGCACATAAAAAGTCACAGTCGATTCAAATGAAAAGAAAGAATACTATTATGACCAAAATAATATGTGTGGAAATTAAAGGAAGCAAATAAAAAGTCACAGTCGATTCAAATGAAAAAGAAAGAATACAATTATGACCAAAAGAATATGTGTGGAAATTAAAGGAAGCCCATAAAAAGTCACAGTCGATTCAAATTAAAAAAAACAATACAATTATGACCAAGAGAATACGTGTTAAAATTAAAGGAAGCACATAAAAATCACAGTCGATTAAATTGAAAAAGACAGAATACAATTATGATCAAAAGAATATGTGTGGAAATAAAAGGAAGCACGTAAAAAGTCACAGTCGATTCAAATGAAAAATAAAGAATACAATTATGACCAAACGAATATGTGTGGAAATTAAAGGAAGCAAATAAAAAGTCACAGTCGATTCAAATGAAAAACAAAGAATACAATTATGACCAAAGAATATGTGTGGAAATTAAAGGAAGCCCATAGAAAGTCACAGTCGATTCAAATGAAAAAGTAAGAATACAATTATGACCAAATGAATATGTGTGGAAATTAAAGGAAGTAAATAAAAAGTCACAGTCGATTCAAATGAAAAAGAAAGAATACAATTATTACCAAAAGAATATGTGTGGAAAATAAAGGAAGCACATAAAAAGTCATAGTCGATTCAAATGAACATAAAAGAATACAATTATGAACAAATGAATATGTGTGGAAATTAAAGGAAGTAAATAAAAAGTCAAAGTCGATTCAAATGAAAAGAAAGAATACAATTATGACCAAAAGAATATCTGTGGAAATTAAAGGAAGCACATAAAAACACACAGATGATTCAAATGAAAAAGAAAGAATACAATTATGACCGAAAGAATATGTGTGGAAATTAAAGGAAGCAAATAAAAAGTCACAGTCGATTCAACTGAAAAAAAAGAATACAATTATGACCAAAAGAATATGTGGGGAATTAAAGGAAGCAAATAAACAGTCACAGTCGTTTCAAATGAAAAAGAAAGAATACAATTATGACCAAACGAATATGTCTGGAAATTAAAGGAAGCAAATAAAAAGTCACCGTCGATTGAAATGAAAAAGAAAAAATACAATTATGACCAAAAGAATATGTGTGGAAATTAAAGGAAGCACATAAATGTCACAGTCGATTCAAATGAAAAAGAAAGAATACAATTATGACCAAATGAAAATGTGTGGAAATTAAAGGAAGCAAATAAAAAGTCACAGTCGATTCAAATGAAAAAGAATGAATACTATTATGACCAAAAGAATATGTGTGGAAATTAAAGGAAGCAAATAAAAAGTCACAGTCGATTCAAATGAAAAACAAAGAATACAATTATGACTAAAATAATATGTGTGGAAATTAAAAGAAGCCCATAAAAAGTCACAGTCGATTCAAATGAAAAAGAAACAATACAATTATGACCAAGAGAATATGTGTGGAAATTTACGGAAGCACATAAAAAGTCACAGTCGATTCAAATGAAAAAGAAAGTATACAATTATGACCAAAAGAATAAGTGTGGAAATTAAAGGAAGCACGTAAAAAGTAACGGTCGATTCAAATGAAAAACAATGAATACAATTATGACCAAAGAATATGTATGGAAATTAAAGGAAGGACATAGAAAGTCACAGTCGATTCAAATGAAAAAGTAAGAATACCATTATGACCAAAATATATGTGTGGAAACTAAAGGAAGCACATGAAAAGTCACAGTCGATTCAAATGAAAAGAAAGAATACAATTATGACCAAACGAATATCTGTGGAAATTAAAGGAAGCAAATAAAAAGTCACAGTCGATTCAAATGAAAAAGAATGAAAACAATTATGACCAAAAGAATATGAGTGGAAATTAAAGGAAGCACATAAAAAGTCACAGTCGATTCAAATGAAAAAGAAAGAATACAATTATGACCAAAAGAATATGTGTGGAAATTAAAGGAAGCACATAAAAAGTCACAGTCGATTCAAATGAAAAAAAAGAATACTATTATGACCAAAATAATATGTGTGGAAATTAAAGGAAGCAAATAAAAAGTCACAGTCGATTCAAATGAAAAAGAAAGAATAAAATTATGACCAAAAGAATATGTGTGGAAATTAAAGGAAGCCCATAAAAAGTCACAGTCGATTCAAATTAAAAAGAAACAATACAATTATGACCTAGAGAATACGTGTTAAAATTAAAGGAAGCACATAAAAATCACAGTCGATTAAATTGAAAAAGACAGAAGACAATTATGACCAAAAGAATATGTGTGGAAATTAAAGGAAGTACGTAAAAAGTCACAGTCGATTTAAATGAAAAAGAAAGTATACAATTATGACCAAAAGATTATGTGTGCAAATTAAAGGAAGCAAATAAAAAGTGACAGTCGTTTCAAATTAAAAAGAAAGAATACAATTATTACCAAGAGAATATGTGTGGAAATTAAAGGAAGCACATAAAAAGTCACAGTCGATTCAAATGAAAAACAAAGAATACAATGATGACCAAAGGAATATGTGTGGAAATTAAAAGAATCGAATAAAAATCACAGTCGATTCAAATGAAAAGAAAGAATACAATTATGACCAAAAGAATATGTGTGGAAATTAAAGGAAACAAATAAAAAGTCACAGTCGATTCAAATGAAAAAGAAAGAATACAATTATGACCAAAAGAATATGTATGGAAATTAAAGGAAGCACATAAAATGTCACAGTAGATTCTAATGAAAAAGAAAGAATACAATTATGCCCAAACGTATATGTGTGGAAATTAAAGGTAGCAAATAAAAAGTCACAGTCGATTGAAATGAAAAAGAAAGAATACAATTATGACCAAAAGAATATGTGTGGAAATAAAAGGAAAGACATAAAAAGTCACAGTCGATTCAAATGAAAAAGAAAGTATACAATTATGACCAAAAAAATATGTGTGGAATTTAAAGGAAGCACATAAAAAGTCACAGTCGATTCAAATGAAATAGAAAGAATACAATAATGACCAAAAGAATATGTGTGGAAATTAATGGAAGCACATAAAAAGTCAGTGTCGATTCAAATGAAAAAGAAAGAATACAATTATGACCAAAAGAATATGTGTGGAAATTAAAGGAAGCACATAAAATGTCACAGTCGATTCAAATGAAAAAGAAAGAATACAATTATGACCAAACGAATATGTGTGGAAATTAAAGGAAGCAAATAAAAAGTCACAGTCAATTCAAATGAAAAATAAAGAATACAATTATGACCAAAAGAATATGTGTGGAAATTAAAGGAAGCAATTAAAAAGACACAGTGGATTCAAATGAAAATAAAAAAATACAATTATGACAAAAAGAATATATGTGGAAATTAAAGGAAGCTATTAAAAAGTCACAGTCGACTCAAATGAAAAAGAAAGAATACAATTATGTCAAAAAGAATATGTGTGGAAATTAAGGGAAGCGCATAAAAAGTCACAGTCGTTTCAAATGAAATAGAAAGAATAGAATTATGTCCAAAAAATGTGTGGAAATTAAAGGAAGCACATAAAAAGTCACCGTCGATTCAAATGAAAAAGAAAGAATACAATGATGACAAAAGGAATATGTGTGGAAAGTAAAGGAAACAAATAAAAAGTCACAGTCGATTCAAATGAAAAAGTAAGAATAAAATAATGACCAAAATAATATGTGTGGAAATTAATGGAAGCACATAAAAATCACAGTCGATTAAAATGAAAAAAAAGAATACAATTATGTCAAAAAGAATATGTGTGGAAATTAATCGAAGCAAATAAAAAGTCACAGTCGATTAAATGAAAAATAAAAGATAAAATTATGACAAAAAGAATATGTCTGGAAATTAAAGGAAGTACATAAAAAGTCACAGTCGATTCAAATGAAAAAAAAGAATACAATTATGACCAAAATATATGTGTGGAAACTAAAGGAAGCACATGAAAAGTCACAGTCGATTCAAATGAAAAGAAAAAATACAATTATGACCAAACGAATATCTGTGGAAATTAAAGGAAGCAAATAAAAAGTCACAGTCGATTCAAATGAAAAAAATGAAAACAATTATGACCAAAAGAATATGAGTGGAAATTAAAGGAAGCACATAAAAAGTCACAGTCGATTCAAATGAAAAAGAAAGAATACAATTATGACCAAAAGAATATGTGTGGAAATTAAAGGAAGCCCATAAAAAGTCACAGTCGATTCAAATTAAAAAAAACAATACAATTATGATCAAGAGAATACGTGTTAAAATTAAAGGAAGCACATAAAAATCACAGTCGATTAAATTGAAAAAGACAGAATACAATTATGACCAAAAGAATATGTGTGGAAATTAAAGGAAGTACGTAAAAAGTCACAGTCGATTTAAATGAAAAAGAAAGTATACAATTATGACCAAAAGAATATGTGTGCAAATTAAAGGAAGCAAATAAAAAGTGACAGTCGTTTCAAATTAAAAAGAAAGAATACAATTATTACCAAGAGAATATGTGTGGAAATTAAAGGAAGCACATAAAAAGTCACAGTCGATTCAAATGAAAAACAAAGAATACAATGATGACCAAAGGAATATGTGTGGAAATTAAAAGAAGCGAATAAAAATCACAGTCGATTCAAATGAAAAGAAAGAATACAATTATGACCAAAAGAATATGTGTGGAAATTAAAGGAAGCAAATAAAAAGTCACAGTCGATTCAAATGAAAAAGAAATAATACAATTATGACCAAAAGAATATGTATGGAAATTAAAGGAAAGCACATAAAATGTCACAGTCGATTCAAATGAAAAAGAAAGAACACAATTATGCCCAAACGAATATGTGTGGAAATTAAAGGTAGCAAATAAAAAGTCACAGTCGATTCAAATGAAACAGAAAGAATACAATTATGACCAAAAGAATATGTGTGGAAATAAAAGGAAAGACATAAAAAGTCACAGTCGATTCAAATGAAAAAGAAAGTATACAATTATGACCAAAAAAAGATGTGTGGAAATTAAAGGAAGCCCATAAAAAGTCACAGTCGATTCAAATTAAAAAAAACAATACAATTATGACCAAGAGAATACGTGTTAAAATTAAAGGAAGCACATAAAAATCACAGTCGATTAAATTGAAAAAGACAGAATACAATTATGACCAAAAGAATATGTGTGGAAATTAAAGGAAGTACGTAAAAAGTCACAGTCGATTTAAATGAAAAAGAAAGTATACAATTATGACCAAAAGAATATGTGTGCAAATTAAAGGAAGCAAATAAAAAGTGACAGTCGTTTCAAATGAAAAAGAAAGAATACAATTATTACCAAGAGAATATGTGTGGAAATTAAAGGAAGCACATAAAAAGTCACAGTCGATTCAAATGAAAAACAAAGAATACAATGATGACCAAAGGAATATGTGTGGAAATTAAAAGAAGCAAATAAAAATCACAGTCGATTCAAATGAAAAGAAAGAATACAATTATGACCAAAAGAATATGTGTGGAAATTAAAGGAAGCAAATAAAAAGTCCCAGTCGATTCAAATGAAAAAGAAAGAATACAATTATGACCAAAAGAATATGTGTGGAAATAAAAGGAAAGACATAAAAAGACACAGTCGATTCAAATGAAAAAGAAAGTATACAATTATGACCAAAAAAATATGTGTGGAAATTAAAGGAAGCAAATAAAAAGTCACAGTCGATTCAAATGAAAAAGAAAGAATACAATTATGACCAAAAGAATATGTGTGGAAATTAAAGGAAGCCCATAAAATGTTACAGTCGATTCAAATGAAATAGAAATAATACAATTATGTCGAAGTGAATCAGTGTGGAAATTAAAGGAAACACATAAAAAGTCACAGTCGATTCAAATGAAAAATAAAGTATACAATTATGACCAAAAGAATATGTGTGGAAATTAAAGGAAGCACATAAAATGTCACAGTCGATTCAAATGAAAAAGATAGAATACAATTATGACCAAACGAATATGTGTGGAAATTAAAGGAAGCAAATGAAAATCACAGTCGATTCAAATGAAAAATAAAGAATAATATTATGACCAAAAGAATATGTGTGGAAATTAAAGAAAGCAATTTGAAAGTCACAGTCGATTCAAATGAAAAAGAAAGAATAAAATTATGCCCAAACGAATATGTGTGGAAATTAAAGGAAGCAAATAAAAGTCACAGTCGGTTCAAATGAAATAGAAAGAATACAATTATGACGAAAAGAATATGTGTGGAAATTAAAGGAATCACATAAAAAGTCACAGTCGATTCAAATGAAAAAGAAAGAATACTATTATGAACAAACGAATATGTGTGGAAATTAAAGGAAGCAAATAAAAAGTAACAGTCGATTCAAATGAAAAAGAAAGAATACAATTATGACCAAAAGAATATGTGTGGAAATTAAAGGAAGCACATAAAAAGTCACAGTCGATTCAAATGAAAAAGAAAGAATACAATTATGACCAAAAGAATACGTGTGGAAATTAAAGGAAGCAAATAAAAAGTCACAATCGATTCAAATGAAAAAGAAAGAATACAATTATGACCAAAAGAATATGTGTTGAAATTAAAGGAAGCAAATAAAAAGTCACAGTCGATTCAATTGAAAAAGAAAGAATAAAATTATGACCAAAAGATTATGTGTGGAAATTAATGGAAGCACATAAATTGTCACAGTCGATTCAAATAAAAAAGAAAGAATACAATTATGACCAAAAGAATATGTGTGGAAATTAAAGGAAGCCCATAAAAAGTCACAGTCGATTCAAATGAAAAGAAAGAATACAATTATGACCAAAAGAATATGTGTGGAAATTAAAGGAAGCACAGAAAAAGTCACAGTCAATTCAAATGAAAAAGAATGTATACAATTATGACTAAAAGAATACGTGTGGAAATTAAAGAAAGCACATAAAAAGTCACAGTCGATTCAAATTAAAAAGAAAGAATACAATTATGTCCAAAAGAATATGTGTGGAAATTAAAGGAAGCACATAAAATGTCACACTCGATTCAAATGAAAAAGAAAGTATACAATTATACCAAAAGATTACGTGAGGAAATTATAGGAAGCACATAAAAAGTCACAGTCGATTCAAATGAAAAAGAAAGAATACAATTATGACCAAAAGAATACGTGTGGAAATTAATGAAGCACATAAAAAGTCACAGTCGTTTCAAATGAAAAATAAAGAATAAAATTAAGACCAAAAGAATACGTGTGGAAATTAAAGGAAGCACATAAAAAGTCACAGTCTATTCAAATGAAAAAAAGAACACAATGATGAGCAAACGAATACGTGTGGAAATTAAAGAAAGCACATAAAAAGTCACAGTCGATTCAAATAAAAAGAAAGGATACAATAACGAAAAAAAGAATACGTGTGGAAATTAAAGGAAGGACATAAAAAGTCACAGTCGATTAAAATGAAAAAAGGATACAATTATGACCAAAGGAATATGCGTGGAAATTAAAGGAAGCACATAAAAAGTCACAGTCGATTCAAATGTAAAAAGAATACAAATATGACCAAAGGAATATGTGTGGAAATTAAAGGAAGGACATAAAAAGTCACAGTCGATTCAAATGAAAAAGTAAGAATACAATTATGACCAAACGAATATGTGTTGAAATTAAAGGAAGCCCATAAAAAGTCTCAGTCAATTCAAATGAAAATGAAAGAATACAATTATGACCAAGAGAATATGTGTAGAAATTAAAGGAAGCACATAAAAAGTCACAGTCGATTCAAATGAAAAAGAAAGAATACAGTTATGACCAAACGAATATGTGTGGAAATTAAAGGAAGCACATAAAAAGTCACAGTCGATTCAAATGAAAAAGAAAGCATACAATTATAAACAAACGAGTATTTGTGGAAATTAAAGGAAGCAAATAAAAAGTCACAGTCAATTCAAATGAAAAAGAAAGAATACAATTATGACCAAAAGAATATCTGTGGAAATTAAAGGAAGCAAATAAAAAGTCACAGTCGTTTCAAATGAAAAAGAAAGAATAAAATTATGACCAAACGAATATGTCTGGAAATTAAAGGAAGGACATAAAAAGTCACAGTCGTTTCAAATGAAAAAGAAAGAATACCATTATGACCAAAAGTATATGTGTGGAAATTAAAGGAAACACATAAAAAGTCACAGTCGATTCAAATGAAAATGGAAGAATACTATTATGACCAAAAGAATACGTGTGGAAATTAAAGAAAGCACATAAAAATCACAGTCGATTAAAATGAAAAAGAAAGAATACAATTATGACCAAAAGAATATGTGTGGAAATTATAGGAATCACATAAAAAGTCACAGTCGATTCAAATGAAAAAGTAAGTATACAATTATGACCAAAAGAATATCTGTGGAAATTAAAGGAAGCAAATAAAAAGTCACAGTCGTTTCAAATGAAAAAGAAAGAATAAAATTATGACCAAACGAATATGTCTGGAAATTAAAGGAAGCAAATAAAAAGTCACAGGCGTTTCAAATGAAAAAGAAAGAATACCATTATGACCAAAAGTATATGTGTGGAAATTAAAGGAAGCACATAAAAATCACAGTCGATTAAAATGAAAAAGAAAGAATACAATTATGACCAAAAGAATATGTGTGGAAATTAAAGTAAGCCCATAAAAAGTCACAGTCGATTCAAATGAAAAATAAAGAATACAATTATGACCAAGAGAATATGTGTGGAAATTAAAGGAAGCAAATAAAAAGTCACAGTAGTTTCAAATGAAAAAGAAAGAATACAATTATGACTAAGAGAATATGTCTGGAAATTAAAGGAAGTACATAAAAAGTCACAGTCGATTCAAATGATAAAGAAATTATACAATTATGATCAAAACAATATGTGTGGAGATTAAAGGAAGCACATAAAAAGTCACAGTCGATTCAATTGAAAAAGAAAGAATACAATTATGACGAAACGAATATGTGTGGAAATTAAAGGAAGCAAATAAAAAGTCACATTCAATTCAAATGAAAAAGAAAAATACAATTATGACCAAAAGAATATGTGTGGAAATTAAAGGAAGCACATAAAAGTCACAGTCGATTCAAATGAAAATGAAAGAATACAATTATGACCAAAAGAATATGTGTGGAAATTAAAGGAAGCACATAAAAAGTCACAGTCGATTCAAATGAAAAAGAAAGTATACAATTATGACCAAAAGAATATGTGTGGAAATTAAAGGAAGCACATAAAAAGTCACAGTCGATTCAAATGAAAAAGAATGTATACAATTATGACCAAAAGATTATGTGTCTAAATTAAAGGAAGCACATAAAAAGTCACAGTCGATTCAAATGAAAAAGAAAGAATACAATGATTACCAAAAGAATATGTGTGGAAATTAAAGAAAGCAAATAAAAATTCACAGTCGATTCAAATGAAAAAGAAAGAATAGAATTATGACCAAAAAAATATGTGTGTAAATTAAAGGAAGCACATAAAATGTCACAGTCGATTCAAATGAAAAAGAAAGAATACAATTATGACCAAAAGCATATGTGTGGAAATTAAAGGAAGCCCATAAAAAGTCACAGTTAATTCAAATGAAAAAGAAAGAATACAATTATGACCAAACGAATATGTGTGGAAATTAAAGGAAGCAAATAAAAAGTCACAGTCGATTCAAATGAAAAAGAAAGAATACAATTTTGACCAAAAAAATATGTGTGGAAATTAAAGGAAGCACATAAAAATCACTGTCGATTCAAATGAAAAAGAAAGAATACAATTATGACCAAAAGAATATGTGTGGAAATTAAAGGAAGCCCATAAAAAGTCACAGTCAATTCAAGTGAAAAAGAAAGAATACAATTATGACCGAACGAATATGTGTGGAAATTCAAGGAAGCACATAAATAGTCACTGTCGATTCAAATGAAAAAGAAAGAATACAATTATGACCCAAAGAATATCTGTGGAAATTAAAGGAAGCACATCAAAAGTCACAGTCGATTGAACTGAAAAAAAGTATAAAATTATGACCAAAAGAATATGTGTGGAAATTAAAGAAGCAAATAAAAAGTCACAGTCGTTTCAAATGAAAAAAAAAGAATAAAATTATGACCAAACGAATATGTCTGGAAATTAAAGGAAGCACATAAAAAGTCACAGTCGATTCAAATGAAAAAGAAAGAATACCATTATGACCAAAAGAATATGTGTGGAAATTAAAGGAAACACATAAAAAGTCACAGTCGATTCAAATGAAAAAGAAAGAATACTATTATGACCAAAAGAATATGTGTGGAAATTAAAGGAAGCACATAAAAGTCACAGTCGATTCAAATGAACAAAAAAGAATACAATGATGACCAAACGAATATATGTGGAAATTAAAGGAAGCAAATAAAAAGTCACTGTCGTTTCAAATGAAAAAGAAAGAATAAAATTATGACCAAACGAATATGTCTGGAAATTAAAGGATGCACATAAAAAGTCACAGTCGATTCAAATGAAAAAGAAAGAATACCCTTATGACCAAAAGAATATGTGTGGAAATTAAAGGAAACACATAAAAAGTCATAGTCGATTCAAATGAAAAAGAAAGAATATTATTATGACCAAAAGAATATGTGTGGAAATTAAAGGAAGCACATAAAAGTCACAGTCGATTCAAATGAACAAAAAAGAATACAATGATGACCAAACGAATATATGTGGAAATTAAATGAAGCAAATAAAAAGTCACTGCCGATTCAAATGTAAAAGAAAGAATACAATTATGACCAAAAGAATACGTGTGGAAATTAAAGGAAACACATAAATAGTCACTGTCGATTCAAATGAAAAAGAAAAAATACAATTATGACCAAACGAATATGTGTGGAAATTAAAGGAAGCAAATAAAAAGTCACAGTCGATTCAAATGAAAAAGAAAGAATACAATGATGACCAAAGGATTATTTGTGGAAATTGAAGGAAGCACATAAAAAGACACTGTCGATTCAAATGAAAAAGAAAGAATACAATTTTGACCAAAAAAAAATGTGTGGAAATTAAAGGAAGCACATAAAAAGTCACTGTCGATTCAAATGAAAAAGAAAGAATATAATTATGACCAAAAGAATATGTGTGGAAATTAAAGGAAGCCCATAAAAAGTCACAGTCAATTCAAATGAAAAAGAAAGAATACAATTATGACCAAGAGAATATTTGTGGAAATTCAAGGAAGCACATAAATAGTCACTGTCGATTCAAATGAAAAAGAAAGAATACAATTATGACCCAAAGAATATCTGTGGAAATTAAAGGAAGCACATAAAATGTCACAGATGATTCAAATGAAAAAGAAGGAATACAATTATGACCGAACGAATATGTGGGGAAATTGAAGGAAGCACATAAAAAGTCACAGTCGATTCAACTGAAAAAATGTATAAAATTATGACCAAAAGAATATGTGTGGAAATTAAAGGAAGCAAATAAAAAGTCACTGTCGATTCAAATGAAAAAGAAAGAATACATTTATGACCAAAGGAATATGTGTGGAAATTAAAGGAAGCTATTAAAAAGTCACAGTCGATTCAAATGAAACAGAAAGAATACAATTATGACCAAAAGAATATGTGTGGAATTAAAGGAAGCAAATAAAAAGTCACAGTCGATTCAAATGAAAAAGAAAGAATAAAATTATGACCAAAAGAATGTCTGTGGAAATTAAAGGAAGCACATAAAAAGTCACAGATGATTCAAATGAAAAAGAAGGAATACAATTATGACCGAAAGAATATGTGTGGAAATTAAAGGAAGCACATAAAAAGTCACAGTCGATTCAACTGAAAAAAGTATACAATTATGACCAAAAGAATATGTGTGGAAATTAAAGAAAGCAAATAAAAAGTCACAGTCGTTTATAATGAAAAAGAAAGAATAAAATTATGACCAAACGAATATGTCTGGAAATTAAAGGAAGCCCATAAAAAGTCACAGTCGATTCAAATGAAAAAGAAAGAATACTATTATGACCAAAAGAATATGTGTGGAAATTAAAGGAAGCACATAAAAGTCACAGTCGATTCAAATGAAAAAAAAGAATACAATGATGACCAAACGAATATATGTGGAAATTAAAGGAAGCAAATAAAAAGTCACTGTCGATTCAAATGAAAAAGAAAGAATACAATTATGATAAAAAGAATATGTGTGGAAATTTAAGGAAGAACATAAAAAGTCACAGTCGATTCAAATGAAAACGAAAGAATACAATTATGACCAAAAGAATACGTGTGGAAATTAAAGGAAACACATAAATAGTCACAGTCAATTCAAATGAAAAAGAAAAAATACAATGATGACCAAACGATTATTTGTGGAAATTAAAGGAAGCACATAAAAAGTCACTGTCGATTCAAATGAAAAAGAAAGAATACAATTATGACCAAAAGAATATCTGTGGAAATTAATGGAAGCACATAAAATGTCACAGATGATTCAAATGAAAAAGAAGGAATACAATTATGACCGAACGAATATGTGTGGAAATTAAAGGAAGCACATAAAAAGTCATAGTCGATTCAACTGAAAAAAGTATACAATTATGACCAAAAGAATATGTGTGCAAATTAAAGTAAGCAAATAAAAAGTCAGAGTCGTTTCAAATGAAAAAGAACGAATAAAATTAGGACCAAACGAATATGTCTGGAAATTAAAGGAAGCACATAAAAAGTCACAGTCGATTCAAATGAAAATAAAGAATACCATTATGACCAAAAGAATATGTGTGGAAATTAAAGGAAGCACATAAAAAGTCACAGTCGATTCAAATGAAAAAGAAAGAATACTATTATGACCAAAAGAATATGTGTGGAAATTAAAGGAAGCACATAAAAGTCACAGTCGATTCAAATGAACAAGAAAGTATACAATGATGACCAAACGAATATGTGTGGAATTTAAAGGAAGCAAATAAAAAGTCACTGTCGATTCAAATTAAAAAGAAAGAATACAATTATGACAAAAAGAATACGTGTGGAAATTTAAGGAAGAACATAAAAAGTCACAGTCGATTCAAATGAAAAAGAAAGAATACAATTATGACCAAAAGAATACGTGTGGAAATTAAAGGAAACACATAAATAGTCACAGTCGATTCAAATGAAAAAGAAAGAATACAATTATGACCAAACGAATATGTGTGTAAATTAAAGGAAGCAAATAAAAAGTCACAGTCGATTCAAATGAAAAAGAAAGTATACAATGATGACCAAAGGATTATTTGTGTAAATTAAAGGAAGCACATAAAATGTCACTTTCGATTCAAATAAAAAGAAAGAATACAATTATGACCAAAAGAATATGTGTGGAAATTTAAGGAAGCACATAAAAAGTCACAGTCGTTTCAAATGAAAAAGAAAGAATACAATTATGACCAAAAGAATACGTGTGGAAATTAAAGGAAACACATAAGTAGTCACAGTCGATTCAAATGAAAAAGAAAGAATACAATTATGACCAAACGAATATGTGTGTAAATTAAAGGAAGTAAATAAAAAGTCACAGTCGATTCAAATGAAAAAGAAAGAATACAATGAGGACCAAAGGATTATTTGTGGAAATTAAAGGAAGCACATAAAAAGTCACAGTCGATTGAAATGAAAAAGAAAGAATACAATTATGACCAAAAGAATATGTGTGGAAATTAAAGGAAGCACATAAAAAGTCACAGTCGATTCAAATGAAAAGAAAGAATACTATTATGACCAAAATAATATGTGTGGAAATTAAAGGAAGCAAATAAAAGTCACAGTCAATTCAAATGAAAATGAAGGAATACAATTATGACCAAGAGAATATGTGTGGAAATTAATGGAAGCACATAAAAAGTCACAGTCGATTCAAATGAAAAAGAAAGAATACAGTAATGACCAAACGAATATGTGTGGAAATTAAAGGAAGCAAATAAAAAGTCACAGTCGATTCAAATGTAAAATAAAAAATACAATTATGACCAAAAAATATGTGTGGAAATTAAAGGAAGCACATAAAAAGTCACACTCGATTCAAATGAAAAAGAAAGAATACAATTATGACCAAAAGAATATGTGTGGAAATTAAAGGAAGCACATAAAAAGTCACAGTCGATTCAAATGAAAAAGAAAGAATACAACAATTAACAAACGAGTATTTGTGGAAATTAAAGGAAGCAAATAAAAAGTCACAGTCGATTCATCTAAAAAAATTAATACAATTATGACCAAAAGAATATGTGTGGAAATTAAAGGAAGACAATAAAATGTCACAGTCGTTTCAAATGAAAAAGTAAGAATAAAATTATGACCAAACGAATATGTCTGGAAATTAAAGGAAGCACATAAAAAGTCACAGCCGATTGAAATGAAAAAGAAAGAATACCATTATGACCAAAAGAATATGTGTGGAAATTAAAGGAAGCACATAAAATATCACAGTCGATTCAAATGAACAAGAAAGAATACAATGATGACCAAAAGAATACGTGTGGAAATTAAAGGAAACACATAAATAGTCACAGGCGATTCAAATGAAAAAGAAAGAATACAATTATGACCAAACGAATATGTGTGTAAAGTAAAGGAAGCAAATAAAAATCACAGTCGATTCAAATGAAAAAGAAAGAATACAATTATGACCAAAAGATTATTTGTGGAAATTAAAGGAAGCACATAAAAAGTCACAGTCGATTCAAATGAAAAAGAAAGAATACAGTTATGACAAAACGAATATGTGCGAAATCAAAAGGAAGCAAATAAAAAGTCACAGTCGATTCAAATGAAAATGAAAGTATACAATTATGACCAAAAGAATATGTCTGGAAATTAACGGAAGCACATAAAAAGTCACAGTCGACTCAAATGAAAAAGAAATATACAGTTATGACCAAACGGATATGTGTGGAAATTAAAGGAAGCAAATAAAAAGTCACAGTCGATTTAAATGAAAAAGAATGTATACAATTATGACCAAAAGAATATGTGTGGAAATTAAAGGAAGCACATAAAAAGTCACAGTCGATTCAAATGAAAAGGAAGAATACAATGATGACCAAAAGAATATGTGTGGAAATTAAAGGAAGCCCATAAAAAGTCACAGTCGATTCAAATGAAAAAGAAAGTATAGAATTATGACAAAAAGAATATGTGTGGAAATTTAAGGAAGCACATAAAAAGTCACAGTCGATTCAAATGAAAAAAAAGAATACAATTATGACCAAAAGAATATGTGTGGAAATTAAAGGAAGCACATAAAAAGTCACAGTCGATTCAAATGAAAAAGAAAGAATACAATTATGACCAAAAAAATATGTGTGGAAAATAAAGGAAGCACATAAAAAGTCACAGTCGATTCAAATGAAAAAGAAAGAATACAATTATGACCAAACGAATATGTCTGGAAATTAAAGGAAGCAAACAAAAAGTCACAGTCGATTCAAATGAAAAAGAAAGTATAGAATTATGACCAAAAGAATATGTGTGGAAATTAAAGGAAGCACATAAAAGTCACATTCGATTCAAATGAAAATGAAAGAATACAATTATGACCCAAGGAATATGTGTGGAAATTAAAGGAAGCATATAAAAAGTCACAGTCGATTCAAATGAAAAAAAATTATACAATTATGACCAAAAGAATATGTGTGGAATTTAAAGGAAGCACATAAAAAGTCACTGTCGATTCAAATGAAAAGAAAGAATACAATTATGTCCAAAAGCATATATGTGGAAATTAAAAAAAGCCCATAAAAAGTCACAGTCGATTAAATTGTAAACGAAAGAATAAAATTATGACCAAACGAATATGTGTGGAAATTAAAGGAAGCAAATAAAAAGTCACAGTCGATTCAAACGAAAAAGAAAGAATACAATTTTGACCAAACGAATATGTGTGGAAATTAAAGGAAGCACATAAAAGTCACATTCGATTCAAATGAAAATGAAAGAATACAATTATGACCAAAAGAATATGTGTGGAAATTAACAGAAGCACATAAAAAGTCACAGTCGATTCAAATGAAAAAGAAAGAATAGAATTATGACCAAAAGAATATGTGTGGAAATTAAAGGAAGCACATAAAAGTCACATTCGATTCAAATGAAAATGAAAGAATACAATTATGACCCAAGGAATATGTGTGGAAATTAAAGGAAGCATATAAAAAGTCACAGTCGATTCAAATGAAAAAAAATTATACAATTATGACCAAAAGAATATGTGTGGAATTTAAAGGAAGCACATAAAAAGTCACTGTCGATTCAAATGAAAAGAAAGAATACAATTATGTCCAAAAGCATATATGTGGAAATTAAAAAAAGCCCATAAAAAGTCACAGTCGATTAAATTGTAAACGAAAGAATAAAATTATGACCAAACGAATATGTGTGGAAATTAAAGGAAGCAAATAAAAAGTCACAGTCGATTCAAACGAAAAAGAAAGAATACAATTTTGACCAAACGAATATGTGTGGAAATTAAAGGAAGCACATAAAAGTCACATTCGATTCAAATGAAAATGAAAGAATACAATTATGACCAAAAGAATATGTGTGGAAATTAAAAGAAGCACATAAAAAGTCACAGTCGATTCAAATGAAAAAGAAAGAATACAATTATGACCAAAAGAATATGTGTGGAAATTAAAGGAAGCCCATAAAATGTCACAGTCAATTCAAATGAAAAATAAAGAATAAAATTATGACCAAGTGAATATGTGTGGAAATTAAAGGAAGCACATAAAAAGTCACAGTCGATTCAAATGAAAAAGAAAGTATACAATTATGACCAAAAGAATATGTGTGGAAATTAAGGGAAGCACATAAAAAGTCACAGTCGATTCAAATGAAAAAGAAAAATACAGTTATGACCAAACGGATATGTGTGGAAATTAAAGGAAGCAAATAAAAAGTCACAGTCGATTCAAATGTTAAAGAAAGAATACAATTATTACCAAAAAAATATTTGTGGAAATTAAAGGAAGCACATAAAAAGTCACAGTCGATTCAAATGAAAAAGAAAGAATACAATTATGACCAAAAGAATATGTGTGGAAATTAAAGGAAGCCCATAAAAAGTCACAATCAATTCAAATGAAAAAGAAAGAATACAATTATGACCAAGAGAATATGTGTGGAAATTAAAGGAAGCACATAAAAAGTCACAGTCGATTCAAATTAAAAAGAATGTATACAATCATGACCAAAAGAATATGTGTGGAAATTAAAGGAAGCACATAAAAAGTCACAGTCTATTCAAATGAAAAAGAAAGAATAGAATTATGACAAAAAGAATATGTGTGGAAATTTAAGGAAGCACATAAAAAGTCACAGTCGATTCAAATGAAAAAGTAAGAATACAATTATGACCAAACGAATATGTGTGGAAATTAAAGGAAGCAAATAAAAAGTCACATTCGATTCAAATGAAAATGAAAGAATACAATTATGACCAAGAGAATATGTGTGGAAATTAAAGGAAGCAAATAAAGGTCACATTCGATTCAAATGAAAATGAAAGAATACAATTATGACCAAAAGAATATGTGTGGAAATTAAAGGAAGCACATAAAAAGTCACAGTCGATGCAAATGAAAAAGAAATTATAAAATTATGACCAAATGAATATGTGTGGAAATTAAAGGAAGCACATAAAAAGTCACTGTCGATTCAAATGAAATGAAAGAATACAATTATGACCAAAGGAATATGTGTGGAAATTACAAAAAGCCCATAAAAAGTCACAGTCGATTCAAATGTAAACGAAAGAATAAAATTATGACCAAGAGAATATGTGTGGAAATTAAAGGAAGCACATAAAATTAACAGTCTATTCAAATGAAAAAGAAAGTATACAATTATGACCAAAAGAATATGTGTGGAAATTAAAGGAAGCCCATAAAAAGTCACAGTCAATTCAAATGAAAAAGAAAGAATACAATTATGACCAAAAGAATATGTGTGGAAATTAAAGGAAGCAAATAAAAAGTCATAGTCGATTCAAATGTAAAAGAAAGAATACAATTATGACCAAAAGAATATGTGTGGAATTTAAAGGAAGCACATAAAAAGTCACAGTCGATTCAAATGAAAAAGAAAGAATACAATTATGACCAAAAGAATACGTGCGGAAATTAAAGGAAGCACATAAAAAGTCACAGTCGATTCAAATGAAAAAGAAAGAATACAATTATGACCAAAAGAATATGTGTGGAAATTAAAGGAAGCACATAAAAAGTCACAGTCGATTCAAATGAAAAAGAATGTATACAATTATGACCAAAAGAATATGTGTGGAAATTAAAGGAAGCCCATAAAAAGTCACAGTCAATTCAAATGAAAAAGAAAGAATACAATTATGACCAAGAGAATATGTGTGGAAATTAAAGGAAGCACATAAAAAGTCACAGTCGATTCAAATGAAAAAGAATGTATACAATTATGACCAAAAGAATATGTGTGGAAATTAAAGGAAGCACATAAAAAGTCACAGTCTATTCAAATGAAAAAGAAAGAATACAATGATGACCAAAAGAATATGTGTGGAAATTAAAGAAAGCAAATAAAAAGTCACAGTCGATTCAAATGAAAAAGAAAGAATAGAATTATGACCAAACGAATATGTGTGGAAATTAAAGGAAGCAAATAAAAAGTCACAGTCGATTCAAATGAAAAAGAAAGAATACAATTTTGACCAAAAAAATATGTGTGGAAATTAAACGAAGCACATAAAAAGTCACTGTCGATTCAAATGAAAAAGAAAGAATACAATTATGACCAAAAGAATATGTGTGGAAATTAAAGGAAGCCCATAAAAAGTCACAGTCAATTCAAATGAAAAAGAAAGAATACAATTATGACCAAGAGAATATGTGTGGAAATTAAAGGAAGCAAATAAAAAGTCACTGTCGATTCAAATGAAAAGGAAAGAATACATTTATGACCAAACGAATATGTATGGAAATTAAAGGAAGCAATTAAAAAGTCACAGTCGATTCAAATGAAAAAGAAAGAATACAATTATGACCAAAAGAATATGTGTGGAAATTAAAGGAAGCACATAAATAGTCACAGTCGATTCAAATGAAAAAGAAAGAATACAATTATAAACAAACGAGTATTTGTGGAAATTGAAGGAAGCAAATAAAAAGTCACAGTCAATTCAATTGAAAAAGAAAGAATAAAATTGTGACCAAAAGAATATCTGTGGAAGATAAAGGAAGCAAATAAAAAGTCACAGTCGATTCAAATGAAAAAGAAAGAATACAATTATGACCATAAGAATATCTGTGAAAATTAAAGGAAGCACATAAAAAGTCACAGATGATTCAAATGAAAAAGAAGGAATATAATTATGACCGAACGAATATGTGTGGAAATTAAAGGAAGCACATAAAAAGTCACAGTCGATTCAACTGAAAAAGAAAGAATAAAATTATGACCAAAAGAATATGTCTGGAAATTAAAGGAAGCACATAAAAAGTCACAGTCGATTCAAATTAAAAAAGAAAGAAAACGATTATGACCAAAAGAATATGTGTGGAAATTAAAGGAAGCACATAAAAAGTCACAGTCGATTCAAATGAAAAAGAAAGAATGCTATTATCACCAAAAGAATATGTGTGGAAATTAAAGGAATTACATAAAAAGTCACGGTCGATTCAAATGAACAAGAAAGAATACAATGATGAACAAACGATAGTGTGTGGAAATTAAAGGAAGCCCATAAAAAGTCACAGTCAATTCAAATGAAAAAGAAAGAATACAATTATGACCAAGAGAATATGTGTTGAAATTAAAGGAAGCACATAAAAAGTCACAGTCGATTCAAATGTAAAATAAAGAATACAATTATGACCAAATAAATATGTGTGGAAATTAAAGGAAGCACATAAAAAGTCACAGTCGATTCAAATGAAAAAGAAAGAATACAATTATGACCAAAAGAATATGTGTGGAAATTACAGGAAGCACATAAAAAGTCACAGTCGATTCAAATGAAAAAGAAAGAATACAACTATAAACAAACGAGTATTTGTGGAAATTAAAGGAAGCAAATAAAAAGTCACAGTCGACTCATCTAAAAAAATGAATACAATTATGACCAAAAGAATATGTGTGGAAATTAAAGGAAGCAAATAAAAAGTCACAGTCGTTTCAAATGAAAAAGAAAGAATAAAATTATGACCAAACGAATATGTCTGTAAATTAAAGGAAGCACATAAAAAGTCACAGTCGATTGAAATGAAAAAGAAAGAATACCATTATGACCAAAAGAATATGTGTGGAAATTAAAGGAAGCACATAAAAAGTCACAGTCGATTCAAATGAAAACGAAAGAATACAATTATGACCAAACGAATATGTGTGGAAATTAAAGGAAGCAAATAAAAAGTCACAGTCGATTCAAAATAAAAGAAAAATACAATCATGGCCAAACGAATATCTGTGGAAATTAAAGTAAGCACATAAAAAGTCAAAGTCGATTCAAATGAAAACGAAAGAATACAATTATGAGCAAAGAATATGTGTGGAAATTAAAGGAAGCACATAAAAAGTCACAGTCGATTCAAATGAAAAAAAAGAATACAATTATGACCAAATGAATATGTGTGGGAATGAAAGGAAGCACATAAAATGTCACAGTCGATTCAACTGAAAAAAAAGAATACAATTATGACCAAAAGTATATGTGTGGAAATTGAAGGAAGCAAATAAAAAGTCACAGTCGTTTCAATTGAAAAAGGAAGAATACAATTATGACAAAAACGAATATGTCAGGAAATTAAAGGAAGCAAATAAAATGTCACAGTCGATTCAAATGAAAAAGAAAAAATACAATTATGAGAAAAAGAATATGTGTGGAAATTAAAGGAAGCACATAAAAAGTCACAGTCGATTCAATTGAAAAAGAAAGAATACAATTATGACCAAACTAATATGATTGGAAATTAAAGGAAGCACATAAAAAGTCACAGTCGATTCAAATGAAAAAGAAAGAATACAATTATTACCAAAAGAATATGTGTGGAAATTAAAGGAAGCACATAAAAAGTCACAGTCGATTGAAATGAAAAAAAAGTATACAATTATGACCAAAAGAATATGTATGGAAATTAAAGGAAACACATAAAAAGTCACTGTCGTTTCAAATGAAAAAGAAAGAATACAATTATGAAAAAAGAATATGTGTGGAAATTAAAGGAAGCCCATAAAATGTCACAGTCAATTCAAATGAAAAAGAAAGAATACAATTGTGACCAAGAGAATATGTGTGGAAATTAAAGGAAGCAAATAAAAAGTCACAGTCTTTTCAAATGAAAAAGAAAGTATAAAATTATAACCAAAAGAATATGTGTGGAATTTAAAGGAAGCCCATAAAAAGTCACAGTCGATTCAAATCAAAAAGAAAGAATACAATTATGACCAAAGAATATGTGTGGAAATTAAAGGAAGCACATAAAAAGTCACAGCCGATTCAAATGAAAAAATAGAATACAATTATGACCAAACGAATATGTGTGGAAATTAAAGGAAGCACATAAAAAGTCACAGTCGATTCAAATGAAAATAAAGAATACAATTATGGCGAAAAGAATATGTGTGGGAATTAAAGGAAGCACATAAAAAGTCACAGTCGATTCAAATGAAAAGAAAGAATACAATTATTACCAAAAGAATATGTGTGGAAAATAAAGGAAGGACATAAAAAGTCACAGTCGATTCAAATGAAAAAAAAGTATACAATTATGACCAAACGAATATGTGTGGAAATTAAAGGAAGCAAATAAAAAGTCACCGTCGATTCAAATGAAAAATAAAGAATACAATTATGACCAAAATAATATGTGTGGAAATTAAAGGAAGCCCATAAATTGCCACAGTCAATTCAAAAGAAAAAGAAAGAATACAATTGTGACCAAGAGAATATGTGTGGAAATTAAAGGAAGCAAATAAAAAGTCACAGTCGATTCAAATGAAAAAGAAAGTATAAAATTATAACCAAAAGAATATGTGTGGAAATTAAAGGAAGCCCATAAAAAGTCACAGTCGATTCAAATCAAAAAGAAAGAATACAATTATGACCAAAGAATATGTGTGGAAATTAAAGGAAGCACATAAAAAGTCACAGTCGATTCAAATGAAAAAAAAAGAATACAATTATGACCAAACGAATATGTGTGGAAATTAAAGGAAGCACATAAAAAGTCACAGTCGATTCAAATGAAAATAAAGAATACAATTATGGCGAAAAGAATATGTGTGGGAATTAAAGGAAGCACAAAAAAAGTCACAGTCGATTAAATGAAAAAGAAAGAATACAATGATGACCAAAGGAATATGTGTAGAAATTAAAAGAAGCAAATAAAAAGTCACAGTCGATTCAAATGAAAAAGAAAGAATACAATTATGACCATAAGAATATGTGTGGAAATTAAAGGAAGCACATAAAAAGTCACAGTCGATTCAAATGAAAAAGAAAGAATACAATTATTACCAAAAGAATATGTGTGGAAATTAAAGGAAGCCCATAAAAAGTCAAAGTCGATTCAAATGAAAACGAAAGAATACAATTATGACCAAAGAATATGAGTGGAAATTAAAGGAAGCACATAAAAATTCACAGTCGATTCAAATGAAAAAAAAGAATACAATTATGACCAAATGAATATGTGTGGGAATTAAAGGAATCCCATAAAAAGTCACAGTCGATTCAACTGAAAAAAAAGAATACAATTATGACCAAAAGTATATGTGTGGAAATTGAAGGAAGCAAATAAAAAGTCACAGTCGTTTCAAATGAAAAAGGAAGAATACAATTATGACAAAAACGAATATGTCAGAAAATTAAAGGAAGCAAATAAAATGTCACAGTCGATTCAAATGAAAAAGAAAAAATACAATTATGAGAAAAAGAATATGTGTGGAAATTAAAGGAAGCACATAAAAAGTCACAGTCGATTCAATTGAAAAAGAAAGAATACAATTATGACCAAACGAATATGATTGGAAATTAAAGGAAGCACATAAAAAGTCACAGTCGATTCAAATAAAAAAGAAAGAATACAATTATTACCAAAAGAATATGTGTGGAAATTAAAGGAAGCACATAAAAAGTCACAGTCGTTTCAAATGAAAAAAAGTATACAATTATGACCAAACGAATATGTGTGGAAATTAAAGGAAGCAAATAAAAAGTCACCGTCGATTCAAATGTAAAATAAAGAATACAATTATGACCAAAAGAATATGTATGGAAATTAAAGGAAACACATAAAAAGTCACTGTCGTTTCAAATGAAAAAGAAAGAATACAATTATGACCAAAAGAATATGTGTGGAAATTAAAGGAAGCCCATGAAATGTCACAGTCAATTCAAATGAAAAAGAAAGAATACAATTGTGACCAAGAGAATATGTGTGGAAATTAAAGGAAGCAAATAAAAAGTCACAGTCGATTCAAATGAAAAAGAAATTATAAAATTATAACCAAAAGAATATGTGAGGAAATTAAAGGAAGCCCATAAAAAGTCACAGTCGATTCAAATAAAAAAGAAAGAATACAATTATGACCAAAGAATATGCGTGGAAATTAAAGGGAGCACATAAAAAGTCACAGTCGATTCAAATGAAAAAATAGAATACAATTATGACCAAACGAATATGTGTGGAAATTACAGGAAGCACATAAAAAGTCACAGTCGATTCATATGAAAATAATGAATACAATTATGGCGAAAAGAATATGTGTGGGAATTAAAGGAAGCACATAAAAAGTCACAGTCGATTCAACTGAAAAAAAAGAATACAATTATGACCAAAAGTATATGTGTGGAAATTGAAGGAAGCAAATAAAAACTCACAGTCGTTTCAAATGAAAAAGGAAGAATACAATTATGACAAAAACAAATATGTCAGGAAATTAAAGGAAGCAAATAAAAAGTCACAGTCGATTCAAATGAAATAGAAAAAATACAATTATGAGAAAAAGAATATGTGTGGAAATTAAAGGAAGCACATAAAAAGTCACAGTCGATTCAATTGAAAAAGAAAGAATACAATTATGACCAAACGAATATGATTGGAAATTAAAGGAAGCACATAAAAAGTCACAGTCGATTCAAATGAAAAAGAAAGAATAAAATTATGACCAAAGAATATGTGTGGAAATTAAAGGAAGCACATAAAAAGTCACAGTCGATTCAAATGAAAAAAAATTATACAATTATGACCAAACGAATATGTCAGGAAATTAAAGGAAGCAAATAAAAAGTCACAGTCGATTCAACTGAAAAAGAATAAATACAATTATGATAAAAAGAATATGTGTGGAAATTAAAGGAAGCACATAAAAAGTCACAGTCGATTCAAATGAAAAGAAAGAATACAATTATGGCGAAAAGAATATGTGTGGGAATTAAAGGAAGCACATAAAAAGTCACAGTCGATTAAACGAAAAAGAAAAAAATACAATGATGACCAAAGGAATATGTGTAGAATTTAAAAGAAGCAAATAAAAAGTCACAGTCGATTCAAATGAAAAAGAAAGAATACAATTATGACCAAAAGAATATGTGTGGAAATTAAAGGAAGCACATAAATAGTCACAGTCGATTCAAATGAAAAAGAAAGAATACAATTATTACCAAAAGAATATGTGTGGAAATTAAAGGAAGCACATAAAAAGTCACAGTCGATTCAAATGAAAAAGAAAGAATACAGTTATGACCAAACGAATATGTGTGGAAATTAAAGGAAGCACATAAAATGTCACAGTCGATTTAAATGAAAAAAAAGAATACAATGATGACCAAACGAATATGTGTGGAAATTAAACGAAGCAAATAAAAAGTCAGTGTCGATTGAAATGAAAAAGAAAGAATACAATTATGACAAAAAGAATATGTGTGGAAATTTAAGGAAGCTCATAAAAAGTCACAGTCGATTCAAATGAAAAAGAAAGAATACAATTATGACCAGAAATATGTGTGGAAAATAAAGGAAGCACATAAAAAGTCACAGTCGATTCAAATTAAAAAAAAGAATACAATTAAGACCAAACGAATATGTGTGGAAATTAAAGGAAGCAAATAAAAAGTCACAGTCGATTCAAATGAAAAATAAAGAATACAATTATGACCAAAAGAATATGTGTGGAAATTAAAGGAAACACATAAAAAGTCACTGTCGTTTCAAATGAAAAAGATAGAATAAAATTATGACCAAAAGAATATGTGTGGAAATTAAAGGAACCCCATAAAAAGTCACAATAAATTCAAATGAAAAAGAAAGAATACAATTATGACCAAGAGAATATGTGTGGAAATTAAAGGAAGCACATAAAAAGTCACAGTCGATTCAAATGAAAAAGAAAGTATACAATTATGACCAAAAGAATATGTGTGGAAATTAAAGGAAGCACATAAAAAGTCACAGTCGATTCAAATGAAAAAGCAAGAATACAGTTATGACCAAACGAATATGTGTGGAAATTAAAGGAAGCACATAAAATGTCACAGTCGATTTAAATGAAAAAAAAAGAATACAATGATGACCAAACGAATATGTGTGGAAATTAAACGAAGCAAATAAAAAGTCAGTGTCGATTGAAATGAAAAAGAAAGAATACAATTATGACAAAAAGAATATGTGTGGAAATTTAAGGAAGCTCATAAAAAGTCACAGTCGATTCAAATGAAAAAGAAAGAATACAATTATGACCAGAAATATGTGTGGAAAATAAAGGAAGCACATAAAAAGTCAGAGTCAATCCAATTAAAAAAAAAGAATACAATTATGACCAAAAGAATATGTGTGGAAATTAAAGGCAGCATAAAAAAGTCACAGTCGATTCAAATGAAAAAGAAAGAATACAATTATAAACAAACGAGTATTTGTCAAATTAAAGGAAGCAAATAAAAAGTCACAGTCAATTAAATTGAAAAAGAAAGAATACAATTATGTCCAAAGAATATCTGTGGAAATTAAAGGAAGCAAATAAAAAGTTACAGTCGATTCAAATGAAAAAGAAAGAATACAATTATTACCAAAAGAATATGTGTGGAAATTAAAGGAAGCACATAAAAAGTCACAGTCGATTCAAATTAAAAAAAAGAATACAATTATGACCAAACGAATATGTGTGGAAATTAAAGGAAGCAAATAAAAAGTCACAGTCGATTCAAATGAAAAATAAAGAATACAATTATGACCAAAAGAATATGTGTGGAAATTAAAGGAAACACATAAAAAGTCACTGTCGTTTCAAATGAAATAGATAGAATAATTTTATGAGCAAGAGAATATGTGTGGAAATGAAAGGAAGCACATAAAAATCACAGTCGATTCAAATGAAAAAGAAAGTATACAATTATGACCAAAAGAATATGTGTGGAAATTAAAGGAAGCACATAAAAAGTCACAGTCGATTCAAATGAAAAAGAAAGAATACAGTTACGACCAAACGAATATGTGTGGAAATTAAAGGAAGCACATAAAAAGTCACAGTCGATTCAAATGAAAAAGAAAGAAGACAATTATGACCAAAAGAATATGTGTAAAAATTAAAGGAAGCCCATAAAAAGTCACAGTCGATTCAAATAAAAAAAAAGAATACAATTATGACCCAATGAATATGTGCGGAAATTAAAGGAAGCAAATAAAAAGTCACAGTCGATTCAAATGAAAAATAAAGAAAACAATTATGACCAAAAGAATATGTGTGGAAATTAAAGGAAACACATTAAAAGTCACTGTCGTTTCAAATGAAAAAGAAAGAATAAAATTATGACCAAAAGAATATGTGTGGAAATTAAAGGAAGCATATAAAAAGTCACAGTCGATTCAAATGAACAAGAAAGAATACAATGATGACCAAACGAATATGTGTGGAAATTAAAGGAAGCAAATAAAAAGTCAGGGTCGATTCAAATGAAAAAGAAAGAATACAATTATGACAAAAAAATATGTGTGGAAATTTAAAGAAGCACATAAAAAGTCACAGTCGATTCAAATGAAAAAGAAAGATTACAATTATGACCAAAAGAATATGTGTGGAAATTAAAGCAAGCACATAAAAAGTCACAGTCGATTCAAATGAAAAAGAAAGAATGCAATTATAAACAAACGAGTATTTGCGGAAATTAAAGGAAGCAAATAAAAAGTAAACAGATGATTCAAATGAAAAAGAAAGAATACAATTATGACCAAACGAATATGTGTTGAAATTAAAGGAAGCAAATAAAAGTCACAGTCGATTCAAATGAAAAAGAAAGAATACAATTATTACCAAAAGAATTAAGTGGAAATTAAAGGAAGCACATAAAAAGTCACAGTCGATTCAAATGAAATATATAGAATACCATTATGACCAAACAATTATGACCAAAATATGTGTTGAAATTAAAGGAAGCAAATAAAAAGTCACAGTCGATTCAAAATAAAAGAAAGAATACAATTATGCCCAAACGAATATCTGTGGAAATTAAAGAAAGCACAGTCGATTAAAATGAAAAAGAAAAATACAATTATGACCAAAAGAATATGTCTGGAAGTGAAAGGAAGCACATAAAAAGTCTCTGTCGATTCAAATGAAAAAGAAAGTATACAATGATGACCAAACGAATATGTGTGGAATTTAAAGGAAGCAAATAAAAAGTCACAGTCGATTCAAATGAAAAAGAAAGATTACAATAATGACCAAAAGAATATGTGTGGAAATTAATGGAAGCACATAAAAAGTCACAGACGATTCAAATGAAATGAAAGAATACAATTATGACCAAAAGAATATAAAAATCACAGTCGATTCAAATGAAAAAGTAAGTATATAATTATGACCAAAAGAATATGTGTGGAAATTAAAGGAAGCACATAAAAAGTCACAGTCGATTCAAATGAAAAATAAAAAATAAAATTATGACCAAAAGAATATGTCTGGAAATTAAAGGAAGCAAATAAAAAGTCACAGTCGATTCAAATGAAAAAGAAAGAATACAATTATGACCAAACGAAAATGTGTGGAAATTAAAGGAAGCAAATAAAAAGTCACACTCGATTCAAATGGAAAAAAAGAATACAATCATGCCCAAAAGAATATGTCTGGAAATTAAAGGAAGCACATAAAAAGTCACTGTCGATTCAAATGATACAGAAAGTATACAATGATGACCAAACGAATATGTGTGGAAATTAAAAGAAGCAAATAAATAGTCACAGTCGATTCAAATTAAAAAGAAAGAATACAATAATGACCAAAAGAATATGTGTGGAAATTAAAGGAAGCACATAAAAAGTCACAGTCGATTCAAATGAAAAAGAAAGAATACAATTTTTACCAAAAGAATTAAGTGGAAATTAAAGGAAGCACATAAAAAGTCACAGTCGATTCAAATGAAATATATAGAATACCATTATGACCAAACAATTATGACCAAAATATGTGTTGAAATTAAAGGAAGCAAATAAAAAGTCACAGTCGATTCAAAATAAAAGTAAGAATACAATTATGCCTAAACGAATATCTGTGGAAATTAAAGAAAGCAAATAAAAAGTCACAGTCGATTAAAATGAAAAAGAAAAATACAATTATGTCCAAAAGAATATGTCTGGAAATTAAAGGAAGCACATAAAAAGTCTCTGTCGATTCAAATGAAAAAGAAAGTATACAATGATGACCAAACGAATATGTGTGGAATTTAAAGGAAGCAAATAAAAAGTCACAGTCGATTCAAATGAAAAAGAAAGAATACAATAATGACCAAAAGAATATGTGTGGAAATTAATGGAAGCACATAAAAAGTCACAGACTATTCAAATGAAATGAAAGAATACAATTATGACCAAAAGAATATAAAAATCACAGTCGATTCAAATGAAAAAGTAAGTATATAATTATGACCAAAAGAATATGTGTGGAAATTAAAGGAAGCCCATAAAAAGTCACAGTCGATTCAAATGAAAAAAAAGAATACAGTTATGACCAAACGAATATGTGTGGAAATTAAAGGAAGCAAATAAAAAGTCACAGTCGATTCAAATGAAAAAGAAAGAATACATTTATGACCAAAAATATATGTGTGGAAATTAAAGGAAGCACATAAAAAGTCACAGTCGATTCAAATGAAAAAAAAGAATACAATTATGACCAAAAGAATATGTGTGGAAATTAAAGGAAGGACATAAACAGGCACAGTCGATTCAAATGAAAAAGAAAGTATACAGTTATGACCAAACGAATATGTGTGGAAATTAAAGGAAGCAAATAGAAAGTCACAGTCGATTCAAATGAAAAAGAAAGAATACAATTATGACCAAAAATCATGTGTGGAAATTAAAGGAAGCACATAAAAAGTCACAGTTCATTCAAATGAAAAAGAAAGAATACAATTATGACCAAACGAATATGTGTGGAAATTAAAGGAAGCAAATAAAAAGTCACAGTCGATTCAAATGAAAAAAAAAATACAATTAAAAACCAACGAGTATTTGTGGAAATTAAAGGAAGCAAATAAAAAGTCACAGTCGATTCAAATGAAAAATAAAAAATAAAATTATGACCAAAAGAATATGTATGGAAATTAAAGGAAGCAAATAAAAAGTCACAGTCGATTCAAATGAAAAAGAAAGAATACAATTATGACCAAACGAAAATGTGTGGAAATTAAAGGATGCAAATAAAAAGTGACACTCGATTCAAATGGAAAAAAAGAATACAATCATGCCCAAAAGAATATGTCTGGAAATTAAAGGAAGCACATAAAAAGTCACTGACGATTCAAATGAAATAGAAAGTATACAATGATGACCAAACGAATATGTGTGGAAATTAAAAGAAGCAAATAAATAGTCACAGTCGATTCAAATTAAAAAGAAAGAATACAATAATGACCAAAAGAATATGTGTGGAAATTAAAGGAAGCACATAAAAAGTCACAGTCGATTCAAATAAAAAAGAAAGAATGCAATTATGACCAAAAGAATATAAAAAGTCACAGTCGATTCAAATGAAAAAGAAAGAATACAGTTATGACCAAACGAATATGTGTGGAAATTACAGGAAGCAAATAAAAAGTCACAGTCGATTCAAATGAAAAAGAAATAATACAATTATGACCAAACAAATATGTGTGGAAATTAAAGGAAGCACATAAAAAGTCACAGTCGATTCAAATGAAAAAGAAAGAATAGAAATATGGCCAAAAGAATTAAGTGGAAATTAAAGGAAGCACATAAAAAGTCACAGTTGATTCAAATGAAAAAGAAAGAATACAATTATGACCAAACGAATAATGTGGAAATTAAGAAAGCACATAAAAAGTCACAGTCGATTCAAATTGAAAAAAGAATACAATTGTGACCAAAAGAATATGCGTGGAAATCAAGGGAAGCAAACAAAAAGTCACAGTCGATTCAAATGAAAAAGAAAGAATACAATTATGACCAAACGTATATGACTGGAAATTAAAGGAAGCAAATAAAAAGTCACAGTCGATTCAAATGAAAATATAGAATACAATTATGACCAAACGAATATGTGTGGAAATTAAAGGATCCCATAAAAAGTCACAGTCGATTCAAATGAAAAAGAAAAAATACAATTATGACCAAAAAGTATGTGTGGAAATTAAAGGAGCACATAAAAAGTCACAGTCAATTCAAATGAAAAAGAAAGAATACAATTATGACCAAACGAATATGTGTGGAAATTAAAGGAAGCAAATAAAAAGTCACAGTCGATTCAAATGAAAAAAAAATACAATTAAAAACCAACGATATTTGTGGAAATTAAAGGAAGCAAATAAAAAGTCACAGTCGATTCAAATGAAAAATAAAAAATAAAATTATGACCAAAAGAATATGTCTGGAAATTAAAGGAAGCAAATAAAAAGTCACAGTCGATTCAAATGAAAAAGAAAGAATACAATTATGACCAAACGAAAATGTGTGGAAATTAAAGGAAGCAAATAAAAAGTCACACTCGATTCAAATGGGAAAAAAGAATACAATCATGCCCAAAAGAATATGTCTGGAAATTAAAGGAAGCACATAAAAAGTCACTGTCGATTCAAATGAAATAGAAAGTATACAATGATGACCAAAGGAATATGTGTGGAAATTAAAAGAAGCAAATAAATAGTCACAGTCGATTCAATTTAAAAAGAAAGAATACAATAATGACCAAAAGAATATGTGTGGAAATGAAAGGAAGCACATAAAAAGTCACAGTTGATTCAAATAAAAAAGAAAGAATGCAATTATGACCAAAAGAATATAAAAAGTCACAGTCGATTCAAATGAAAAAGAAAGTATACAATTATGACCAAAAGAATATGTGTGGAAATTAAAGGAAGCAAATAAATAGTCACAGTCGATTCAAATAAAAAAAAAGAATGCAATTATGACCAAAAGAATATAAAAAGTCACAGTCGATTCAAATGAAAAAGAAAGAATACAGTTGTGACCAAACGAATATGTGTGGAAATTAAAGGAAGCAAATAAAAAGTCACAGTCGATTCAAATGAAAAAGAAAGAATACAATTATGAGCAAACAAATATGTGTGGAAATTAAAGGAAGCACATAAAAAGTCACAGTCGATTCAAATGAAAAAGAAAGAATAGAAATATGGCCAAAAGAATTAAGTGGAAATTAAAGGAAGCACATAAAAAGTCACAGTTGATTCAAATGAAAAAGAAAGAATACAATTATGACCAAACGAATAATGTGGAAATTAAAGAAAGCACATAAAAAGTCACAGTCGATTCAAATTCAAAAAAGAATACAATTGTGACCAAAAGAATATGCGTGGAAATCAAGGGAAGCAAACAAAAAGTCACAGTCGATTCAAATGAAAAAGAAAGAATACAATTATGACCAAACGTATATGACTGGAAATTAAAGGAAGCAAATAAAAAGTCACAGTCGATTCAAATGAAAATATAGAATACAATTATGACCAAACGAATATGTGTGGAAATTAAAGGAAGCCCATAAAAAGTCACAGTCGATTCAAATTAAAAAGAAATAATACAATTATGTCCAAAAGAATATGTGTGGAAATTAAAGGAAGCACATTCAAATGAAAAAGAAAGAATACAATTATGACCAAACTAATATGTGTGGAAATTCAAGGAAGCAAATAAAAAGTCACAGTCGATTCAAATGAAAAAGATAGAATACAATTATGACCAAAAGAATATAAAAAAGTCACAGTCGATTCAAATGAACAAGAAAGTATGCACATATGACCAAAAGAATATGTGTAGAAATTAAAGGAAGCACATAAAAAGTCACAGTCGATTCAAATGAAAAAGAAAGTATACAGTTATGACCAAACGAATATGTGTGGAAATTAAAGGAAGCAAATAAAAAGTCACAGTCGATTCAAATGAAAAGAAAGAATACAATTATGACCAAAAATTATGTGTGGAAATAAAAGGAAGCACATAAAAAGTCACAGTCGATTCAAATGAAAAAGAAAGAATACAATTATGACCAAACGAATATGTGTGGAAATTAAAGGAAGCAAATAAAAAGTCACAGTCGATTCAAATGAAAAAGAAAAAATACAATTAAAAACCAACGAGTATTTGTGGAAATTAAAGGAAGCAAATAAAAAGTCACAGACGATTCAAATGAAAACTAAAAAATAAAATTATGACCAAAAGAAGATGTCTGGAAATTAAAGGAAGCAAATAAAAAGTCACACTCGATTCAAATTGAAAAAAAGAATACAATCATGCCGAAAAGAATATGTGTGGAAATTAAAAGAAGCAAATAAAAAGTCACAGTCGATTCAAATAAAAAAAAAGAATACAATTATGACCAAACGAATATGTCTGGAAATTAAAGGAAGCAAGTAAAAGTCACAGTCGATTCAAATGACAAAATAGAATACAATTATGACCAAACGAATATGTGTCGAAATAAAAGGAAGCAAATAAAAAGTCACAGTCGATTCAAATGAAAAGAATGAATAGAATTATTACCACAAGAATATCTGCGGAAATTAAAGGAAGCACATAAAAAGTCACAGATGATTCAAATGAAAAAGAAAGAATACAATTATGACCGAACGAATATGTGTGGAAATTAAAGGAAGCGCATAAAAAGTCACAGTCGATTCAACTAAAAAAAAAGAATACAATTACGACCAAAAGAATATGTGTAGAAATTAAAGGAAGCAAATAAAAAGTCACAGTCGTTTAAAATGTAAAAGAAAGAATACAATTATGACCAAAAAAATATGTGTGGAAATTAAAGGAAGCAAATAAAAAGTCACAGATGATTCAAATGAAAAAGAAAGAATACAATTATGACCGAACGAATATGTGTGGAAATAAAAAGAAGCACATAAAAAGTCACAGTCGATTAAACTGAAAAAAAGAATACAATTATGACCAAAAGAATATGTGTGGAAATTAAAGGAAGCAAATAAAAAGTCACAGTCGTTTCAAATGTAAAAGAAAGAATACAATTATGACCAAAAAAATATGTGTGGAAATTAAAGGAAGCAAATAAAAAGTCACAGTCGATTCAAATGAAAAAGAAAGAATACAATTATAAACAAACGAGTATTTGTGGAAATTAATGGAAGGAAATAAAAAGTCACAGTCGATTCAAATGAAAAAGAAAGAATACAATTATGACCAAAAGAATATGTCTGGAAATTAAAGGAAGTAAATAAATAGTCACAGTCGATTCAAATGAAAAAGAAAGAATACAATTATGACCAAAAGCATATTAATGGAAAATTAAAGTAAGCACATAAAAAGTCACAGTCGATTCAAATTAAAAAGAAAGAATATAATTATGACCAAAGAAATATGTGTGGAAATTAAAGGAAGCTAATAAAAAGTCACAGTCGATTCAAATGAAAAGAAAGAATACAATTATGACCAAAATAATATCTGTGGAAATTAAAGGAAGCACATAAAAAGTCACAGATGATTCAAATGAAAAAGAAAGAACACAATTATGACCGAACGAAAATGTGTGGAAATTAAAGGAAGCACATAAAATGTCACAGTCGATTCAACTGAAAAAAAGAATACAATTATGACCAAAAGAATATGTGTGGAAATTAAAGGAAGCAAATAAAATGTCACAGTCATTTAAAATGTAAAAGAAAGAATACAATTATGACCAAAAAAATATGTATGGAAATTAAAGGAAGCACATAAAAAGTCACAGTCGATTCAAATGGAAAAAAAGAATAAAATTATGACCAAAAGAATATGTGTTGAAATTAAAGGAAGCAAATAAATGTCACAGTCGATTCAAATGAAAAAGAAATAATACAATTATGAACAAACAAATATGTCTGGAAATTAAAGGAAGCAAATAAAAAGTCACAGTCGATTCAAATGAAAAAGATAGAATGCAATTATGACCAAACGAATACGTGTGGAAATTAAAGGAGACAAATAAAAAGTCACAGTCGATTCAAATGAAAAAAAAGAATACAATTATGACCAAAAGAATATCAGTGGAAATTAAAGGAAGCACATAAAAAGTCACTGATGATTCAAATGAAAAAGAATGTATACAATTATGACCAAAATATATGTGTGGAAATTAAAGGAAGCACATAAAAAGTGACAGTCGATTGAACTGAAATAAAGAATACAATTATGACCAAAAGAATGTGTGTGGAAATTAAAGGAAGCAAATAAAAAGTCACAGTCGTTTCAAATGTAAAAGTAAGAATACAATTATGACCAAAAAAATATGTGTGGAAATTAAAGGAAGCACATAAAAAGTCACAGTCGATTCAAATGAAAAAAATAGAATACAATTATGACCAAACGAATATGTGTGGAAATTAAAGGAAGCAAATAAAAGTCACAGTCGATTCAAAATAAAAGAAAGAATACTATTATGACTAAACAAATATCTTTGGAAAGTAAAGGAAGCAAAAAAAAATCGCAGTCGATTCAAATGAAAAAGAAAAAATACAATTATGACCAAAAGAATATGTCTGGAAATTTAAGGAAGCAAATAAAAAGTCACAGACGATTCAAATGAAAAGAAAGAATAGAATTATTACCAAAAGAATATCTGCGGAAATTAAAGGAATCACATAAAAAGTCACAGTTGATTCAACTGAAAAAAAAGAATACAATTACGACCAAAAGAATATGTGTGGAAATTAAAGGAAGCACATAAAAAGTCACAGTCGATTCAACTGAAAAAAGGAAAACAATTATGACCAAAAGAATATGTGTGGAAATTAAAGGAAGCAAATAAAAATCACAGTCGTTTCAAATGTAAAAGAAAGAATACAATCATGACCAAAAAAATATGTGTGAAAATTAAAGGAAACACATAAAAAGTCACAGTCGATTCAAATAAAATAGAAAGAATACAATTATAAACAAACGAGTATTTGTGGAAATTAAAGGAAGTAAATAAAAAGTCACAGTCGATTCAAATGAAAAAAAAGAATACAATTATGTTCAAAAGCATATTAGTGGAAAATTAAAGTAAGCTCATAAAAAGTCAAAGTCGATTCAAATGAAAAAGAAAGAATATAATTATGACCAAACGAATATATGTGGAAATTAAAGGAAGCAATAAAAAGTCACAGTCGATTCAAATGAAAAGAAAGAATACAATTATGACCAAAAGAATATCTGTGGAAATTAAAGGAAGCACATAAAAAGTCACAGATGAGTCAAATGAAAAACACAATTATGACCGAACGAATATGTGTGGAAATTAAAGGAAGCAAAAAAAAGTCACAGTCGTTACAAATGTAAATGAAAGAATACAATTATGACCAAAAAAATATGTGTGGAAATTATAGGAAGCACATAAAAAGTCACAGTCGATTCAAATGGAAAAAAAGAATACAATGATGACCAAAAGAATATGTGTTGAAATTAAAGGAAGCAAATAAAAAGTCACAGTCGGTTCAAATGAAAAAGAAAGAATACAATTATGACCAAACGAATATGTCTGGAAATTAAAGGAAGCAAATATAAAGTCACAGTCGATTCAAATGAAAAGAAAGAATACAATTATGACCAAAAGAATATCTGTGGAAATTAAAGGAAGCACATAAAAAGTCACAGATGATTCAAATGAAAAAGTAAGAACACAATTATGACCGAACGAATATGTGTGGAAATTAAAGGAAGCACATAAAAAGTCACAGTCGATTCAACTGAAAAAAAGAATACAATTATGACCAAAAGAATATGTGTGGAAATTAAAGGAAGAAATAAAAAGTCACAGTCGTTTCAAATGTAAAAGAAAGAATACAATTATGACCAAAAAAATATGTGGAAATTAAAGGAAGCACATAAAAAGTCACAGTCGATTCAAATGAAAAAGAAAGAATACAATTTTAAACAAACGAGTATTTGTGGAAATTAAAGGAAGCAAATAAAAAGTCAGGGTCGATTCAACTAAAAAAGAAAGAATACAATTATGACCAAACAAATATGTCTGGAAATTAAAGGAAGCAAATAAAAAGTCACAGTCGATTCAAATGAAAAGATAGAATACAATTATGACCCAACGAATATGTGTGGAAATTAAAGGAAGAATATAAAAAGTCACAGTCGATTAAATGTTAAGAAAGAATACAATTATGACCAAAAGAATATCTGTGGAAATTAAAGGAAGCACAAAAAAATCACAGATGATTCAAATGAAAATGAAAGAATACAATTATGACCGAACGAATATGTGTGGAAATTAAAGGAAGCACATAAAAATTCACAGTCGATTCAAATGAAAAAGAAAGAATACAATTATGACCAAAAGAATATATGTGGAAATTAAAGGAAGAAAATAAAAAGTCACTGTCGATTCAAATGAAAAAGAAAGAATACAATTATGACCAAACGAATATGTGTGGAAATTAAAGGAAGCACATAAAAAGTCGCAGTCGATTCAAATGGAAAAAAAGAATACAATTATGACCAAAAGAATATTTGTGGAAATTAAAGGAAGCAAATAAAAAGTCACAGTCGATTCAAATGAAAAAGAAAGAATACAATTATGACCAAACGAATATGTCTGGAAATTAAAGAAAGAATACAATTATTACCAAAAGAATATGTGCGGAAATTAAAGGAAGCAAATAAAAAGTCACAGAGGATTCAAATGAAAAAGAAAGAATACAAATATGACCGAACGAATATGTTTGGAAATTAAAGGAAGCACATGAAAAGTCACAGTCAATTCAACTGAAAAAAAAGATTACAATTATGACCAAAAGAATATGTGTGGAAATTAAAGGATGCAAATAAAAAGTCACAGTCGTTTAAAATAAAAATAAACAATACAATTATGACCAAAAGAATATGTCTGGAAATTAAAGGAAGCACATAAAATCTCACAGTTGATTCACATGAAAAAAAGAATACAATTATGACCAAACGAATATGTGTGGAAATTAAAGGAAGCACATAAAAAGTCACAGTTGATACAAATGGAAAAAAAGAATACAATTATGACCAAAAGAATATGTGTTGAAATTAAAGGAAGCACATAAAAATTCACAGTCGATTCATATGAAAAAAAAGAATATAATTATGACTAAACGAATATGTCTGGAAATTAAAGGAAGCAAATAAAAAGTCACAGTCGATTCAAATGAAAAAGATAGAATACAATTATGACCAAACGAATATGTGTGGAAATTAAAGGAAGCAAATAAAAAGTCACAGACGATTCAAATGAAAAGAAAGAATACAGTTATGACCAAAAGAATATCTGTGGAAATTAAAGGAAGCACATAAAATGTCACAGATGATTCAAATTAAAAAGAAAAAATAAAATTATGACCGAACGAATACTAGTGGAAATTAAAGGAAGCACATAAAGAGTCACAGTCGTTTCAACTGAAAAAATGAATGCAATTATGACAAAAAAATTATGTGTGGAAATTAAAGGAAGCCCATAAAAAGTCACAGTCGATTCAAATGAAAAAGAATGTATACAATTATGACCAAAAGAATATGTGTGGAAATTAAAGGAAGCACATAAAAGTCACAGTCGATTCAAATGAAAAAGAAAGAATACAATTATAAACAAACGATTATTTGGGGAAATTAAAGGAAGCAAATAAAAAGTCACTGTCGATTCAAATGAAAAAGAAAATATACAATATGACCAAAAGAATATGTCTGGAAATTAAAGGAAGCAAATAAAAAGTCACAGTCGATTCAAATGAATAAAAAAAATAAAATTATGAGAAAAAGAATATGTGTGGAAATAAAAGGAAGCAAATAAAAAGTCACAGTCGATTCAAATGAAAAAGAAAGAATACAATTATGACCCAATGAATATGTGTGGAAATTAAAGGAAGCACATAAAATGTCACAGTCGATTCAAATGAAAAAGAATGCATACAATTATGACCAAAAAAATACGTGTGGAAATTAAAGAAAGCACATTTCCACACATATACTTTTGGTCATAATGGTATTCTTTCTTCTACATTTGAATCGACTGTGACATTTATGTGCTTCCTTTAATTTCCACACATATTCTTTTGGCCATAATTGTATTCTTTCTATTTCATTTGAATCGACTGTGACTTTTTATGTGCTTCCTTTAATTTCCACACGTATTCTTTTGGTCATAATTGTATTCTTTCTTTTTCATTTGAATCGACTGTGACATTTTAGGCGCTTCCTACAATTTCCACACATATTCTTTTGGTCATAATTGTATACTTTCTATTTCATTTGAATCGACTGTGACTTTTTATTTGCTTCCTTTAATTTCCACACATATTCTTGCGGTCATAATTGTATTCTTTCTTTTTCATTTGAATCGACTGTGACTTTTTATTTGCTTCCTTTAATTTCCACACATATTCTTGCGGTCATAATTGTATTCTTTCTTTTTCATTTGAATCGACTGTGACCTTTCTTTGCTTCCTTTAATTTCCACACATATTCGTTTGGTTATAATTGTATTCTTTCTTTTTCATTTGAATCAACTGTGACATTTTATGAGCTTCCTTTAATTTCCACACATAATCTTTTGGTCATAATTGTATTCTTTCTTTTTCATTTGAATCGACTTTGACTTTTTATGGGCTTCCTTTAATTTCCACACATATTCTTTTGCTCATTATTGTATTCTTTCTTTTTCACTTGAATCGACTGTGACTTTTTATTTGCTTCCTTTAATTTCCACACATTTTCTTTTGGTCATAATGGTATTCTATCTTTTTCATTTGAATCGGCTTTGACTTTTTATTTGATTCCTTTAATTTCCAGACATATTCGTTTGGTCATAATTGTATTCTTTCTTTTTCATTTGAATCGACTGTGAGATTTTATGCGCTTCCTTCAATTTCCACACATATTCTTTTGGTCATAATTGTATTCTTTCTTTTTCATTTGAATCGACTGTGACTTTTTATTTGCTTCCTTTAATTTCCACAAATATTTTTTTTGCCATAATTGTATTCTTTTTTTTTCATTTGAATCGACTGTGACATTTTTATGTGCTTCTTTTAATTTCCACACATATTCTTTTGGTCATAATTGTATTCTTTCTTTTTCATTTGAATCGACTGTCATATTTATGTGCTTCCATTAATTTCCACACATATTCTTTTGGTCATCATTGTATTATTTCTTTTTCATTTGAATCGACTGAGACTTTTTATTTGCTTCCTTTAAATTCCACACATATTCTTTTGGTCATAATTGTATTCTATATTTTTCATTTCAATCGTCTGTGATTTTTTATTGGCTTCCTTTAATTTCCACACATATATTTTTGGTCATAATTGTATTCTTTCTTTTTCATTTGAATCGACAGTGACTTTTTATTTGCTTCCTTTAATTTCCACACATATTCTTTCGGTCATAATTGTATTCTTTCTTTTTCATTTGAATCGACTGTGACTTTTTATTAGCTTTCTTTAATTTCCACACATATTCTTTTGGTCATATTTGTATTCTTAATTTTTCATTTGAATCGACTGTGACTTTTTATTTGCTTCCTTAAATTTCCACACATATTCGTTTGGTCATAATTGTATTCTTTTTTTTTCATTTGAATCAACTGTGACATTTTATGTGCTTCCTTTAATTTCCACACATATTCTTTTGGTCATAATTGTATTCTTTCTTTTTCATTTGAATCGACAGTGACTTTTTATTTGCTTCCATTAATTTCCACACGTATTCTTTTCGTCATAATTGTATTTTTTTTCATTTGAATCGACTGTGACTTTTTATTTGCTTCCTTTAATTTCCACGCATATCCTTTTGGTCATAATTGTATACATTTTTTTCATTTGAATCGACTGTGACTTTATTTGCTTCCTTTAATTTCCACACATATTCGTTTGGTCATAATTGCATTCTTTCTTTTTCATTTGAATCAACTGTGACATTTTATGTGCTTCCTTTAATTTCCACACATATTCTTTTGGTCATAATTGTATTCTTTCTTTTTCATTTGAATCGACTTTGAGTTTTTATGTGCTTCCTTTAATTTCCACACTTATTCTTTTGGTCATAATTGTATTCTTTCTTTTTCATTTGAATCGAGTGTGACTTTTTATGCGCTTCCTTTAATTTCCACACGTATTTTTTTGGTCATAAGTGTATTCTTTCTTTTTCATTTGAATCGACTGCGACTTTTTATGGGCTTCCTTTAATTTCCAAACATATTCTTTTGGTCATAATTGTATTCTTTCTTTTTCATTTGAATCGACTGTGACTTTTTATTTGCTTCCTTTAATTTCCACACATATTCTTTTGGTCATAATTGTATACATACTTTTTCATTTGAATCGACTGTGACATTTTATGTGCTTCCTTTAATTTCCACACATATTCGTTCGGTCATAACTGTATACTTTCTTTTTTATTTGAATCATCTGTGACTTTTTATGTGCTTCCTTTAATTTCCAAAGATATTCTTTTGGTCATATTTGTATTCTTTCTTTTCATTTGAATCGACTGTGACTTTTTATTTGCTTCCTTTAATTTCCACACATATTCGTTTGGTCATAATTGTATTCTATCTTTTACATTTGAATCGACTGTGACTTTTTATTTGCTTCCTTTAATTTCCAGACATATTCGTTTGGTCATAATTGTATTCTTTTTTTCCATTTGAATCGACTGTGACTTTTTATGTGCTTCCTTTAATTTCCACACATATTCGTTTGGTCATAATTGTATTCTTTTTTTTCCATTTGAATCGACTGTGACTTTTTATTTGCTTCCTTTAATTTCCACACATATTCTTTTGGTCATAATTGTATTCTTTTTTTTCAGTTGAATTGACTGTGACTTTTTATGTGCTTCCTTTAATTTCCACACATATTCTTTCGGTCATCATTGTATTCTTTCTTTTTCATTTGAATCATCTGTGACTTTATAAGTGCTCCCTTTAATTTCCGCAGATATTCTTTTGTTAATAATTGTATTCTTTCTTTTCATTTGAATCGACTGTGACTTTTTATTTGCTTCCTTTTATTTCCACACGTATTCGTTTGGTCATAATTGTATTCTATTTTTTCATTTGAATCGACTGTGACTTCATTTAATTTCCACAAATATTCGTTTGGTCCAAAAATTGTATTCTTTCTTTTTCATTTGAATCGATTGTGACTTTTATGTGCTTCCTTTAATTTCTTTAATTCTTTTGTTAATAATTGTTTCTTTCTTTTCTTTTGAATCGTCTGTGACTTTTTATTTGCTTCTTTTAATTTTTACACATATTCTTTTGGTCATGATTGTATTCTTTTTTTCAATTTGAATCGACTGTGACTTTTTATGTGCTTCCTTTAATTTCCACACATATTCTTTTGGATATAATTGTATCTTTTCTTTTTCATTTGAATCGACAGTGACTTTTTATGTGCTTCCTTTAATTTCCACACATATTCTTTTGGTCATAATTGTATTCTTTCTTTTTCATTTGAGTCGACTGTGACTTTTTATTTGCTTCCTTTAATTTCCACACATATTCGTTTGGTCATAATTGTATTCTTTCTTTTTCATTTGAATCGATTGTGACTTTTATGTGCTTCCTTTAATTTCCACACATATTCTTTTGGTCATAATTGTATTCTTTCTTTTTCATTTGAATCGACTTTGACTTTTTATGGGCTTCCTTTAATTTCCACACATATTCTTTTGCTCATTATTGTATTCTTTCTTTTTCACTTGAATCGACTGTGACTTTTTATTTGCTTCCTTTAATTTCCACACATTTTCTTTTGGTCATAATGGTATTCTATCTTTTTCATTTGAATCGGCTTTGACTTTTTATTTGATTCCTTTAATTTCCAGACATATTCGTTTGGTCATAATTGTATTCTTTCTTTTTCATTTGAATCGACTGTGAGATTTTATGCGCTTCCTTCAATTTCCACACATATTCTTTTGGTCATAATTGTATTCTTTCTTTTTCATTTGAATCGACTGTGACTTTTTATTTGCTTCCTTTAATTTCCACAAATATTTTTTTTGCCATAATTGTATTCTTTTTTTTTCATTTGAATCGACTGTGACATTTTTATGTGCTTCTTTTAATTTCCACACATATTCTTTTGGTCATAATTGTATTCTTTCTTTTTCATTTGAATCGACTGTCATATTTATGTGCTTCCATTAATTTCCACACATATTCTTTTGGTCATCATTGTATTATTTCTTTTTCATTTGAATCGACTGAGACTTTTTATTTGCTTCCTTTAAATTCCACACATATTCTTTTGGTCATAATTGTATTCTATATTTTTCATTTCAATCGTCTGTGATTTTTTATTGGCTTCCTTTAATTTCCACACATATATTTTTGGTCATATTTGTATTCTTAATTTTTCATTTGAATCGACTGTGACTTTTTATTTGCTTCCTTAAATTTCCACACATATTCGTTTGGTCATAATTGTATTCTTTTTTTTTCATTTGAATCAACTGTGACATTTTATGTGCTTCCTTTAATTTCCACACATATTCTTTTGGTCATAATTGTATTCTTTCTTTTTCATTTGAATCGACAGTGACTTTTTATTTGCTTCCATTAATTTCCACACGTATTCTTTTCGTCATAATTGTATTTTTTTTCATTTGAATCGACTGTGACTTTTTATTTGCTTCCTTTAATTTCCACGCATATCCTTTTGGTCATAATTGTATACATTTTTTTCATTTGAATCGACTGTGACTTTATTTGCTTCCTTTAATTTCCACACATATTCGTTTGGTCATAATTGCATTCTTTCTTTTTCATTTGAATCAACTGTGACATTTTATGTGCTTCCTTTAATTTCCACACATATTCTTTTGGTCATAATTGTATTCTTTCTTTTTCATTTGAATCGACTTTGAGTTTTTATGTGCTTCCTTTAATTTCCACACTTATTCTTTTGGTCATAATTGTATTCTTTCTTTTTCATTTGAATCGAGTGTGACTTTTTATGCGCTTCCTTTAATTTCCACACGTATTTTTTTGGTCATAAGTGTATTCTTTCTTTTTCATTTGAATCGACTGCGACTTTTTATGGGCTTCCTTTAATTTCCAAACATATTCTTTTGGTCATAATTGTATTCTTTCTTTTTCATTTGAATCGACTGTGACTTTTTATTTGCTTCCTTTAATTTCCACACATATTCTTTTGGTCATAATTGTATACATACTTTTTCATTTGAATCGACTGTGACATTTTATGTGCTTCCTTTAATTTCCACACATATTCGTTCGGTCATAACTGTATACTTTCTTTTTTATTTGAATCATCTGTGACTTTTTATGTGCTTCCTTTAATTTCCAAAGATATTCTTTTGGTCATATTTGTATTCTTTCTTTTCATTTGAATCGACTGTGACTTTTTATTTGCTTCCTTTAATTTCCACACATATTCGTTTGGTCATAATTGTATTCTATCTTTTACATTTGAATCGACTGTGACTTTTTATTTGCTTCCTTTAATTTCCAGACATATTCGTTTGGTCATAATTGTATTCTTTTTTTCCATTTGAATCGACTGTGACTTTTTATGTGCTTCCTTTAATTTCCACACATATTCGTTTGGTCATAATTGTATTCTTTTTTTCCATTTGAATCGACTGTGACTTTTTATTTGCTTCCTTTAATTTCCACACATATTCTTTTGGTCATAATTGTATTCTTTTTTTTCAGTTGAATTGACTGTGACTTTTTATGTGCTTCCTTTAATTTCCACACATATTCTTTCGGTCATCATTGTATTCTTTCTTTTTCATTTGAATCATCTGTGACTTTATATGTGCTCCCTTTAATTTCCGCAGATATTCTTTTGTTAATAATTGTATTCTTTCTTTTCATTTGAATCGACTGTGACTTTTTATTTGCTTCCTTTTATTTCCACACGTATTCGTTTGGTCATAATTGTATTCTATTTTTTCATTTGAATCGACTGTGACTTCATTTAATTTCCACAAATATTCGTTTGGTCCAAAAATTGTATTCTTTCTTTTTCATTTGAATCGATTGTGACTTTTATGTGCTTCCTTTAATTTCTTTAATTCTTTTGTTAATAATTGTTTCTTTCTTTTCTTTTGAATCGTCTGTGACTTTTTATTTGCTTCTTTTAATTTCCACACATATTCTTTTGGTCATGATTGTATTCTTTTTTTCAATTTGAATCGACTGTGACTTTTTATGTGCTTCCTTTAATTTCCACACATATTCTTTTGGATATAATTGTATCTTTTCTTTTTCATTTGAATCGACAGTGACTTTTTATGTGCTTCCTTTAATTTCCACACATATTCTTTTGGTCATAATTGTATTCTTTCTTTTTCATTTGAGTCGACTGTGACTTTTTATTTGCTTCCTTTAATTTCCACACATATTCGTTTGGTAATCATTGTATTCTTTCTTTTTAATTTGAATCGACTGTGACTTTTTATGTGCATCCTTTAATTTCCACACATATTTTTTCGTCATAATTTTATTCTTTCTTTTTCATTTGAATCGACTGTGACTTTCTATGTGCTTCCTTTTATTTCCACACATATTCTTTTTCTCATAATTATATTTTTTCTTTTTTATTTGAATCGACTGTGACTTTTTATGTGCTTCCTTTAATTTCCACATATATTCGTTCGGTCATAATTGTATTCTTTCTTTTTCATTTGAGTCGACTGTGACTTTTTATTTGCTTCCTTTAATTTCCACACATATTCGTTTGGTCATAATTGTATTCTTTCTTTTTCATTTGAATCGATTGTGACTTTTATGTGCTTCCTTTAATTTCCACACATATTCTTTTGGTCATAATTGTATTCTTTCTTTTTCATTTGAATCGACGGTGACTTTTTATGTGCTTCCTTTAATTTCCACACATATTCTTTTGGTCATAATTGTATTCTTTCTTTTTCATTTGAATCGACTGTGACTTTTTATTTGCTTCTTTTAATTTCCACACATATTCGTTTGGTAATCATTGTATTCTTTCTTTTTAATTTGAATCGACTGTGACTTTTTATGTGCTTCCTTTAATTTCCACACATACTTTTTCGTCATAATTTTATTCTTTCTTTTTCATTTGAATCGACTGTGACTTTCTATGTGCTTCCTTTTATTTCCACACATATTCTTTTTCTCATAATTATATTTTTTCTTTTTTATTTGAATCGACTGTGACTTTTTATGTGCTTCCTTTAATTTCCACACATATTCGTTCGGTCATAATTGTATTCTTTCTTTTTCATTTGAATCATCTGTGACTTTTTACGTGCTTCCTTTAATTTCCACAGATAATCTTTTGGTCATAATTGTATTCTTTTTTTCACTTGAATTGACTGTGACTTTTTATTTGCTTCCTTTAATTTCCACACATATTCGTTTGGTCATAATTGTATTCTATCTTTTTCATTTGAATCATCTGTGACTTTTTATTTGCTACCTTTAATTTCCAGACATATTCGTTTGGTCATAATTGTATTCTTTCTTTTTCATTTGAAACGACTGTGACTTTTTATTTGCTTCCTTTAATTTCCACACATATACTTTTGGTCATAATTGTATACTTTTCTTTCAGTTGAATCGACTGTGACTTTTTATGTGCTTCCTTTAATTTCCAGACATATTCGTTTGGTCATAATTGTATACTTGCTTTTTCATTTGCATCGACTGTGACTTTTTATGTGCTTCCTTTAATTTCCACTTAATTCTTTTGGTTATAATTGTATTCTTTATTTTTCATTTGAATCGACTGTGACTTTTATTTGCTTCCTTTAATTTCCACACATATTCGTTTGGTCATAATTGTATTCGTTCTTTTTCATTTGAATCGACTGTGACTTTTTATGTGCGTACTTTAATTTCCACACATATGCTTTTGGTAATAATTGCATTCTTTTTTTTCATTTGAATTGACTGTGACTTTTTATTTGCTTCCTTTAATTTCCGCAAATACTCGTTTGTTTATAATTGTATTCTTTCTTTTTCATTTTAATCGACTGTGACTTTTTATGTGCTTCCTTTAATATCCACACATTATCTTTTGATCATAATTGTATTCTTTCTTTTTCATTTGAACCGACTGTGACTTATTATGTGCTTCCTATAATTTCCACACATATTTTTTTGGTCATAATTGTATTCTTTCTTTTTCAATTCAATCGACTGTGACTTTTTATTGCTTCCTTTAATTTCCACACATATTCGTTTGGTCATAACTGTATACATACTTTTTCATTTGAATCGACTGTGACATTTTATGTGTTTCCTTTAATTTCCACACATATTCTTTTGGTCATAATTGTATTCTTTTTTTCAATTGAATCGACTGTGACTTTTTATTTGCTTCTTTTAATTTCCACACCTATTCCTTTGGTCATCATTGTATTTTTTTTCCATTTGAATCGACTGTGACTTTTTATGTGCTTCCTTTAATTTCCACACATATTCTTTTCGTCATAATTGTATTCTTTCTTTTTCATTTGAATCGACTGTGACTTTTTATGTGCTTCCTTTTATTTCCACACATATTCTATTTGTCATAATTGTATTTTTTCTTTTTCATTTGAATCGACTGTGACATTTTATTGGCTTCATTTAATTTCCTGACATATTCGTTTCGTCATAATTGTATTCTTCCTTTTTCATTTGAAACGACTGTGACTTTTTATTTGCTTCCTTTAATTTCCACACATATAATTTTGTTCATAATTGTATTCTTTTATTTTCAGTTGAATCGACTGTGACTTTTTATGTGCTTCCTTTAATTTCCACACATATTCGTTCGGTCATAATTGTATTCTTTCTTTTTCATTTGAATCATCTGTGACTTTTTACGTGCTTCCTTTAATTTCCACAGATAACCTTTTGGTCATAATTGTATTCTTTTTTTCACTTGAATTGACTGTGACTTTTTATTTGCTTCCTTTAATTTCCACACATATTCGTTTGGTCATAATTGTATTCTATCTTTTTCATTTGAATCATCTGTGACTTTTTATTTGCTTCCTTTAATTTCCAGACATATTCGTTTGGTCATAATTGTATTCTTTCTTTTTCATTTGAAACGACTGTGACTTTTTATTTGCTTCCTTTAATTTCCACACATATACTTTTGGTCATAATTGTATACTTTTCTTTCAGTTGAATCGACTGTGACTTTTTATGTGCTTCCTTTAATTTGCAGACATATTCGTTTGGTCATAATTGTATACTTTCTTTTTCATTTGCATCGACTGTGACTTTTTATGTGCTTCCTTTAATTTCCACTTAATTCTTTTGGTTATAATTGTATTCTTTATTTTTCATTTGAATCGACTGTGACTTTTATTTGCTTCCTTTAATTTCCACACATATGCTTTTGGTCATAATTGTATTCTTTCTTTTTCATTTGAACCGACTGTGACTTATTATGTGCTTCCTATAATTTCCACACATATTTTTTTGGTCATAATTGTATTCTTTCTTTTTCAATTCAATCGACTGTGACTTTTTATTGCTTCCTTTAATTTCCACACATATTCGTTTGGTCATAACTGTATACATACTTTTTCATTTGAATCGACTGTGACATTTTATGTGTTTCCTTTAATTTCCACACATATTCTTTTGGTCATAATTGTATTCTTTTTTTCAATTGAATCGACTGTGACATTTTATTTGCTTCTTATAATTTTCACACATATTCCTTTGGTCATCATTGTATTTTTTTTTCCATTTGAATCGACTGTGACTTTTTATTTGCTTCCTTTAATTTCCACACATATTCTTTTGGTCATAATTGAATTTTTTTTTTTTGCATTTGAATCGACAGTGACTTTTTATGGGCTTCCTTTAATTCCCACACATATTCGTTTGGTCATAATAGTATTCTTTCTTTTTCATTTGAATCAACTGTGACTTTTTATGTGCTTCCTTTAATTTCCAGACATATTCTTTTGGTCATAATTGTATTCTTTATTTTTACATTTGAATCGACAGTGACTTTTTATTTGATTCCTTTAATTTCCACAGGTATTCGTTTCGTAATAATTGTATTCTTTTTTTTCATTTGAATCGACTGTGACTTTTTATGTGCTTCCGTTAATTTCCACACATATTCTTTTGGTCATAATTGTATACTTTCTTTTTCATTTGAATCGACTGTGACTTTTTATATGATTCCTTTAATTTCCACACATATTCTTTTGGTCATAATTGTAATCTTTCTTTTTCATTTGAGTCGACTGTGACTTTTTATTTGCTTCCTTTAATTTCCACACTTATTCGTTTGGTCATAATTTTATTCTTCCTTTTTCAATTTAATTGACTGTGACTTTTTATTTGCTTCCTTTAATTTCCACAAATCCTCGTTTGTTTATAATTGTATTCTTTCTTTTTCATTTAAATCGACTGTGACTTTTTATGTGCTTCCTTTAATTTCCACACATATTCTTTTGGTCATAATTGTATTCTTTATTTTACATTTGAATCGACTGTCACTTTTTATTTGCTTCCTTTAATTTCCACACATATTCGTTTGGTCATAACTGTATTCTTTCTATTTCATTTGAATCGACTGTGACTTTTTATGTGCTTCCTTTAATTTCGACACATATTCTTTTGATCATAATTGTATACTTTCTTTTTCATTTGAATCGACTGTGACTTTTTATGTGCTTCCTTTAATTTCCACACGTATTCTCTTGGTCATAATTGTATTCTTTCTTTTTCATTTGAAATGTCTGTGGCTTTTTATGAGCTTCTTTTAATTTTCACACATATTCTTTTGGTTATAATTGTATTCTTTCTTTTTCATTTGAATCGACAGTGACTTTTTATGTGATTCCTTTAATTTCCACACATATCCTTTTGGTCATAATTGTATTCTTTCTTTTTCATTTGAATCGACTGTGACTTTTTATGTGCTTCCTTTAATTTCCACACATATTTGTTTGGTCATAATTGTATTCTTTCTTTTTCATTTGAATCGACTGTGACTTTTTATGTGCTTCCTTTAATTTCCACACATATTCTTTTCGTCAAAATTGTATTCTTTCTTTTTCATTTGAATCGACTGTGACTTTTTATGTGCTTCCTTTAATTTCCACACATATTCGTTTGGTCATAATTGTATTCTATTTTTTCATTTGAATCGACTGTGACTTTTTATTTGCTTCCTTTAATTTCCAGACAAATTCGTTTGGTCATAGTTGTATTCATCCTTTTCCATTTGAATCGACTGTGACTTTTTATGTGCTTCCTTTAATTTCCACACATATTCTTTTGGTCATAATTGTATTCTTTTTTTCCATTTGAATCGACTGTGACTTTTTATGTGCTTGCTTTAATTCCCACACATATTCGTTTGGTCATAATTGTATTCTTTCTTTTATTTTGAATCGGACTGTGACTTTTTATTTGCTACATTTAATTTCCACACATATTCGTTTGGTCATAATTGTATTCTATATATTTCATTTGAATCGACTGTGACTTTTTATGTGCTTCCTTTAATTTCCACACACATTCTCTTTTCGTCTTAATTGTATCCTTTCTTTTTCATTTGAATCGACAGTGACTTTTTACTCGCTTCCTTTAATTTAAGCACATATTCCTATGTTCATAATTGTAATGTTTCTTTTTCATTTGAATCGACTGTAACTTTTTATTTGCTTAGTTTAATTTCCAGAAATATTCGGTTGGTCATAATTTTATTCCATCTTTTTCAATTGAATCGACTGTGACTTTTTATTCGCTTCATTTAATTTATGCGCATATTCCTTTGGTCATAATTGTATTCTTTCTTTTTCAGTTGAATCGACTGTGACTTTTTAATCGCTACCTTTAATTTACGCCCATATTCGTATGCTCATAATTGTAATCTTTTTTGCATTTGAATCGACTGTGACTTTTTATTTACTTAGTTTAATTTCAACACATATTCGTTTGGTCATAATTGTATTCTTTCTTTTTCATTTGAATCAACTGTGACTTTTTATATGCTTCCTTCAATTTGCACACATATTCCTTTTGTAATCAAAGTATTCTTTCATTTTCATTTGAATCGACTGTGACTTTTTATTTCTTTCCTTCAATTTGCACACATATTCTTTTTGTCATAATTGTATTATTTATTTTTTATTTGAACCGACTGTGACTTTTTATTCGATTCCTTTAATTTACGCACATATTCGTTTGGTCATAATTGTATTCTTTCTTTTCCATTTGAATCGACTGTGACTTTTTAATTGCTTCCTTTAATTTCCACACATATTCGTTTGGTCATAATTGTATTCTTTCTTTTTGATTTGAATCGACTGTGAGTTTTTATGTGCTTCCTTTAATTTCCACACATATTCTGTTGGTCATAATTGTATTATTTCTTTTTCATTTGAATCGACTGTGACTTTTTATGGGCTTCCTTTAATTCCCACACACATTCGTTTGGTCATAATAGTATTCTTTCTTTTTCATTTGAATCAACTGTGACTTTTTATTTGCTTCCTTTAATTTCCAGACATATTCTTTTGGTCATAATTGTATTCTTTCTTTTTCATTTGAATCGACAGTGACTTTTTATTTGCTTCCTTTAATTTCCACAGGTATTCATTTGGTAATAATTGTATTCTTTTTTTTCATTTGAATCGACTGTGACTTTTTATGTGCTTCCTTTAATTTCCACACATATTGGTTTGGTCATATTTGTCTTCTTTCCTTTTCATTTGAATCGACTGTGACTTTTTATGTGCTTCCGTTAATTTCCACACATATTCTTTTGGTCATAATTGTATACTTTCTTTTTCATTTGAATCGACTGTGACTTTTTATTTGCTTCCTTTAATATCCACACATATTCGTTTGGTCATAATTGTATTCTTTCTTTTTCATTTGAATCGTCTGGGACATTTTATGTGCTTCCTTTAATTTCCACACATATTCTTTTGGTCATAATTGTATTATTTCTTTTTCATTTAATCGACTGTGACTTTTTATTTGCTTCCTTCAATTTACGGACATATTCCTATCGTCATAATCGTAATCTTTTTTCATTTGAATCGACTGTGACTTTTTATTCGCTTCCTTTAATTGACGCACATATTCTTTTGGTCATAATTGTAATTTTTCTTTTTCAGTTGAATCGATTGTGACTTTATATTTGCTTCCTTCAATTTGCACACATATTCCTTTCGTCATAATTGTATCCTTTCTTTTTCATTTGAATCGACGGTGACTTTTTACTCGCTTCCTTTGATTTAAGCACATATTCCTATCGTGATAATTGTAATGTTTCTTTTTCATTTGAATCGACTGTGACTTTTTATTTGCTTAGTTTAATTTCCAGAAATATTACTTTGGTCATAATTTTATTCCATCTTTTTCAATTGAATCGACTGTGACTTTTTATTCGCTTCCTTTAATTTACCTACGATTCCTTTGGTCATAATTTTATCCTTTGTTTTTCAATTGAATCGACTGTGACTTTTTATTTGATTCCTTTGATCTCCACACATATTCGTTTGTTCATAATTGTATTCTTTCTTTTTTATTTGAATCGACTGTCACTTCTTATTGGCTTCCCTTAATTTCCACACATATTTGTTTCGTCATAATTGTATTCTTTCTTTTCATTTGAATAGACTGTGACATTTTACTCGCATCCTTTAATATACACAGTTATTCCTATGGTCATAATTGTAATCTTTCTTTTCATTTGAATCGACTGTGATTTTTCTTTGATTCCTTTAATTTCCACACATATCCGTTTCGTAATAAGTGTATTCTTTCTTTTTCAATTGAATCGACTGTGACTTTTTCTCGCTTACTTTCATTTACGCACATATTAGTATGGTCAAAATTGTAATTTTTTCTGTTTCATTTGAAACGACTGAGTTATTTTTTGCTTCCTTTAATTTGCACACATATTCCTTTGGTAATAGTTGTAATCTTTTTTTCATTTGAATAGACTGTGACTTTTTATTTTCTTCCTTCAATTTGCACACATATTCTTGTCGTCATATTGTATACTTTCTTTTTTATTTGAATCGACTTTTTTTTTATATTCGCTTCCTTTAATTTACGCACATAATCGTTTGGTCATAATTTTAACCTTTCTTTTTCAGTAGAATCGACTGTGACATTTTATTTGATTCCTTTAATCTCCACACATATTTGTTTGGTCATAATTGTATTCTTTCTTTTTCATTTGAATCGACTGTGACTTCTTATTGGCTTCCTTCAATTTGCACACATATTCGCTTCGTCATAATTGTATTCTTTCCTTTTTTTTAATCGACTGTGAGTTTTTATTTGCTTAGTTTAATTTCCACATATATTCGTTTGGTCAAAATTGTATTATTTCTTTTTGATTTGAATCCACTGACTTTTTATTTGCTTTGTTTAATTTCCACACTTATTCGTTTGGTCATAATTTTATTCTTCCTTTTGAAATTGAATCTACTGTGATTTTTATTTGCTTCCTTTAATTTACGCACATATCCGTTTGGTCACAATTGTATTCATACATTTACATTTGAATAGACTGTGACTTTTTATTTGCTTCCTTCAATTTGCACACATATTCTTTTCGTCATATTGTATAATTTCTTTTTTATTTGAATCGACTGTGACTTTTTATATGCTTCCTTTAATTCGACATATATTCGTTTGGTCATAATTGTATTCTTTATTTTTATTTGAATCGACTGTGACTTTTTATTTGCTTCCTTTAATTTCCCCACATATTCGTTTCGTAATAATTGTATTCTTTCTTTTCAATTGAATCGACTGTGACTTTTTATTTGCTTCCTTCAATTTGCACACATATTCGTTTGGTCATAATTGTATTCTTTCTTTTTTATTTATCGATTGTGACTTTTTATTTGCTTCCTTTTATTTCCACTCATATTCGTTTGGTCATAATTGTATTCTTTCCTTTTCACTTGAATCGACTATGACTTTTTATTTGCTTCCTTCAATTTGCGCCCATATTCGTTAAGTCATAATTCTATTTTTCTTTTTCATTTGAATCGACTGTGACTTTTTATTTGCTTCCTTTATTTTCCCCACATATTCGTTTGGTCATAATTTTATTGTTTCTTCTTCATTTGAATCGACTGTGACTTTTTATTCGATTCCTTTAATTTACGCACATATTCGTATGGTCATAATTGTAATCTTTCTTTTTCATGTCAATCGACTGTGACTTTTTATTTCCTTCCTTCAATTTGCACACGTATTCGTTTGGTCATAATTGTATTCTTTATTTTTCATTTGATCGACTGTGACTTTTTATGTGCTTCCTTTAATTTCCATACATATTCTTTTGGTCATAATTGTATTCTTTCTTTTTCATTTGAATCGACTGTGACATTTTATGTGCTTCTTTAATTTCCACACATATTCTTTTGGTCATAATTGTATTCTTTTTTTTCATTTTAAACGACTGTGACTTTTTATTAGATTCCTTTAATTTCCACATATAATCTTTTGGTCATAATTGTATTTTTTGTTTTTCATTTGAATCGAGTGTGACTTTTTATTTGCTTCCTTTAATTTCCACACATATTCTTTTGGTCATAATTGTATTCTTATTTTTTCATTTGATTCGACTGTAACTTTTTATTTGCTTCCTTTATATTCTTCACCTATTCATTTGATCATCATTGTATTTTTTTTTCAATTGAATCGACTGTGACTTTTTACTCGCTTCCTTTAATTTACGCACATATTCGTATTGTCATAATTGTAATCTTTCTTTTTCATTTTAATCGACTGTGACTTTTTATTTGCTTCCTTGATATTCTTCACCTATTCATTTGGTCAAAATTTTCTCCTTTCATTTCATTTCAATCGACTGTGACTTTTTATTCGCTTCCTTTAATTAACGCACATGATCGTTTGATCATAATTGTAATCTTTCTTTTCACTTGAATTGACAGTGACTTTTTATTGGCTTAGCTTAATTTACACTCATATACTTTTGGTCATAATTGTATTCTTTCTTTTTCATTTGTAAACAACTATGACTTTTTATTTGCTTTCTTCAATTTGCACAGATATTCGTTTGGTTATAATTGTATTCGTTTTTATTTGAATTTACTGTGACTTTTTATTTGCTTCCTTTTATTTCCACACATATTCGTATGATCATGATTGTAAACTTTTTTATTAGTTGAATCGACTGTGACTTTTTATTTGCTTAGTTTAATTTCCACACATATACGTTTGGTCATAATTGTATTCTTTATTTTTCATTTGAATCGACTGTGACATTTTATTTGCTTCCTACAATTTGCACACATATTCCTTTGGACATAATTGTATTTTTCTTTTTCATTTGAATCGACTGTGACATTTAATTTGCTTCCTTTAAATTCAACACGTATTCGTTTCGTCATAATTGTATTCTTTCAATTTCATTTGAATCGACTGTGACTTTTTATGTGCTTCCTTTAATTTATGCACATATTCCTATGGTCATAATTGTAATGCTTCTTTTTCAGTTTAATCGACTGACTTTTTATTTGCTTCCTTCAATTTGCACACGTACTCGTTTGGTCATAATTTTATTGTTTATTTTTATTTGAATCGACTGTGACTTTTTATTTGCTTCCTTTAATGACGACACGTATTCGTTTCGTCATAATTGTATTCTTTCTTTTTCATTTGAATCGAATGTGACTTTTTACTCGCTTCCTTTAATTCAAGCACATATTCCTATGGTCATAATTGTAATCTTTCTTTTTCATTTGAATCGACTGTGACTTTTTATTTGCTTAGTTTTATTTCCACACATATTCGTTTGGTCATAATTTTATTCTTTCTTTTTCAATTGAATAGACTGTGACATTTTATTCGCTTCCTTTAATTCAAGCACATATTCCTATGGTCATAATTGTAATCTTTCTTTTTCATTTGAATCGACTGGGACTTTTTATTTGCTTCCTTTAATTTCCACACATATTCGTTTTTTCATAATTGTATTCTTTCTATTTTATTTGAATCGACCGAGACATTTTATTTGCTTCCTTTAATTTCCAAACATATTCGTTTGGTCATAATTGTATTCTATGTTTTTGATTTGAATCGACTGTGACTTTTTATTTGCTTCCTTTAATTTCCACACATATTCGTTTCGTCATAATTGTATTCTTTATTTTTCATTTGAATTGACTGACTTTTTATTTGCTTAGTTTTATTTCCACACATATTCGTTTGGTCATAATTGCATTCTTCCTTTTTCATTTGAATCGAGTGTGACTTTTTTTTGCTTCCTTCAATTTGCACACATATTCCTTTGGTCATAATTGTATTCCTTCTTTTTCATTTGAATCGACTATGACATTTTATCTGCTTCCTTTAATTTCCACACATATTCGTTTGGTATTATTTTAATTTTTCTTTTCATTTGAATCGGCTGTGACTTTTTATTCGCTTCCTTTAATTTGCGCACATACTTGTTTGGTCATAAATGTATTCTTTATTTTTCAGTTGACTCGACTGTGACTTTTTATTTGCTTAGTTTAATCTCCACACATAATCGATTGGTCATAATTGTATTCATTCTTCTTCATGTGAATCGACTGTGACTTTTTATTTCCTTCTTTTAATTTCCACAAATATTCTTTTGGTCATAATTGTATTCTTTCTTTTTCATTTGATTCGACTGTGACTTTTAATTTGCTTCCTTCTACTTGCACACATATTCATTTGGTCATAATTGTAGTCTTCCGTTTCTTTTTAATCGACTGTGACCTTTTATTTGCTTAGTTTAATCTCCACACATAATCGTTTGGTCATAATTTTATTCTTTCTTTTTCAGTTGAATCGACTGGGATTTTTATTTGCTTAGTTTAATTTCCACGCAATCGTTTTCTCATAATTTTATTTTTCTTCTTCATTTGAATCGACTGTGACTTTTTATTTGCTTCCTTTATTTTCCGCACATACTTGTTTCGTCATATTTGTATTCTTTCTTTTTCATTTGAATCGACTGTCACTTTTTACACGTTTCCTTTAATTTACACACACATTCGTATGGACATAATTGTAATTTTTTTTTTCATTTGAATCGACTGTTACATTTTATTTGCTTAGTTTAATTTCGACAGATATTCGTTTGGTCATATTTGTATCATTTCTTTTTAATTTGACTCGACTGTGACTTTTTATTTGCTTTTTAATTTCCACACATATTCGTTTGGTCATAATTTTATAATTTCTTTTTCATTTGAATCGACTGTGACTTTTTATTTGCTTCCTTCAATTTGCACACATATTCCTTTGGTCATAATTGTATAATTTCTTTTTTATTTGAATCGACTGTGACTTTTTATTTGCTTCATTTAATTTCCACACATAATCTTTTGGTCATAATTGTATTTTTTCTTCTTCATTTGAATCGACTGTGACTTTTTATTTGATTCCTTTAATTTCCACACGTATTCTTTTGGACATAATTGCATTCTTTCTTTTTTATTTGAATCGACTGTGACTTTTTTTATTCCTTTAATTACAACACATATTCCTTTCGTCATAATTGTATCCTTTATTTCATTTGAATCGACTGTGACTTTTTATTCGCTTCCGTTAATTTACACACATATAGGTATGTTCCTAATTGTAATCTTTATTTTCATTTGATTCGACTGTGACTTTTTATTTGCTTAGTTTAATTCCCACATATATTCGTTTGGTCATTATTGTATTCTTTCTTTTGCATTTGAATCGACTGTGACTTTTTTTGCTTCCTTCAATGGCACACATATTTGTTTTGTCATAATTGTATTCATTTTTTTATTTGAATCGACTGTGACTTTTTATTTGATTCCTTCAATTTGCACACATATTCGTTTGTTCATAATTGTATTCTTTCTTTATTTGAATCGACTCTCACTTTTTATTTGCATCTTTAATTTCCACACATATTAGTGTCTTCATAATTGTAATCTTTCTATTTCATTTGAAAAGACTGTGACTTTTTACTCGCTTCCTTTAATTTACGCACATATTCGTATGGTCATAATAGTAATCTTACTTTTTTATTTTAATTGACTGTGACTTTTTATTTTCTTAGTTTAATTTCAACACATATTCGTTTGGTCATATTTGTATTCTTTCTTTTTCATTAGAATCGACTGTGACTTTTTATTTGATTTGTTTAATTTCCACACATATTCGTTTGGTCATAATTGTTTTCTTTCATTTTCATTTGAATCGACTGTGACTTTTTATTTGCTTCCTTCAATTTGCACACATATTCGTTTGGTCATAATTGTATTCTTTCTTTTTCATTTGAATCGACTATGACTTTTTATTTGCTTCCTTTAATTTCCACACATTCTTTTTGTCATAATTTTAATATTTCATTTTCATTTGAATCGACTGTGACTTTTTATTTACTTACTTTAATTTCCACACATATTCCTGTGATCATAATTTATTCTTTCTTTTTTATTTGAATCGACTGTGACTTTTTATTTGCATCCTTTAATTTCCACACAGACTTGTTTGGTCATAATGTTATTCTTTTTCATTTGAATCGACTGTGACTTTTTATTTGCCTAGTTTAATGTCCACACATATTTGTTTGGTCATAATTGTATTCTTTTTTTTATTTATATCGACTGTGACTTTTTATTGGCTTCCTTTAATTTCCACACATATTCTTTTGGCCATAAATGTATTCTTTCTTTTTCATTTGAATCGACATTGACTTTTTATTTCCTTCCTTTAATTCCCACACATATTCGTTTCGTCATAATTGTATTCTTTCTTTTTCATTTGAATCGACTGTGACTTTTTACTTGCTTCCTTTAATTTACGCACATATTCGTATGGTCATAATTGTAATCTTTATTTTTCATTTGTCTCGACTTTGACTTTTTATTTTCTTAGTTTACTTTGACACATATTCGTTTGGTCATAATTGTATTCTTTTTTTCATTTGAATCGACTGTGACTTTTTATTTGCTTCCTTCAATTTGCAAATATACTCCTTTGGTCATAATTGTATTCTTTCTTTTTCATTTTAATCGACTGTGACTGTTTATTTGCTTCCTTCAATTTGCACACATATTTTTTTGGTCTTAATTTTATTCTTTCTTTTTTCTTTGAATCGACTGTGACTTTTTATTTGCTTCCTTTAGTTTCCACACATATTCCTTGGTCATAATTTTATTCTTTCTTTTTCATTTTTAATCGACTGTGACTTTTTATTCGCTTCATTTATCTTACGCACATATTCGCTTGGTCATAATTGTATTCTTTCTTTTTCATTTGAATCGACTGTGACTTTTTATTTCTTCCTTCAATTTGCACACATATTCTTTTGGTCATAATTGTATTCTTTCTTTTTTATTTGAATCGACTGTGACTTTCTATTTCCTCCCTTTAATTTCCACACATTATTTTGGTCATAATGGTATTCTTTCTTTTTCATTTGAATCGACTGTGACTTTTTGTTTGCTTAGTTTAATTTCAACATATTCGTTTGCTCATAATTTTATTCTTTTTTTCATTTGAATCGATTGTGACTTTTTATTTGATTCCTTCAATTTGCACACAAATTCGTTTAATCATAATTGTATTCTTTCATTTGATTCGACTGTGACTTTTTACTCGCTTCCTTTAATTTACGCACATATTCTTTTGGTCATAATTGTAATCTTTATTTTTCATTTGTATCGACTGTGACTTTTTATTCGCTTCCTTTAATTTACGCACATATTCGTTTAGTCATAATTGTAATCTTTCATTTTCATTTGAATCGACTCTGACTTTTTATTTGCTTAGTTTAATTTCCACCCATATTCATTTGGTCATAATTTTATTCTTTCTTTTTTATTTGAATCAACTGTGACTTTTTATTTGCATCCTTTATTTTCCACACATATTTGTTTGGTCATAATGGTATTCTTTCTTTTTCATTTGAATCGACTGTGACTTATTTTTGATTCCTTTAATTTACGCACATATTCGTAAGTTCATAATTCTAATGTGTCTTTTTCATTTGAATCGACTGTGACTTTTCATGTGCTTCCTTCAATTAGCACACCTATTCCTTTTGTCATAATTGTATTCTTTCTTTTTCATTTGAATCGACTGTGACTTTTTATTTGCTTCCTTTAATTTGCACACATATTCCTTTGGTCATAATTGTATTCTTTCTTTTTTATTTAAATGGACTGTGACTTTTTATTCGCTTCCTTTAATTTCCACAGATATTCGTTTCGTCATAATTGTATTCTTTCTTTTTCATTTTAAACGACTGTGACTTTTTACTTGCTTCCTTTAATTTGCGCGCATATTCGTATGGTTATAATTGTAATATTTCTTGTATATTTGAATCTACTGTGACTTTTTATTTCGTTTCTTTAATTTCCACACATATTCGTTTCGTCATAATGGTATTCTTTCTTTTTCATGCTCCCAAGAAGTTGATTTGGGTAGTAAACAGTTATTAACCCACAATCTGCTTCCGAAAAATACCATAATGTTTACAAAATAAAAATTAAAAAAAACAAAAATCACGAAATTGTCGGAGTTACCTCCTCCTTAATTCCCAAATTGTCACCAGTGGTCTCCCTCGCCATACTATAAATACTGGGCGACTTCTTGCCTCGACCCTTTTTTTTCCCTCAGGCCTTGTGCCGCATCCCACCTTGCGTGGAGGTGAGGTAATTCTTTCTCTTCTTTCTTCATTCCAGCGAACACCGCTACTATGTGAGCTCTCACAAAAGACAGCGTTTCCCATTTCTGGGAAAACGCTATGAACATTAACAACATTCACCAAAGAACAAACACAAATGTTCACACACAAACACAATATTAACTGTCTATGTGCTTTGTAATTTGTTCTTAATACATATATTTGTTTACATATATATATATATATATATATATGTATTGTCTTCTTTATCTTCAGTTGGACTTAATTCAAGTCCGACATTTTCATGTAGCTGGACCTTCTTCTAGCAGGAAATTTAAACGTACGTGTTTTCTTTTCATCTTCAATTCCCCCAATCCTCTACAAAATCATTATACTTTTTCAAAATCTTTCAAAAAGAAAAAATACACTTTCTGAAACTTTATTTGAGGAAGATACCAAGTTGAAACATCGATTACTTTTAGTTCAAAATATGGCTGAAAATCCATTTTTTAGACACTGAGGATTTTTTTCTTACGTGTTGAGTAATTTATTGACCGCCTGAGGTTTGGGAAATTTAAATAAGCGAGAGAGAACTGAAAGAAATGATTTGACGACTGCAACATAAACGCCTTTTTCATATACCCTTTTTTTAATTGCCAAGTGATCTTAACAGTGTAAGAAAAATATTTTAACCAATTTAATATTGTTGTGGATTCCGGGATGAAATCCGGTATCAAATAATAACAAACGCCAAGAATGAATATAGGAAATAAATGTATTAACGGAATAATACAAACTGGTAATACAGGTTAGTAGTTCCAGGAATGCGGGTTAGAAAAATATATATATAGTCTTTGGCATCGACGTATCGCTGTATGACTTCTTACTGAGTTTAACGTGCTTGTTACTATGACTCTTCTCGCTACGTTCTACTACTACTACTACTACTTGATTTGACGTACGTACTGACTGTCTGGGTATTCACTGGTAGTAGTATATGTATACCTTGGGAGAATCTATTTGTGTAAAAAGGGGAGACCTCTCAATAAATATTTTATAGAATTTTAGGTAATTGGCTTTATAGCCTTACTTACGAAGACCTTTGTCGAAAAAATGTCAGAAATTTTCCAATAAGTTTTAAATTTATCATATGTACCGCTTTTATTTTATGATACTGTCGCGTAAAGATATCCGTATTTACAAAAAGAAATTTAAAATAATTTTTAAAATACCGTTGGTCCTTGAATTGTAGTGAGCTTTACCATTTATGATGAGTAAATACAGATTTAATTTAATGACAATATCACATGAATGTAACAAATTAATTACAGTTATGAATCCCGTAACTCCTGAAGGTAATAGGGTCACTATTTGTTTGGAAGTAATAGTGTGTCTTTGGCAAAATAACCTGATGGAGGCCAAACATCATAGGTGTACTACTTGTTTAGTAGTAATGGTGTGTCTTTGGCAAAATAACCTGATGGAGGCCAAACATCATAGGGGTACTACCTGTTTAGTAGTAATAGTGTATCTTCGGCAAAATAACCTGTTGGAGGCCAAACATCATAGGGGTACTACTTGTTTAGTAGTAATAGTGTGTCTTTGGCAAAATAACCTGATGGAGGCCAAACACCATAGAGGTACTACTTGTTTCGTAGTAATAGTGTATCTTTGGCAAAATAACCTGATGGAGGCCAAACATCATAGGGGTAATACCTGTTTAGTAGTAATAGTGTGTCTTTGGCAAAATAACCTGACGGAGGCCAAAAATCATAGGGATAGTACTTGTTTAGTAGTAATAGTGTATCTTTGGCAAAATAACCTGACGGAGGCCAAATATCATAGGTGTACTACTTGTATAGTTGTCATAGTGAGTCTTTGTCAAAATAACCTGATGGAGGCCAAACATCATCGGGGTACTACATGTTTGGTAGTAATCGTTTCTCTTTGGTAAAATAACCTGATGGAGGCCAAACAGCATAGGGGTTCTACTTGTTTGGTAGTAATAGTGTGTCTTTGGCAAAATAACCCGATGGAGGCCAAATATCATAGGGGTACTACTCTTTGGTAGTAATAGTGTATCTTTGGCATATTAACCTGGTGGAGGCCAAACATCATACGGGTACTACTTGTTTGGTAGTAATAGTTTGTCATTGGCAAAATAACCTGATGGAGGCCAAACATCATAGTAGCAATACTTCTTTGTAGTAATAGTTTCTCTTTGGTAAAACTACCTGATGGAGGCCAAACATCATAGGGCATCTATTTGTTTGGTAATAACAATGTTTCTTTGGCAAAATAACCTGATGGAGGCTAAACATCATAGATATACTTCTTGTCTGGTAGTAAGAGTGTGTCTTTGGCAAAATAACCTGATGGAGGCCAAACATCATAGGGGTACTACTTGTTTGGTAGTAATTCTTTTTCTTTGGCAAAATAACCCGATGGAGGCCAAACATCATAGTGGTACTTCTTGTTTAGTAGTAATAGTGTGTCTTTTTCAAAATAACCTCACGGAGGCCAGACATCACAGGAGTACTACTTTTTTGGTAGTAATAGTGTATCTTTGGCAAAATAACCTGATGGAGGCCAAACATCATAGGGGTAATACCTGTTTAGTAGTAATAGTGTGTCTTTGGCAAAATAACCTCGTGGAGACCAAACATCATAGGGGTAGTACTTGTTTGGTAGTAATAGTGTGTTTTTGGCAAAATAACCTGATGGAGACCAAACATCATAGGGGTACTACTTCTTTGGTAGTAATAGTGTATCTTTATCAAAATAACCTGATGGAGGCCAAACATCATAGGGGTACTACTTGTATGGTAGTAATACTGTGTTATTGGCAAAATAATCTGATGGAGGCCAAACATCATAGGGGTACTACTTGTTTACTAGTAATAGTGTGTCATTGGCAAAATAACCTGTTGGAGGCCAAAGATCATAGGTATACTACTTGTTTGGTAGTAATAGTGTGTCTTTGGCAAAATAACCTGATGGAGGCCAATCATCATAGGGGTACTAATTGTTTGTTAGTAATCGTGTGTCGTTTGCAAAATAACCTGATGGAGGCCAAACATCATATGGGTACTACATGTTTGTAGTAATAGTTTCTGTTTGGTAACATAACCTGATGGAGGCCAAAGAGCAGAGGGTGCTTTTTGTTTCTTAATAATAGTGTGTCTTTGGCAAAATAACCCGATGGAGGCCAAACATCATAGGGGTTACTACTTGTATAGTAGTAATAGCGTGTATTTGTCAAAATAAGCTGAAGGATACCAAACATCATAGGGGAACCACTTGTTTGGTAGTAATAGTGTGTTTTTGGCAAAATAGCCTGATGGGGGCCAAACATCATAGGTGTACTACTTGTTTGTATTAGTAGTTTCTGTTTGTTAAAATAACATGATGGAGGCAAAACATGATAGGGCTTCTATTTGTTTGGTAGTAACAGTGTGTCTTTGGCAAAATATCCAGATGGAGGCTAAACATCATAGGGTTACTACTTGTTTGGTAGTAAGAGTGTGTCTTTGGCAAAATAACCTGATGGAGGCCAAATATCATAGCGGTACTACTTGTTTGGTAGTAATAGTGTGTCTTTGTCAAAATAACCTCACGCAGGCCAAACATCATAGTGGTACTACTTGTTTGCTAGTAATAGTGTGTCTTTGGCAAAATAACCTGTTGGAGGCCAAATATCATAGGGTACTGCTTGTTTGGTAGTAATAGTGTGTCTTTGGGAAATAACCTGATGGAGGCCTAACATCATAGGGGTACTACTTGTTTGGTAGTAATAGTTTGTCTTTGGCAAAATAACCCGATGGATGCCAAACATCATAGGGGTGCTTCTTGTTTAGTCGTAATAGTGTGTCTTTGTCAAAATAACCTCACGCAGGTCAAAGATCACAGGTGTACTACTTTTTTGGTAGAAATAGTGTGTCTTTAGCAAAATAACCTGATTGAGGCCAAACATCATAGGGTACTACTTGTTTGGTAGTAATAGTGTGTCTTTGGCAAAATAACCTCACGCAGGCCAAACATCACAGGGGTACTACTTTTTTGGTAGTAATAGTGTGTCTTTGGTAATATAACCTGACGGAGGCCAAACATCATAGCGTACAACATGTTTGGTAATAATCGTTTGTCTTTGGCAAAATATCCTGATCGAGGCCAAACATCATAGTGGTACTACTTGTTTTGTAGTAATAGTGTGTCTTTGGCAAAATCACCTGATGGAGGCTAAACATCATAGGCGTACTTCTTGTTTAGTAGTAATAGTGTGTCTTTGTCAAAATAACCTCACGCAGGCCAAACATCGCAGGTGTACTACTTTTTTGGTAGAAATAGTGTGTCTTTGGCAAAATAACCTGATTGAGGCCAAACATCATAGGGTACTACTTGTTTGGTAGTAATAGTGAGTCTTTGGCAAAATAACCTGATGGAGGCCAAACATCATAGTGGTACTACTTGTTTGATAGTAATAGTGTGTCTCTGACAAAATAACCCGATGGAGGCCAAACGTCATATGACATCATGTCATATTTACAACGTTTCGCCTTCTATATCTCTCAGATGATTACTTGCATTATTTACATTATTCGGACTCTTATTCTCATCTTTATTGTCATATTCACAATGTTTCGGCTTCTATATCTCTGAGTTGCGGTATTAGGATTACTTGCATTGTTTACATTATTCGGAATATTATCCTCATCTTCACTGCTATATTGACAATGTTTCGGCTGTTGTACGCTCCGGAGTCCCCTGGGGTATAGATTGTTCTAGTTCCACATGGAAGACGTTACTTAGATCCGGTGAGTAAACCTAAAGTGTTGTCAGTTCTGATCCAGGCCACAGCAGTGATGACCCAAAATCTTCGAGAGTTGAGTTAAACTGAGACATCCGGAAGAGGCATGGCACGTGGGACGAGAACAATCTACCTCGGTGTACGAAATAAAGGGTTCGGTTCAAAATTCCAGTCACCTGAAGAAGGACGGAGCGTACAACGATCGAAACGTTGGGAATATGACAATGAACATAACAGGCCAAATAATGTAAATAATGCTAGTAATCATAATACCTGATCTCAGAAATATAGACAGAGAAGTAAATGCAATGAACCCGACTAGAGTTCGAACTCAGTTCTCAGTTTTAGTTTTGAAAGACTTTTTAATAAGAATGTTTAATGTTATGTTGATAGATTTGTCAATATGGATGATTTTTGCAATTTTACTGATAAAAAGAATATAATTCCAATTAATTTGAATTCGGTTTAAAATACAGCAAATTATTTTGCTTATTAGAAATATTAAATTTAATCTATTCGCTTGAAATTAAAAGTAAAATACAAACCTCAAGAAAGATTTTTCATTTATAAAATGCATTTTAAACCTTAGGTACCACTTTTATTGGGAGGGACACAGACACACACACACGCACATATATTGTGGTAACCTAGGGAAGGTCACTGAATAGAATAATCACACAGATTGGTAATGAACGATAATACTTCGGACAAGAACAACACATATAAGATTCGCCAGCGGCGAGTAGAAGTAGTAGTCAACTGCTAGAAGTGAGTCAAGTGAATTGCACAATAGATCTTCAACTGCAGTCCAACATACATTATTTACTACTGTATTTATATAAATGGGGATATACCCATTATCGCCCGTATGTATACTACAACACCCACACACATACACACACACACAGACATATATATATATATATATATATATATATATATATATATATATATATATATATATATATCAGGGAGACATTATAGTCGTTCTAACTAGAGAAAAGTGTATATTTTAAAGAGAAAGGAGAAGCCGCAACCATTTTTGGTTATAATGTGGAATTTTAAAAATATAATATTATACTTTTTTCCCTACGTTTTGCTTACATGCGTTTCGGGTCTTGTGACCTTCATCAGGTAAGAATCTGATATTATTCTCTCTCTCTCTCTCTCTTAATAATAAAAACACCGATTAAAATAAAATAAAAAATATAAGATAAGAAATGAAAATAAAAATAAATAAAAACAAGCAAAATAATTGAACTCAAATAAATAAATAAACAAATAAACGAAAGTCAGGGAAAGATTAAAGAGTTTATTTTCACCACATTCTCCGCCACTTAAGAAAAAGTTCAGGTTCGTAAGTTCTTCTGGAAAGGGAGGCGGTGTCTTTGTATGGGTGTCTCTGCTCAAACTGAAAACAGAGAAAGGAGAAAAACAGATGTTCAAAGCTGATAATTTTCAGCTAAATACGGAGGTTTTCGACGAATTCTAGAAGAGCGTCGAAGATTCGATACATCAGCCTCTTCGGAAGAGGTCCTCTGGAAGCTATCCAAGGGCAGATGATGGGGAGATGTAGGAGTGGAATTTACCTAGGGGTGGTTTTCGGAGGCAGCTGAATCGTCAATAACAGTATTTTCCAGAGCACTCGGCAGAGGAGGAGGAGTAGGAGTGTTAGACTGGATAGGGGCATCCATTGGATCAAGTTCTGAGTGTGAATCGTTTGGTTTGCCATCTAATGGTGCAATATGGCGTAGAGACAATGTCGTTTCTCGTCCATTATTAAGTCGCACGCGAGCGCAGTTCGCATTGACTTCGAGTATGCCAGCTGTCTTGACTAAGGGCTCATATTTACTCCCGCGTACATGGCCTCAGGAGCGCCGATTTTGATTTTGTTAACCATGTTGGTATGGAATCACCAGAAGCTGATTTCCTTTGGAAATTAAACAAACGTTCATGAGGAGTACAGTTCGAGGCAGTGGAAAGCAATGAGCGAATTCAGTGGAGTGCTACATCTAGAACCTTTTCCCAACTAGCAATCGGGAGATTACTAGACCGTAGAGCCAGGCTCACCGTTTGCCAGATGATACCATTGTACCTCTCTGCTTATCCATTGCCCTGTGGATTAAAGGCAGTTATTCGGCCGGTAGCAATGCGCCGAGAAAGTAGAAACGCCTTTAATTCGTCCAACATAAAAGCTGTACCACGATCAGAGTGCACAAAAGAAGGGTTTCCAAAAATGGAAAATAAACTAGTTAGATGTTTCTTGATAGTCGCTGCTGAGACATCTCAGCACAAGGGTAAGCGAAAGGAAAATGGGAGTATTCGTCAACCACAGTAAGTATGAACCGATTGCGAGAATTTGAAGGTAAAGGTCCCTTGAAGTCTATACTTAATCTTTGAAAGGGTTGACTTGCTTTTATGAGTGTTTGAGGAGGCATTTTAATGAATCTAGGCTTTATCTCGGAACACACCTGGCATGACCTGGTTACTGCTCTTACATCTTGTACAGAGTATGGCATATTTTTACTTCTGACGAAATGCAGCATTCTTGTTACCCCAGGGTGACATAAATCTTTGTGCAAGATATGTAGTTTGTTAACAGAGATGGTAGAAGAGCAAATTCGTGATAAAGCGTCCGCAGCAGCATTTTGTTTTCCCGGACGATATACTATGTCGTAACTGAAACAGGCAAGTTCTAATCTTGTGATCTTCTCGTTTTTTATCTTGTTTTTACTTTTAAGATTGAACATGAAGGAGACAGATTTCTGATCTGTGATGAGCTTAAAATGTCTCCCGAGTAATAAGTGTCTCCACTTTCGAATCGCTTCTACAATTGCATAGGCCTCCTTTTCAACTGATGAGTGCTTTTGCTCGGCAGAAGTTCTTGAAAAAAAAAAGCTACAGGCCGACTGTTTGGGGTTAGAGAGGCAGCAATAGCATGTTCCGAAGCATCAGTCTCAATCTCAAATGGTAGAGTAGAGTCTATAGCAGCCAGGCACGATTTTGCTATATATGTAGTATAACCAGAAATATAAACCTAAACCAGCCTTCCAAAAATCACCCAAACCTTTAAATATCTCCTTCTCCAACATCCGTGGCATTAGAACCAACTTCTGCAGCGTTGAGTCTTTCCTCATTGCTAAGTGCCCGGATATACTGGCCCTGTGTGAGACCAATCTTGATTCCTCTATCCCTTCCTCTGATCTCTCGATCCCTGGATACCTTCCTCTCCTCAGAAAAGACTCTCTAACCCAAAGGCATGGCCTGGGTGTCTACGTCAAGGACCATCTCCCTCTGGCTAGAGAGTGCTCTCTCGAATCTCCGGATCATTCGTACTTGTGTCTCCGGCTATCTCTTCTCAATGCTGTAAGCTATCTTTTCTTCCTCTACCGCTCTCCATCCTCTCAGGACTGTGGGATACTCGATGTCATTTCTGACAGCATTGATAGGGCCCTCTCTGTCCATCCGTACGCTCACATATTTGTGTTTGGCGATTTTAACGCCCATCACAAGCAATGGCTTAAGAACGCTACTACCGACCTCGCACGCATTCATACTCTCAACGTTTCAGTCTCTCAATCCCTCACTCAGATAATCGATTTCCCCACGCGTTTTGCTTACAACCGTGACTGTATGGCCTCACTCCTCGACCTGTGTTTTACCTCCATCCCTGAGTCTTGTAGTGCCACGCAGCTCTGTCCTATCGGTAACTCCGATCATGCTGTAGTGTCTGTTAGCATCTCCTTCAGCCCCACCCCCTGCAAGGAGCCTCCTACCACCAGAACCACATTCTGCTACCAACGGGCTGACTGGGACTCGTTTCGTGACTTCCTCCGCGATGTCCCCTGGGATGCTGTATTTAAGCTCCCCACTCAAGATTGTGCTTCTGAGTTCTCTCCCTGGATTAAAGGTGGAATCGAAGCTTTCATCCCCTCCAGGAAATTCAAGGTCAAACCGCGCTCCTCCGATTGGTTCACAGCTGCTTGCTCAGCCGCCATTGCCCATAGGAACCACTTCTTCCACCGTTTTCGTAGTGACATGTCCGACTCCAATAGACGTCTATTTACCTCTGCCCGTAACGAGTGTAAGCGTATCCCCGACGATGCCAAGTCACTATTTGCTGCTCGGATGAAGGAACGTATTGCATCCCGCAAATGTGGCTCCAAAGATTATTGGTGCCTCTGCAAGAGCGTTCTGAACAATAACAAACCCTCCATTCCTCCCCTGTTCGATCAGTTTGAGGTCCTGACCACCTCTGTCGACAAGGCCGAATGTTTTGCTCGGAATTTTTCTTCCAATTCTACGCTAGACTCTTCCGGGGTACACTTGCCCGATTTCCCTCCCAGAACTGAGGCCCGTTTGGACGGATTGCACATAACCCCGTCGTCAGTATTGGGCATTATTTCTAACTTAGATCACCACAAGGCTACTGGTGGTGACGGGATACCAGCCATTGTCCTGAAGAAATGCGCACCTGAACTGGCGCCTGCCCTCTCTAAATTATACAACCGCTGCCTCAAGGCGTCCTGTTTTCCTGACTGCTGGAAGTCCTCAACCATTGTTCCTGTCTTTAAGAACTCTGGTGACCCCTCCGACCCTTCCAAGTACCGTCCTATCAGTCTCCTACCCCTCTTCGGCAAAATCTTCGAGGCCATTATCAACACCGAAGTGATTAATCATCTGATATCCCATGATCTGCTCTCAGACAAGCAGTATGGTTTCCGCTTTGCCCGATCTACTGCCGACGTGCTTACGGCCATCACTGAATTTGTCTACCAAGCTATCCATAATAACGGTGACGCTCGTGCCGTGGCCCTTGACATCTCCAAAGCATTCGATAGAGTTTGGCATGCCGGCCTTCTTCGCAAGCTCCAGGATTATGGTATCACAGGGCGATTGTTTGACCTAATACAATAATTCCTGTCAAACCCGGATTTGAAGGTCGTTCTCAGTGGATTCATCTCCAGCTCCTATCCCACTAACGCAGGTGTTCCCCAAGGCTCCATCCTAGGCCCTACTCTGTTCCTCATATTTATAAACGACCTTCCTGACGCCATAGAATCCAAAGTAGGCATCTACGCTGACGACACCACAATTTACTCCTTCCTCAAACACAAATCTAGTGATGCTGACAAAGTTAACCTGGCAACTCAAATTCAAAAGGACCTCCAATCGGTTGTGAAGTGGGGCGAGAAATGAATGGTTAACTTTAACGCCTCTAAAACAAAACTGCACTCTATTAACCCCCACAAGGATCCATCCCTGCATCCCATTAGAATGTCTGAAGACCAACTTCTCGAGAGCTCCTCTCTGCGGCTGCTCGGTCTCACGCTGTCCGCTGATCTGTGATGGAACAAATACATCGAGTCAGTTGCATCATCCACCGCAAAGAAAGTTGGCTCTCTGTGCCGAGCCAGGAAATGTTTCTCCCCGGAATCGATCCTCCAAGTCTATAAATCGACCATTCGACCTTACATGGAGTATTGCTGCCATATATAGTCTGGGGCCCCTGCTGTTTGCCTCAGGGGTTTTGATAAGATCCAGAGACGGATATGCAATGTGATTGACCCTGATCTGTCATCTCGTCTGCAGTCGCTCTCTCACAGACGCGATGTTGCCTCGCTCTGCCTTTTTTACAAGTACTTTCACGGTAATTGCTCCGAGGAGCTGTTTTCACTTGTCCCTAGGCCTCGTGAATTGAAACGTCCTACGAGGCTGGCATCCCGTTCCCACCCCTACACCGTTGAAACTGTTAGATGTAGACGTCTCTTCTACCTCCAACCCTTCTTTAACCCCTTGCGTGATAGTGGCCTCCAGCCTTTCTTGGGGTGATACGCTTAAAAAAAAATATATATATAGCTTGAGTGAAGCTTTATTCCACTAGAAATCTACTCCGGTAGTGAACCGTAAGAAGAAAATGGCCGACTACCTCATGAAGAGAGAAAGACGAAAACAAAGGGAAATCAATCAGTCCTGGAAAGTCAGGGAAAGATTAAAGAGTTCCTTTATTTTCACCACAAATCCCAAAATTGAATAAATAGCTTTATAGCTTATTTATCTTCCCTAACCAAAATAAAACTATTAAATAAGCGATATAAACAAATTTTTACAACGTTAATAAAAACCCCGATTAAAATTAAAATAAATATATAAGATAAGAAATAAAAATAAATAAAACAAGCAAAATAATTTAACTCAAATAAATAAATAAACTCAAATAAATAAATAGACAAATAAACGACTCCCGGTAAAATAACCGCCAAAATAGACTACCCACAATGCACCATGGACCCGTATATATAAATAGCCGAGAAAAATAACAGCAGTCGAGGTTTGACTGTCGCCTCTAAGTTTTGATTTCTATGTTCACTTTTATATATATATATATATATATATATATATATATATATATATATATATATAGATAGATAGATAGATACACAAATTACATAAAACAACTAATTCGTAAATTTGAATAAGTTAAGAAAAATTGGCTAGACAGAACCTGACGATATTATTGAACCAAATATGCTTGAAAGAATTCTTGCCACTGGTACCTTATTTTAAGATATGATCACATGTAATCACATAAAAAACTGAACCCACATTTCCCTTGGTGAAGATATTTTGGATTTTTCTGTTAATTTACCCCAAATAATGTGAATGTAGTTATCTCAAATATCCATCCATCTAAAGAAATTATAAATTTCAAATCAAAGTTTTTTTGTTTTTTTAATTTTTGGACTCTTTTGAAATTATAATTTTTAAATCAAAACTTGTTCCGCTTCCCACACAATAACTCCAACCCTCAGAATGAAAAATTACCAAATTACATTTCGTATTTCGTAAGTGCGTATGACATTTGAGGTACTGACAAGGAATATTTTAGATTTGAAAAAAAAAATCTATTTTTGGCTTCTTTCTCCGTGTGAGCGCAAACGCAAACCCCATAACGTTTAAAGTGATAAAATCTGTCGGATTAATAAATTTAAAACATCCATTACTTCTTTAGAAAATTGCTTAGTTTACGTTTGGATACGAAAGAGAGTAGATGTGAAGAGTCTGAAATGAAAAGGATTTCGCTTAAAAACACTATTCAACATTCCTTGATCAGCAGTTCTTCGTCTCTAAGTCGGTCTAAATAATGTGAATATGTATTTTCTGAAATTTCAGGAAGATAAATTTTGGGCTTGGGATGATCATACGTCGGGTGTAATGGAAGGTTACCCAAGCAGTCTTGATGTTTACTGGCCAGGCTTACCCGAAAATGTCGATGCCGCACTCAGGTCTGCAGACAGCAGCATTTATTTTTTCAAAGACAGAAAGTAAGTAGATAATTGATTCTAAAATTGTTTTTGAATTATGTTTAAAAATAGCAATGAAGAAACGGAATTATTATTTCGTCTTACATCAATGAATGTTTGAGAAAACATCAACACATTTGGGTTAAGGTAATTCTAATGGAAGACCAAAGAAAGTATGGCTGGGTCATGGATAGAAATTGCAATGAAGACGCAAGGAAAATATTGTATAGTCTTACTTCAATTCTCTAAAACCTTATCACTTTAGGGTTAAGGTAATACTAATGGATGACCAATGAAAGTAAGGCTGGGTCATGGATAGAAATTGCAATGAAGACGCAAGGAAAATATTGTATAGTCTTACTTCAGTGATCTTTTGCATATAGCACGGGTATAATGCCGCCCCAACTTCCGACCAATACTAGTAGGCATAACATAGTCAAATATCGCAAACTGGACGTCGTCATGGACACATTTTATAGCAAATAAATGATTTTCATTCTTTTTTATACTAAGCTATCCTAAAGTGGTAAGGAAAACCACTTAGTAGCCAGTTAGTAAATATTCAATCAAAGATATATGACGCCGGTATTTCATGGACGGAAGGAAATGGCTGAATGGAAATGGAATGACAAACATATATATATATATATATATATATATATATATATATATATATATATATATATATATATATCCAACTCCTGTATATCAACTAACAAAATACATCAACCAACTCATTACTCCTTACCTTTCTAGTAAATATAGTGTTAAGTCAACATTAGAAGTAATCCAAATCCTAAAAAGCGAAAAACCCGACAATGAAATCATAGCTTCACTTGATGTTGAAAACTTATTTACCAATGTCCCTGTTAGTGAAACTATTGACATAATTATAAGAAATATATACAGTAACTCATCTTTACCCCCACTTAAAATTAATCCTAATATATTACGGAAACTACTATTAGCTTGTACTACTGAAGTCCCTTTCTTAGATCATAATAATAATATATATATACAATGTGATGGTGTCTCTATGGGTTCAGTACTGGGTCCGACATTTAGCAATTTCTATATGTCGAACCTGGAAAATAAGATATTTACAGACTTTAAAAAACCATCCATCTATGTAAGATACGTTGATGATATTCGTATGTTAGTTGAAAATACAGATGAAATACTTCAACTACAAAAATGTTTCCAAAATAATTCTGTCCTCAAATTCACGTATCAACTCAATACTAATAATAAAATTCCTTTCCTTGACATATTGATAAACACAAATAATAACAAATTTACTATTTCGCCTTATAAAAAACCTACTAGCATAAATTCATGTACACTTAACTACAAGAGCGAATGCCCATATTACTACAAAATAGCAATTATAAAAAATCTAATACACCGTGCAGAAACTAATTCATCCACAAAACAGATTTTTTACAGTGAACTAAAGAATATAAAACAAACACTTGTTAATAATAGTTTTCCAAACTATATAATTGTTGAGCAAATAAGATGCTTTCTTAGAAATCTCAATACTAAGCAAATAGTACATAATACTGCTTCTACTAATCTCAAACATATTAATCTCCTATATCGTAATCAAATGCATACTAATTATAAACAAGATGAAAATATACTAAAAAAATTAATAAATACTAACATATCCACAACAGATCCTAGCAAAAGAATTAAGTTAATTATATACTACACTAAATCTAAAATATCCAACTCAATTATTCGAAATGATTCTTCTCCCCCGGTTAGCGATTTGAAAAAAACCAACATAGTTTACAAATTCAGGTGCCCTTTGGGAGATTGTATCTCCAACGAACTAAATAATATCTATGTTGGTCACACCACAAACTCGCTTTCACGACGCTTGACACTACATTTGAATGATAACTCTAACATTTTTAGACATTTAAAACAACATGCCTGGCCGCATACACAATTCCGGAAAATCCTCGTCGAAAACACAACTATACTTAAACATGAAAACAATAAACAAAAACTAAAAATTCTTGAAGCTATATACATAAAACAGTTGAAACCTAACCTGAACAAAATAAACTATGAAATCTCCAAAAATATCCTTAAATGCCTATAATTAGTAACAGAAGTCATTGGTTCATACCGACGGCTTTCCATACTCACTACTCATCGGATTCACTCTCGCGTGGTCATGTGTGACGTCATGAGCTGTCGTGCGATTTTCGCTTTCAGCGTTTTATATGCACGTGTTTATCGTTGCTTGGAAATCATCCATGTAAACAAATAATACTATCATCAATTTCTTGTTCGTGTATTGCATAAATATATTGTGTAATTGTCATCTTTGATAATGGCTTATGTAAGCCGAAAGCTCAGATTGGATTAAATAAAAAAAAGTATGTATCAATATTGTGATTTTCTTTCATTATTTAATGATAATGTTATTAAGATTATCAGACTATATGAAAAAAACTTACATAAAATATATAGACAACGCTTATCTATATTATTTAATGAGACATGTATTAATATATATATATATATATATATATATATATATATATATATATATATATATATATATATATATATATATATATATATATATATATATATATATATATATATATATATATATATATATATATATATATATATATATATATATATATATATATATATATATATATATATATTGTGTCTGATTTGCTACCTCTTCATCACCGAGGCCCGTTGGAACAGTCGGTATGACGTTTGATTGATAACCTAATTGTCAGGGTTTCAAGTCTCTGCTGATGAGTCCCAAATATGGGAAGTAACGGCCGTCCAGTGCTTTCTGCATTCTGTTGAGGTTTCTGACTCGAATTACTTAATTATAATGATCAAATTCTCCTAATTATTTCTATCATATATATATATATATATATATATATATATTAGGTCATCCCGTAAGTTTTGTCCGAATTTTAACTTTTTGTTAAAATGAACGAAATTTAAAGAGTATTTTATAATGTCTAATGAAGCTGAACATTATTTTTATGTTTAGATGCATTTAAACTGATCAAATTTTATTTCAGAGAACAATAAAATTAAATTTTGTTTGATTAAAACCCTGCTAACATGGAAGTACCCAATAATCATTTGAGGCACATAATGCTTTATGAGTTCAGGAAAGGAGACTCAGCAGCCGAAGCGACTAGAAACATTCACTCAGTTTATGGAGAGAAATGTGTGAATGAAAGAACTTGCAAAAGATGGTTTGCAAAATTCAGAGCTGGAGATTTCACCCTTGGAGATGAAGATCGAACCGGACGTCCAGTTGAGTTTGATGAAAAGCTTCTTGAAGCAGCCCTTGAAGAAAATCCTGCTTTATCAGTTGAGGAATTGGCAGTGGTTCTCAGTTCAAACCATACAACTGTTCATCGTCATCTTCAACAACCTGGAAAAGTTCCTAAACTTGGTAAATGTGTGCCTCATGAATTGTCTGAAAACAACCTCAAATCCCGAGTTGACATCTGCTCTTCTCTCCATTCTCGCCAACTTGTTTCACCTGTTTTAGATAGACTTGTGACTGGCGACGAAAAATGGATCTTTTATCGAAATGTTAAGCGTCGTAGACAGTGGCTTGGTAAAGGGGAAGGACCCCAGTCACAGCCGAGAAGGGAACTTCATGGGCAAAAGGTTCTTCTTTCAATCTGGTGGGATTGCCAAGGAATAATCCACTTTGAATTCTTACCACCTAATGCAACAATTAATGCTCAAATATACTGTCAGCAATTAGAGCGTTTGAACCAAGCTTTGAGGAAAAAAAGACCTGCTCTAGTGAATCGAAAATGGGTGATGCTTCATCAGGACAATGCGCGACCACACGCAGCAATAATCACGTAACAACAGATCAAAGAACTTGGTTGGCAGAAAATTCCTCATCCACCTTATTCTCCCGACCTTGCTCCTTCAGACTCCCATTAGTTTTGTAGCTTACAGAATCATTTGGAAGAAACAGCTTTTGTAACACAGGATGAGGTTAAAACTGACATTTGTGAGTTCATCGAATCAAAGCCAAAAGAATTTTACAGTAATGGAATTAGTAAGCTTCTTAATAGATGGACGGAAGTCATAGATAATCAGGGAAAATACATTGTTGATTGAATCTGTAATTAAATGTAACATTTGGTCACTTGTTTTCTCTATTCAAAATTCGGACAGAACTTATGGGATGACCTGATATATATTTCCCACACAGAGAAATTACATCACATATATCTGTATAAGTGTAAGGAGAAATAAATGGAGATATTCCTGTGTCTGGAGAAGACATTTTTAGGACTCCATATTCAAACGGGACGGATTCATCTATGTCCCAGGACATATTCCACGAACGGGAAAGAAAAAGTAGGGTTTTCTCAAATTAAGGACTTCGAACGAGTTTCATTCTGTGTCTGTGAAAATGTATATGTCCAAAGCGAAATGGCACCATAGAGAAGGCAGATTTAGCCTCTGTCCGGGCCATGGTTACTAGAGCTAAAGAAAGCAACCTTTACAGTTTAGCTACTGTAAAATAACTGAAATTTGACTACCGCTTCCGTCACTGTATGGGGCAACGTCACTAAGCGGCCGTCACGTGGCCCACGTTACTTATCTCCACCAAGGGAAGGTAAGCGCCAGTAAATGTTAAGAATACAATAAATCAAAGTGAATATAAATAGATGAAGATTGGATAAGGAACTCAAGTGAAGCATATACGGTGTAGATATATGTAGATATATATATCAGACAAATGGGGTGACTTTGGAAACGCAGTAACTCAGCTATGTAAAAACAAAGACGAACGCAAATTGAAGAAAGGATAAACAATGTTAATTCTTTATTTATATAAGTGTTAGATACAGTGAATAACATTCCGCTCTTCATATAGCAACACAAATAAAGAATCAAGAAGGCTACGGGAGGAATTTATCTGTAGTGTTAAGTTTATCAAAAGATAATGTGAGAGTGTAGGCCTAACAGTTAGGTTACGGTCACTGGAAATGAAAAAAATATTACACCACACCCAGAGAAATTACCTGCGCATAGTAAATAATTTTGAACCCCACCAATTAATTTTTAACCCCTTCAGAAAAATTACCTGCGTATAGTGCAAGTGGTCACCAATTATTTTTAACCCCTCCAGAAAAATTACCTGCGTATAGTGCAAGTGGTCACCAATTATTTTTTAACAAATCCAGAAAAATTACCTGCTTATAGTGCAAGCGGTCAACAATTAATTCATAACCCCTCCATTAAAATTACCTGCGTATAATGCAAGCGGTCACCAATTAATTCATAACCCCTCCATAAAAATTACCTGCGTATAGTGCAAGCGGTCACCAATTAATTTTTAACCTCTTCAGAAAAATTACCTGCGTATAGTGCAACCGGTCACTAATTAATCTATAACACTTTCCACATTTATTTCTAATTACAAATTTGAAAAGTACAAAACAAGTGTTGTACAAAAATTACCTTTTGTGCGCTCTTTGGGCAGAATAACACTTTCAGGAGACAATAAAATGATTCCGCAATAGAAAGAGAAAACAAATACAAGTCACCAAAAATCTTTTTAAGACCAACGGAATCGTGTATTAAATTTATCCATTCAAATATTCAAAAACAAGGGAAAACTCGGAGTAAGAGGATTCACAATATGGCGCAAGGCACAATCTTGTAAAAGACACCAACCTCTGTTGTAATCGCTATGTAAAGGACCTTTCAGCTCTTAGCTGTCCTTTTATGTGATGTCTTGTGAAAACTGTATCGGCCGAAGTTGACGCTTCGTCGTTTTCTTTTCAACTCTTTTCCACGTTCATCTGTTACAAATGTATATAAGCTACAGGAGAGGATCAGTTTATATATTAACTTTAATACAGGATTGACGCCATATTGGATATCCACGTTATAATTGATGTTTTTGCTTATTATTAAATTTCGATTAGGTGTGAATCCAGCGCTTTCTCCCCATCTATGGGTTAATTAGTAAGACTTGTATCGCTAAACAAAATCATTAAAAAAAAATGAAATATAAATGTATAGAAACTACCGCTACCACAAAGTGAGGGATCAGTTTATTCATTGATTGTAATATAAAATTGAACCCCCACTTTGTAATCACGTTATAATTTATTGTAGGCATGTCTTTTAGATTTATTTACATTCTGTGGAATACATTATGAAATGGACAAAGTCCGACAATTATTTTAAGACATTTTTATGTTTAACATTCTTTTTATAAATACAAATATTTTAGTAAATGCCCTGTTTATAATAAAATAATTGTCGGACTTTGTCCATTTCATAATGTGTGACGTCATTTGTTTACATTTGATACGCCATGAGCAGTTATGAATGTACGTGAGAGATTCATGGAAGATGGAAGTTTATAAGCAGTAAATTCGACTCGGCAAACAGAACGATCTTTAGTGGCCGAAACGGTTAAGGCACGTTAGGCTATATGACGGTTCCGTATCGGATACAGGTTCGAATCCTGTCGGAAAACGAATATTTTTTATGAAAATTTCTCGGACATTCAGGCCGGTAAATGTTGTTTAATATTGTTTATTATAAACAGAGCATTTACTAAAATAATGTATGTATGTATGCGTGTGTGTGTGTGTGTGTGTATATATATATATATATGTATATATATATATATATATATATATATATATATATATAATCAACATCATATCATATTTTATTATTAAATGTTGTTAGCAGGAGTGATTCTTGCCATAATTAGCTTCATTATTTGTTATTCGTATGAATGATTTATGCTATATAAATTGATCACGTACCACATAATATATATATATATATATATATATATATATATATATATATATATATATATATATATATATAAAGAATGTATAAACATAAAAATGTTTTAAAATAATTCTGTGTAGTATAAATGTATAGAAACTACCGTGGCCACAAAGTGAGAAATCAGTTTATATATGGATTGTAATACAAAATTGACCCCCTATTTTTTACCCTCTTTATCATATATTGTAGGCATGTCTTTTAGATTTATTTACATTCTGTGGAATATAAATGTATAGAAGCTACCGTGGCCACAAAATGATGGATCAGTTTATTCATTGATTGTGATATAAAATTGAACCCCAACTTTGTAATCACGTTATAATTTATTGTAGGCATGTCTTTTAGATTTATTTACATTCTGTGGGATATAAATGTATAGAGACTACAGTGCAGAATCAGTTTATATATTAACTTTAATATAGAATTGAAGCCGCATTTGATATCCACATTATAGTTTCTTTCGTTTTTTATTAAATTCTGATTAGGTATGAATTCAGCACTTTCTTCCTCAGCTATGGGTTAATTAGTAAGACTTGTATCGCTAAACTAAATCATTCAAAAATGTAACACTCCAAAAGTATTTTCTGACTTCAGATAATCTGTAAAAGATTGAAAAGCCAGAGAAAAAGAAAATCAATCGATTTATTAAAGTATGATAAAGAGTCAGAAAATCGCGTTTGTCTTCTGCAACCGATGTGGGAGGATTTTTAATAATAGTGGGAAACTCTCCAAACCTCTTCTCGTTCGTGAAGGCAAGACATGCTGATGGCAGTTGAGTGATTTTACTGTCAGTCAAGACACTTCAAAGGATTTCTTCTTACGTTGCATGCTTTTGTGTTATTCAAAATTATTAGCCGTTTGGTTTTAGAAAACAGCTACACGCAACAAAAACATCTTTAAAGACATATTTCTTTCTCTTTCTTTCTTCTTTTTTTCTCTCCAGATACTATAAGCTGGATAACGTCAATCGAACTGTTCTGAAAGGCTACCCAAAGAGCACGACCGGAGACTGGTTGCGATGTTAACCCTCGCAGAATGTTTTCTATTAAAATGGCGTCCTTCTGTGAACGTTCCGATAAAGCCACCATAATTGATTTCAATGGGAAGCGGGAAAATTATTAAATTTGAAACTAAATATCCTCGGCATTTTGTAATTATTATTATTATTATTATTGAGAATACACACACACACATACACACACACACACACACACATACATATATATATATATATATATATTTATATGGGATAACGATAAAGGCATTTTTATATATTAAGAGCAATTTTGGTGTCGAGAAGTATGGCAAAGTAGAAAAAGTTTTCTTTTGACGCGTTCGTCTCTCTTAATAACAAAGGTGATAGAAACAGGAAGAAAAATAATTTTCAATATATATATATATATATATATATATATATATATATATATATATTGTCATCCACAGATAGACTGTTTCGCTGTATCACAGCTCATCAGTGTGGCTAGACGCCCGGTTGCCTCTGGCTAGAATCGAAAATCGGCTGAATTCGCATCAGTCGGAAATTTTACCCTGAAGCCGTTGGCGTACGGCAGAGAAGGTAAATTTAAGCGTATTTATATTCAGATAAACACACAGTGACTGAGAGAACTCGATTCGATTAACCGAAGAGTCTTGCATATATATATATATATATATATGTGTGTGTGTGTGTGTGTGTTTGTGTGTGTGTGTGTGTGTGTGTGTGTATAAAATCAAATATGTGGCTCAGTTCAATTTATATTAAAATGAATCATTCATACAAAAAGTAAATTGGTAAAGTTAATGATACAATATGGCGAAATCCCTTCTCTAACAAGATTTTCAAGGTGCATTGACCTACTTATAATCCTTGTTTTTTTTAAAATTATAAGCTGTATAAGGTTTTTCTTAAATACGCAAGTACTTTCGACTGTACATTCAGTCATCTTCTGGCATGTTTTTGGTAAAATTCAGGTATCCTCCGAGACGAAAAAATATAAATCGGTCGAGTTTCTATGGAAACGGCTTGAAGGAATCGGATGTCTAGTCACTCTTTTCATCATACACAAACGCAATGTGATTAAAATCTTTGATAACTACTGATCCATATTTATCAGTACCGCTTTCTTCATCAGGATACCTGAAATACACAAATGCAATGGGATTAAAAACTTTGATAACTACTGAGTACTTAGAATAAATCTGATTAAGATATCTAATCAATTGACTTTGTAATATATTTTTTAATATGTAGACTTTATGGACACCTTTTGTATATTCACACAGAGGCCCACACAAATATATATATATATATATATATATATATATATATATATATATATATATATATATATGTACGTGTGTGTGTGCGTGTGTGTTATCATTAGCCTTTCCAAGCGTCGTATAATGGCTTTAGTTTCAAGAGAAAATAAAGACAAAAACTGTACAACATTTGGATATTTCTTTTTTATAGAACCCAGTCTGTCCTGCTATTTACCCATAGTTCTTTATTATAATGGTCGTCAATCTAAGCTTTCGCCTCACATTTTGTCACAAAAAATAACTTTTATGTCAACAAAATATTATTATGATATGTCCTTATTTTCACTTTACATGTGCATGTGTCAACCATTTTAGTTGTTGCTGATCTTGAACAGACAGAATATCGAAAGACAAAGTGTCAAAAGAGAAAATGACGAATAGACAAAAATGTCAAACAGACAAAATGACGGATGGACAAAAAGTCAAACAGACAAAGTGTCAAACGGACTATGTATCGAAAGAACAAAATGTCAAATGGACAAAGAGTCAAATGGAAAAAGAGTCAAATTAACTAATGTGATTAAAAACTTTGTAAATTACTGAGTACATAGAACAAATCTCATCAATTGCCTTTGTAATATATTTTTTAAACTGTATAGAGACTTTATAGACACACTTTAGTATGGAACGTGAATTTATCCCTTTGAGGCCACGGAACTCCCAGCATGAATGCTCAGCTGGACCGGTTATCATGAGGCTGCATGATCTTCGTCTTTCTAGGATTAATTCTTTGTGGTCCAGTTTAATATTTAAGAACTGTAGAAATACGACCAACCCATTTACGCCCCGTAGACCATTAGGAAATGCTTGTGAATACTTGTCATTACTGTGCGTAAATAAAGTGTCGAACAGAGAAAGAGTCGAATGGAGAAAGTGTAGAAAGGACAAAGTTTTCCGAAGGGGAAAGAAACGAATAGGCTAAATGAGAAAAGACCAGAAATATTCCTACAATAGAATAACTTCTTTTATTTAGCATGTAAGTATACTACCGGTAAATAATTATATTTAAATTTTAAACTAATATAAAAACCTCCGATGAAAATAAAAAAAAACTTTCTACATAAGGGCTAACATTTTTGAATAAGGATCTGCATTCAAGGAACAAACCAAGTCTAATGGAGAAAGTGTAGAAAGGACAAAGTGCCGAAGGGAAAGAGACGAATTGGCTAAATGAGAAAAGGCCAGAAATATTCCTACAATAGAATAATTTCTTTTATTTAGCATGTAAGTATACTACCGGTAAATAAATATTTTTAAATTTTAAACTAATATAAAAACCTCCGATGAAAACAAAAAACTTTCTACATAAGGGCTAATATTTTTGAATAAGGATCTGCATTCAAACTACAGTAAAGAGTTAACATTGTTATTTATTGTCCCTAATGAATATATATATGAGAAGACTCAATCAAATTTGCTAAAAATAGAGCGTAATAAATGCCCCCCTCCAAATCAGACCGCTAACCGATGAACATGGAGTCTTAATCATTTTTAAGTAGGTACCTCCAACAATTCGCTAAAAAATCAGTATATCTTAATGATAACATGTCCGAAACTTAATAAAAACAAAGTTTCATCATTAAAATATTTATGTTATTATTAAGAGGAAAGAACAAAGGATATTTTAAATATTTAAAAAAAAGAATTTTTTCTTCTTTCGAACACGTTTTAAATTTGGGTCAAAAATCTCGTTTTTTTTTTGTTAAAACCGTACGACTTGTGGTCATCGCCATTTTTAGTGTAGCAGTTTCGGTGGAAAACCCATTAATTTTGAAATTATTGCAAAAATCAAATAATTGTCTAATTTAAATGAAACTTTCAGGACCTATTAAAAAATGAATGAATTTATTTTTGAAATTTTTATTTTTAGAAAATCTTAGTAAAAATATATTTTTTTACATCTGTTACCCCCCCCCCCCCCGCCCATAAAGTAATTTCATGAAATTTTATAGAATTTCAAAGAGTTCGCAAACTTTTCTTTTTCTTTTTTTTTTATAAGCAGGACTCCTTGGGGAAGTTAAATAATCAATTCTTTTCCCAACTAATGCCAACTTTTTTAAAAATCTGCTCCAAATCGTAAAATAAAAAGTGCAATAAACTATCTAATTATCAAATTAGATATGCTTTTATTTGCTTTTATAAATAATATACATTAAGGACATTATTATCTGATGAAAAATTTTTTTTGGATGAACAAAGAATTTTTACAAGAATTGTTTGCATTTTAATTTTAAATTTTTCATTTTTTTTTCATGCAGCGCATTGGGCCGGTTAAGTTTTTAAGTGAAGATTATATTTACTAAGCGAAAATTAAAAGCTTAACACAAATAATGCTACCAAAACTTTTTACAATAATTAAAAAGATTTTTTCTTGTGCGTCAAAATGTTATAGTTTTTGTTTGTATGATATCTCATAAGTGACATTATGGTTAAAAGGTCACGTATTTCAAAGCTTGTCTCCTCATTATCTCACTCTCAGTTATTAAATTAAAAATTAAATTGAGATAATGAAAATATCTCATTTATCAATTTAAACATTTAATAACTCAGTGAGATAATTTAATATAATAATAATTTTATTAGTTATTATCGCAGTTATTAAATTTAAAATATAATAACTTAATTTAATATTAAATAATGAAAGACATAGAAGTAACTCAATAATGGAAGAAATTTTTATAGTATTTTAATTTTTTAAAGAAACAAAAAAAAACCGTTATGTCACTTTTGATGCACCGTACTAAACCTGTCAACACATTCAGTCATGAAATTATCGATGGAGACGTGAAAATAACAAGACCCCGAGGTCAAGAAATGTTTGTCTAGAAAATTTTATGCTATAAGTAAGTGATTTTTATTTCAGGACAGATTAATTTAACTTTAAATTTGCTAATTTTATGAAAGTAACCTTTCAGAAATGTATATCTTATTTTAGCGGGAATTTTAAAACTGAAAAATAAGTTCGTTTACATTTCACTAAAAAAAGTTAAAAATGGCCGTTTCGATTGTTTTTTTTCTGAAGCATCGACTAAAAATCATTCAAATTTCTATTTGAAATACTCCACAATATTTTTTTCTGGAATTAGAAAATTTAATCCTTTAGCTTTCAATTGAAGCGGTTGGAAAGCTTCTAAAAGGATTTTTCCTTTATGAAAAATACATTTAAACCTTAGGTATACCGAATTGTTATTACCCAAATATTAATCTACGCCCAGGCCTTTTCCGTATTTCACCTTTCTTAACAGAATTACTACTCTCCCAAACAAACGTACACAGCAATATCGTGAAATCAAAAGAAAATGGTTGAATCCGTCAACACAGCAATAATAACAATATCTCTACACGGGACAGTAATTGACGTAATTTTCAGTTAACAGTATGAAAATAGCGTTCTCTAAATTCTTCCAGCTGCTAAGGCCATTTTGTTCTGTTATTATTAGTTACCTTGTTTAAATAAATTCATTTCGTTTTTTGCCTTGAAAAAGTCCACATCGGACGCAACGCGTCGGCAACTATTACAGTTTTCCTATTGTCATTTATATTTATAAATATTGTCTTTTCTACAGGTTAATTCTGAGAAACTTTCAAATATATATATATATATGGATAGATAGATAGATAGTGTTGGCTTTCTTGCAAATTAAATTGAAATTAAAAGAAAAAGAAAAATTACAAGAAAAAGAAAAAAATAATGAAGAATAAAAGTCATGTACCATCTGCAAGGAAGTCAGAGTATGGCACTGCACACACGGTTGGTGGCATCTGTGATGTGCCCAATATAAAATTTTTCATTACACAGGTTCACAAATGTTTTCAAGTGTTCCAATACGTGTTGACTCTGTTTACAAAAAAAAAAAATAATTTTTAGAAATTACATCAAAATTGTCTTTTTTTTTTAACTACATTTAGTCTGTACTTTATTATATGAGAAATTGTCAATATTATATACCTATATCTATCCTTATCCTCGTAATCTTCCCTTCTTACCACCTCAGTCATTTATCTCCCACACCTCAACCATCATAACCATTTTATCATTAATCCTTTTATCGCATGGACATGAATATTGAAAATGTAGAGAAGCGGCAAACTATGGTAATTAAAGGTAGGTGTATTATACGTGGGTGTGTGTTCCGATATAAACAATAAAAGCATTAAATGACTCCTAGATGTTTCGCTATGCCGCTAACCAACCAAACGTTCATCTTTCTCCTCTTCTTCTCTGTGTCATGACTCTTCCAGACTTGATCGATCATGGCTCACCACAACTTCCATCCCATTTGGCCCCTATTTCGCCATCCATTCATTTCTGTTATGTGCCGTGTCCTTTGAGGATGTGAACAATCGTAGCTCTACATGAATCTACTTTTGTCGTTTTCAGTAATGTTTGACCTTCTAATTCTTGCTCTATCCTTGTTCTGCTGGTCAAGCACACAAATCTGTTAAGTAGTTGACTAACAGTTTCACCTGCTTCTCTTGCCATCAGTCCAACCTGCTTATAGTCCAACCAAAAATGAATGAAAATGTTTTTGTCAAATGATTTGACCCCCTACTATCTTGCCTTATCCTTGTTCTGCTGGTCAGGCACACAAATCTGTTAAGTAGTTGACTCACAGTTTCACCTGCTTCTCTTGCCATCAGTCCAACCTGCTTATAGTCCAAACAAAAATGAATGAAAATGTTTTTGTCGAATGATTTGACCCCCTACTATCTTGCCTTATCCTTGTTCTGCTGGTCAGGCACACAAATCTGTTAAGTAGTTGACTCACAGTTTCACCTGCTTCTCTTGCCATCAGTCCAACCTGCTTATAGTCCAAACAGAAATGAATGAAAATGTTTTTGTCAAATGATTTGTTCCTCTACTATCTTGCTCTATCCTTGTTCTGCCGTTCAGGGACACAACTCTCTTAAGTAGTTGACTCACAGTTTCACCTGCTTCTCTTGCCATCAGTCCAACCTGCTTATAGTCCAAACAAAAATGAATGAAAATGTTTTTGTCAAATGATTTGATCCTCTACTATCTTGCCTTATCCTTGTTCTGCTGGTCAGGCACACAAATCTCTTAAGTAGTTGACTCACAGTTTCACCTGCTTCTCTTGCCATCAGTCCAACCTGCTTATAGTCCAAACAAAAATGAATGAAAATGTTTTTGTCGAATGATTTGATCCCCTACTATCTTGCCTTATCCTTGTTCTGCTGGTCAGGCACACAAATCTGTTAAGTAGTTGACTCACAGTTTCACCTGCTTCTCTTGCCATCACTATATCCTGTGAATGTCCAAATCCTAACTGAAAACTTTTCAATAGATTAAATTAAAGAAATTCTAGAACACTCAAAAAACAAATTAAGTCAAGCGTAAACAAGATCAGGTAACTTGTTTCACTTACGTGTCTGTAAGGTAAGCAAGCACGAAGGAAGTTTTCTACTGCTTCTTCATAGCATTTTGTGTTTGTAATTTCTTCGGAGTTGCTCAACAAATTCTTGACTAATTCGTTTTCCTGTGTAAGGTCTTGGACAATGTCACGGAAAATGCTATTGATCAAATCACGTTCCTGTAAAAATAAAATTTAAAATGATTAGATGTTATATTTATGGGATAGTGAAAGATGCCTTCCAAAAGCTATTCAAAGTATTCAGAAACAGGAAAATTTCATAAGAATTAAAGAAAAGAACATTGAACTGTTACTCAATATTAGTATTCCAAAATGGCAGTGAATGCTGTATAATCTCCTCAAAGATGAAGAAGAGACTTGAAGCAAGAGAAATATGGTTCTACAGAAGGCTGCTGGGAATAAAATCAACTGAAAACGTGATCAACGACGAAGTTTTAGAGAAGAGGGAAACAAAAAGGGTGCATACTTAACATCAGAAAGAAATAGTTGAAATTTATAGGGAAAATAATGAGGAAAGAGGGCTTGGAAAATTTGATACCCACAGGACAGATAGAAGGCAAGAGGGAGAAAGGAAAGTAATGTATAACCTATCTAGCGGGCTTCTGTAAATGGATAGCCGAACAGGGTTTCAGAGAGATAACAAATAGGCAACATTTATTAAGGAAATTGTGGAGAGCCATGATTGACAACATCCTGAAGAGACAGCAGACGGATGAAGATTTATACTTAAGATCAGTTGTTTCAATGTCCTATGAATCAATACTAGAAATTCCAACCTAGTCTGTTGAATGCATTTTCATACAAAGGCCCTTTGTAAAGGCATGAATCCATCTCTTCCCCCATCTCCACCAGCTATAGGTTAAATAACAGGTTGAGCTGAAGCTCTCCAGTCTGAGGTGACATCTAATCTAGAAAAAGGACTACTTTGAATTAAATTAATTGAAAAGGTTTCTGGAACGACACTGCCCTTTCCCCTGAAATCGTGGTAATTCACAGATAATAAAGAAAAGGAAACCGTGGAGAGTCATGAACGTCTATGTGCGGAGGGTATGTCATTAAGAAAAATAGTTCATTTTATTTTCTGTGATCCAGCCTGCTTTTAGCCCGAACAGGAGTGAATGAAAATGTTTTTGTCGAATGATTTATGTTTCTGTCAAACTATCCGAAAAGTCAAAAGTTCATCTCTTTCTCCGCCGGACACCGTTAAGATGTGAGAAACGAAACATGGCCTCCTGGACTATCTTTCATCCACCAAGATGGAACCACACAAATGAAACCCTGGACCTGGAAAGTGCTATCGATTTATGTTTCTGTCAAACTATCCGAAAAGTCAAATGTTCATCTCTTTCTCCGCCGGACATCGTTAAGTTGTGAGAAACGAAACAGGGCCTACTGGAATATCTTTCATCCACCAATAAGGAACCACACAATAGAAATCCTGGATCTGGAAAGTGCTATGGATTTAGCTTTGATGTGGCAAAAATATGAAACACGGTCGTAATTGATTTAGCAAGATAAGCTTGAAAACCATTACTCCAAATCTAATCTCTCACAGATTTACCAGGTATAGCTTAGAGGTGGCACAGGGCCGAAGGTATGGTACGCCCCAGGGAGGATCGAACACATATTCAATCGTAATTGATTTAGCAAGACAAGCTTGTTAAACATTACACCATGTGAAATTGCCCAAAAAGGCATTCCTAATGACTAGCAACAATGTAACTGTTCCCGTTACAGGATTAAAAGATCTTATGGGATCTTTCAAAGAATTTTGCCGATGTTTTGAACATGAGTTGCATTATTTACACGCGGCCTATTGTCCACATTGTGATTGATTTGACATTGTATTCATATTGTGTAGAGAAAGCCTTATCTAAAATGATTCATAGATGTGTTGTCATATCCCGCTATGGCAACAGTAATCAACTAGTATTTATATTATATTACAACCTCCAAATAAATAATTTTTAAAAATCTAAATTTTTCGATTCTGGAAAACGTCTTCCCTGAGGAAGAACTTAGAAATGTTAATCTACAAAAAAAATGTTAAGAAACTTCTCCCAATTTTTTTGGGACCTCTTAATTCAAGTTGCGCTATTTTGTCAACACAAATATATTCCCCAACGCTGCATAATGACAACAGAAACATTTACTGATCAAACTGTAAATGAAAGGGAAAACAAAAGGATTTTGGTACAAACCTCAAAAAACTACTAGATATCTTCATTATAACAACGCAACTGTCCACCCACCAGTTATACTCACATCCAAGGCTTTGAAAAAATTTTTCCAGTTCCTCACGATAAGAGACTGAACCTTGATTTGATTTTGAACTGAGTCGAGCCAGGACTGAGCAAGAATTATGAGCCACAGTCGCAATTCCAGTCATGTATGGGATCTTGGGGTTATAGTTAGAATCGCCATAACAATAGTTTTAAGGAGACGGTGAAAACGACGTGCTAAGCATGTAAAGTTTTTTCGTATCCAAATTCCTCATGCAAACTTACAAATCATTTTGTTTAAGAGTTTTCAACTGTGTTGTGACGATCAAGTCAGCCAAGCTTACAATACACGGCTGTATCCCATGCAGAGTGGTAAGGAGACTTTCCAAGGGGTCATCTCCCAATAGGTCATCTTTTTCGTGGATTCATGCAGACTCTTGTATAAACTGGAACTAACTTAACTTTTTTTATTCTAATATAAAACTTGATTTGTCTGTTCACTCGAGTGTAAAACCGAACATATATATATATATATATATATATATATATATATATATATATATATAGACGGATATGCAGACAAGTAGGTACTCACAGTCTGATTGATTTTTCACAACCCTTGTATGTACATTTCTCTATACTGCACCCTCATGCACATTGCACAATCATCACTTTCCAGCCATCTATGATTGAAAGAAATTGTGATTAAGTAATCCTCACCCGTATATAAAAAGATAATCAAGTCGTAATAAACTGTAGAAATTGAGAATTATCACTTGTTCGCATGTAGTGGCAAAAGATGGCGGTCGTGCAGTGAATGATTAAACACATATAAATGTCCAACATGGCCCCAACAACAAGTCAAGAGACACCAAGCGGTCGGCACTGTAAGAAGGGGCTGGAAGCGTTTTCTTTCAATCAGTTGCAGGATGTGTTTACTTTTATTTCTTTCAATGGGAAACCGTTGATTGAGACAAGATTTCTATAACGAATATAAATATTTTAATCTAATCCACAAAACCCATAGATGGATTCGTATGGGATCCATTTATAACAGGTTAAGAATTCCTGGTTTATAGTAAAACCAAACATCTCTGTACCTTTTTGACTCTCATGTAAAACCGATGTCGTCCTTACCTATGCCTACCTTTTTTTTATTCTAGTGCAAAACCAAACCAATGTCAAACTTTTTGATTCCAATATAAAATCCGAAATAAGTCTACCTTTTTTTTAACTCTAATGTAAACCAGATCACCGTCAAATTTTGATTCTCAATTAAAACCGAATTTACGTCAACCTGTCTATTAATTCCGACTGATTTTTATCCTTTAAGAATTGTATTTGGCATTAAATGACCCAACAAGGAAAGGCATGTCATTGTCTTAACCAACTGTTATAGTGAAGGACACCTAGTCTAGATAATAGACTCTCCCACCTATTATAAGTAGGAGTCAGTAGTAGTCGAGGAAGTAGTAGTTATCAGCGACCACAACTCGATTACTCTGCGTAACACTTATTTACAAGTTCCTAACGTTTCTGTACGTTTGCCCCATTTAGGACGCATTTAGTCCGACTACAAGTTCTATTGTGGAAATAAGTCCACAACACCAACCAACCAACGAAACACTTCAACATTATCAAATCTCAAAACTCACCCTGGAATATTCATAAAGATTCCTTTCGATGTTTTCTTTTTCTTGTGTTGTTGCATTTTCCAATTTCTTCATCAATATGGTCAGTGCCACATCGCGGGAATTGACAGAATTGCGGAACTGAAAGCATATAGAAAGAATTTTAAAAAATGAATGAAAATCACCAAACATACATTTTAATGTATTATTATTATTACTTTTTAGTGTTTTTATTTAAATTATTACTTTATCATCCTTATCACCGATTCTTGTTAACATGAATAGGACCAGGATATTTGTTATGGTTTCGTAATACCGGACTTATTCAATCTATAAAGCGTTTCTTAGAGAATTAGAAGTCCTACCAAGAATCATTACTAGAGGCTATAATCTTAACAACATAAGATACGCAAATGGCACAGTTTTTATCGCTGTCACGGAAAGAAAAGTACAAAACCTTTTAGAGAAGTTAGTGAAGGAAAGCGAGAAGAAAGGACTAAACATCAGCTGCAGCAAGAGAGAATGCATGGTTGTTAGCAAAAGGGGCATCCCCAAACCCAAATTACAAAATAGGGATAAGTATAAATATTTAAATATCTGTGAACTGATTTAACAGAGGACGGAAAGGGCAACACTGAAATCCGAACTTGCATTGGGATAGACAATGATGCTTTCGAAAATCTAAGCAGAGTATTAAGAAACAGAATTATTATTATTATTATTATTATTATTATTATTATTAATACGTTTTCCTTATCATCCTTATCGGCGATTCTTGTTACCATGTATAACATCCAATTTTTATAGATTCGTAACAACGGACTTATTCAATCCGAAATAAGTTTCACTTCCTGTACTATAGTCTACCTTCTTTTTTTTTACTCTAATGCAAACCCGATCCATGTCAACATTTTCATTCTCATGTAAAACCGAACTGTCTATAAATTCCGTCTGATTTTTATCCTTTAAGAATTGTATTTGGCATTAAATAACCCAACATGGAATAATATGTCATTGTATTAACCAACCAACCAACCAACCAACCAGCCAGCTAGCTAACTTGTCTTGACCTGCCAAGATCTAAACAAAACACCAGTGACACATCCGCGGGAATTGACGGAATTGGAGAATTGAAAGCAAATAGAAAGAATTAAAAAAAATGAATAAAAATAACCAAACATACATTTTAATGTATTATTATTGTTAGTAGTAGTTTCTTTAGTGTTTTTATTTAAATTTTTACTGTATCATACTTATCCTTGATTCTTGTTAACATGCAGAAAACATGATTGTTAGCAAAAGGGGCAGCCCCAAATCCAAATTACAAAATGGGGATACCAAAATTAAACAAGAAGTACAAATATTTAAATATCTGTGAACTGATTTAACAGACGAAGGAAAGGGCAACACTGCAATCCGAAGGCGCATTGGGATATCTAATGATGCTTTCAAAAAAGCTAAGCAGTGTATTAAGAAACAGAAAAACCTCGTAAGAAACAAAGAAAAGAGTACTGAACGACATATCTATCCTCCTATAAAGCAGTGAATGCTGGGGAAACTCCTCAAAGAGTAAGAGGAGACTTGAAGCAACAGAAATGTGGTTCTACAGAAGGATGCTGTGAATGCCATGGACAGAACATAGGAGAAACGACAAGGTTTGAGAGCAAATGTAAACAAAAAAGGATACTTATACTTAAAATAAGGAAGAAAAAGAAGATATTTCTAGTGCATAGAAGATGTGCAGATGACACAGTTTTGGTAGTTATCACGGAAAAAAAAACTACAAAGACATCGAGAGAAGATAAAGAAAAGACTAAACATCAGCTGCAGGAAGAAAGGACTAAACATCAGCTGCTTGTTAGAAAAAGGGGGAATCCCCAAATCCAAATTACAAGATGGGAATACTAAAATAAACATGAGGTACAGATATTTAAATTTATAAGAACTGACTTAACAGAGGACGGAAAAGGCAACACTGAAATCTGAAGACGCATTGGGATGAGCTAATATGCATTCCAAAAGCTAAGCAGTGTATTAAGAAACAGGAAAACTTCGTTAGAAACAAAGAAAAGAGAACTGAACTGTTACTCAAGTAATAGTAAGTGGATCAGACTACCAAATATTCAGCCCACACACGGGCTGAATAATATTTATAACTATAGTATGTAGACAGGAATCAACATTGCATGGTGATGACTTGTTTCCCGCTCAGTGTGATCATCAATGCAAACTATCTGACTGTCTGTGTGTGTCACTCTCTCTTCACACACACACACACACACACACACACACACATATAGATATTCGCCTCGGTAATTTAAGTAGTGCTTTGTTTGTACACCTAGCCAAATCTGATCACAATTTTGATTTCGACTCTGTGAAGATTTTAAAATATATCCATAATAAAAACCTTAGACAGATCTACGAGGCAGGCACAATATCCACTTCACGTACGGTAAATACTAGACCGGGGTTCTTTAATATATCAGCTTCCCTAGCATGGTTAATGCTTGACAAACGTACCGATTAGCTATAGTTTTAAATAGAATTCCCCCTATCCACTTAAGATAAAATCTCCTTCTCGGGAGCGCGTTTTCGCAGCGCCGCCCACGCGAAGCCAGCGTACCCGAATCCAAGTAAGAGAACACTGACTTTAAAATTTCAGTTTTTCTGTTTCTGACTAGTCCTGTGTCTATCGTCTCTTCATTTTAACTTAAATTTAATATAAATATGTCTCCAATAACCATGTCCTGAAGATGGTCTATTAGACCGAAACGTCTGACGTTGACAGCAAAACAAAAAACAAAATAAAAAACAGTAAACTCACATATTCGGATTTTGCTTTGTCTTTTCCACATTTTCATCATATATATATATATATATATATATATATATATATATATATATATATATATATATATATATATATATTAGGATTGAAACAAAAATGTTAGATTTTAACTTACATCAAATTGTGCATTTGGGACTGCAGAGTTATCTGTTGGCGTATGTAGATCAGATTCTGAAGTTCGGCAATCAGAACGTTTCTTTTCCCCAGTGGACTGAAACATAAATTTATATGAAATATATGAGATAAATAAAAACAGATCAAGACAGATATAGATACATATTTCCCAAAAATATATAGAGAGATATTGACAAAGAGAAAGAGATATTGAGCAAAAATATATATAGTGATACTGACAAAAGAGAAATAGATAGATATCGACAAATCATAGACAGATAGATAGATTGATATTTATAAAATATCGATAGATAGATGGATAGATAGAGAGATACTGTCAACATAGATACAAAGATAGATTAGAAAAATCGTGGACAGATAAGAACAATATTAGGTAAATTTATAAATCATTTATAATGCATTTTATCATGTATAAATCATTTATAATGCATTTTATAATGGATAAACATTTATAATGCATTTTATAATGGATAAACATTTATAATGCATTTTATAAAGTATAAATATTTATAATGCATTTTATAATAAATAAAACATTTATAATGCATTTTATAATGTATAAACATTTATAATGTATTTTATAATGTATAAACATTTATAATGCATTTTATAATGTATAAACATTTATAATGTATTTTATAATGTATAAACATTTATAATGCATTTTATAATGTATAAACAGTTATAATGCATTTTATAAAATATAAATATTTATAATGCATTTTTTAATGTATAAATATTTATAATGCATTTTATGATGAATAAAACATTTATAATGCATTTTATAATGTATAAACAGTTATAATGCATTTTATAAAGTATAAACATTTATAATGCATTTTTTAATGTATAAATATTTATAATGCATTTTATAATGTATAAACATTTATAATGCATTTTATAACGTATAAATATTTATAATGCATTTTATAATGTATAAACATTTATAATGCATTTTATAATGTATAAACATTTATAATGCATTTTATAATGAATAAAACATTTATAATGTATTTTATAATGTATAAATATTTATAATGCATTTTTAAAATGAGATTGTTGGTTAGGATTGTTCAGCACGTCAAGGTCAGTATGAAAATGTGTATTAAATATATTTGAATATATATATATATATATATATATATATATATATATATATATATATATGAATATTTATAGTGGATTTTTTATGCTGTGGTTGGCGGCTAGTAATAATCAGTACGTATTGGCTTAGATCCTTGAAGGCCATTATGAAAATGTGCATTATATATATATATATATATATATATATATATATATATATATATATATATATTTCTGTCATTTAAATGAAAGCAATAAAACACCTACTGTAAAATGGAAATTAATAAGAAAAGCTAGGATATGTAGGTCATTAAATGACCCATGTCCTTTTTGCATACATGAGAAACTATATATTACTAAGTTTATAAAAAATAAAAATTTACTGAATCAAAGAAATGAAATTGCCACTCTTTGTCGGCATTGTTAAAAATTTTCTTTATTTAAAAATAAAATAAAATAAAAATAAAAAAAACAACGGACCTGGTAATGTACATACTTATATTTGATATGTAATAATAACTTTTAAATAATTTAAGCAATTCTATTGCATTCAGTTGTTTTAGAAAGAATAGTAATAGTAATTAAAAGTATAGTAATAGTAATAGTAATAGTAATTAAAAGTATAGTAATAGTAACAGTAATTAAAAGTATAGTAATAGTAATAGTAATTAAAAGTATAGTAATAGTAATAGTAATTAAAAGTATAGTAATAGGAATAGTAATAGTAATTAAAAGTATAGTAATAGTAATAGTAATTAAAAGTATAGTAATAGTAATTAAAAGTATAGTAATAGTAATAGTAATTAAAAGTATAGTCATAGTAATAGTAATAGTAATTAAAAGTATAGTAATAGTAATAGTAATTAAAAGTATAGTCATAGTAATAGTAATAGTAATTAAAAGTAAAAATAATATTTTAAAATTGTAGTTCAATACAACGTATTCTAATCCAAACACCCCTTTTAGAAATCATCTTTATGCATACAAGTACGAATTTCATGAAAGAAATGCCGAAAAACTTATTGCCGTTAATAAAAAACCAGACGCTCCTGTCTAAATGATTGGATTTCTCTTGTATCCTTGGAAACAAAAATTATGAATGTATGTGCTTTTAAAACTCAGTAAATTTCAAAATACGTTATTCCAAAATTCGCTTGAAGATGAAATAGAACTAAAGCTTTTAATTTAATTATATAATTGAATTTGAAGTTTTTAGTTTCTGTTTTTGAAACATGGCAATTCCTGTGTAGCGATGGAACCATATTTTTAAATTAGTTCATTTATATTATATATATATATATATATATATATATATATATATATATATATATATATATATATATATGAATATTTATAGTGGATTTTGATGGCTAGGTTTGCTAAGACTTGATTATTATGAAAATGTGCTTTAAATGTAACAGATTTTTAAGATTAGGCTGGTGGCAAAGTACCAGCTTGGATCCTTCAAGTCCAGTATAAACATGGAGTTTACAGTGGTTATTCATGATGAGGTTTGCGGCTAGGTTTGATCAGCACATATCACCTGTGATCCATCAAGACCAGGATGGAAATGTGCTTTAAATGTATCGGATTATTTATAATGGATTTTGAAGCTGTGAAGGGTGATGGCTAGGATTTGTCAGCATGTACAAGCTTGGAGCCATGACTTTTTTAAGTTTAGTTTGGCGTCTAGAATTGATCAGCACGTACCAGATTGGATGCATCAAGGTAAGGATGAAAATGAGTATTAAATGTTTAAGAAAATTTATCATAGATATTTAAGATGAGGGTGAGATCTAGGATTGATCCACACATACCAAATTGGATCCATCAAGGGCAGTATGAAAATTCGCATTAAATTTAGGAGTATATGTATCAGCATGTTTATAGGTGATTTTTTCAGATGGGTTTCGTGGCTAGAATTTATCTAGATTGGATCCATCAAGGCCAGTATGAAAATTCATTTTAAATTTAAGAGTATAGTATCAGAATATTTATAGTGGATTTTTAAGATGGGTTTCGTGGCTAGAATTTATCTAGCTTGGATCCATCTAGACCAGTATGAAATGTAATTTAAATGTGTCAGAATATTTATAGTGGATTTTTAAGGTGAGGTTGGTGGCTAGGATTTATCTGCATGTATATGCTTGGATCTATGAAATCCAGTAGTAAAATGTGCCTTATATATATATATATATATATATGTAAATATCAGGATATTTATAGTGTATTTTGAGGATGGTTTTGGAGGCTAGGATTGATCAGACCGTACTAGTTTGAATCCATAAAAGCCAGTATGAGAATGTGAATCAAATGTGCAACAATGGAACAAACAACAGCACAATAAAGCGCTTTTCGATAGCGCATCAATTTGACACTGTATTTATATTGTGAACAGAATCCTCACCCCCTCGATTGTAAAATAAAAATTAAAAAATATAAATATTTTCGATTCTGAAACGTCGTCCATTGAGGAATGTCTCATTAATGTTAATCTACAAAACATGCCAACGAAATTCTCCTCTTTTTTTTTATTAAGAAGCGGACATCTGATTATAAGTCAGAGATCAATTTGACACTGTATTTATGTTATGAACAGAACCCTCTTCTAAAAAGCAATTGAGAGGCCTTAAAAAAGAATACAGTGGAAAGGGAAGTAATATTAATAATGCCGAGAGCAAAAGAAGTCAGTGATCAATTTGACACTGTATTCATGTTATGAACAAAACCCTCTTCTAAAATGCAATTGAGAGGCCTTAATAAGGAATACAGGTGGAAAGGGAAGTAATATTAATAATGCAGAGGGCAAAAGAAGTCAGTGATCAATTTGACACTGTATTCATTTTATGAACAGAACCCTCTTCTAAAATGCAATTGAGAGGCCTTAATAAAGAATACAGGTGGAAAGGGAAGTAATATTAATAATGCAGAGGGCAAAAAAAGTCAGAGATCAATTTGACACTGTATGTATGTTATGAACAGAACCCTCTTCTAAAATGCAATTGGGAGGCCTTAAAAAAGAATACAGTGGAAATGTTTCATTTTTCTTTCAAAACACGGTCAAGATATTAATAAAAACAAACAAACAAACCAACACTTAATAATATTAACTTTGAACATGGACATAATATCTTGACCGTGTTTTGAAACATTTTATAAAACATACATATAAAAAACTCTTTCTAATTCTAACAGTTAAAATATAATCCTTGAAAATGGCTAAATGTATAGCCGAAAAAAAACATTCGAACAGTTTTTATATAATTTATCATCTGAAAAGAAAAACATTATTAGATCGCATGAGAAATTGTATAAAAAACTAAATAAAAGCACCTTTTCAGTCGTTTTTAATGAAATGTCCATGAAAGAAGGATTGCTACCTAAATACACAAATTTTATATATATATATATATATATATATATATATATATATATATATATATAAGCAGTTTATTAAGGAACAGAAAAATTTAGTTAGAATCAAAGAAAAGAGTACTGAACTGAAATGTTACGTAATATATATCCTCCTATATGGCCGTGACTGCTGGCCATTTTTTTCTACGTTGAAGCAGAGATTGAGGCAACAGAAATGTGGTTCTACAGTAGGATGCTTAGAATGTCATAGACAAAACATGTAAGTAACGAAAAGGTTTGAGAGCAAATGGAGGCACAAATATACGTAACATAAGGAAGAAACAGAAGATATGTCTAGTTTATATAATGAGAAAAGAAGTCACGGAAAATGTGACACTCACAGAGAATTTAGGGAAATGTTTATTAATTGAATAGAGGAATCCTGATCTAATCTAGTAGTAACCAACTGGTTGAATGGAGGTGTATACCAAACGATTTTCCTATTCCCAATTTCTTCCCTGAGATCGCTATCATCATGTTTTCTATTGAGGGGTTTCCCTTTTTACACAAATGGACTCACCCAAGGTATACATATAATACTACCACTGAATCCCCGAGGGAGTAATAGCACGTTAAGTCAGTCGGACAGTAGTAGTAGTAAGAACGTTCGAGTAGATAGACAGAGTCACACAGAGGAGGGTAGCGGCAAGAGTCACGTAGACTCAGTAAGAAGTCATACAGCGATACGTCGATATCAAAGACTATCTATATATTTGTCTACTAACCCGCATTCCTGGAACTACTAACCTGTATTACCAGTTTGTTTTATTACGTTAATACATTTATTTCCTATATTCATTCTTGGCGTTTGTTATTATTTGATACCGGATTTCATCCCGGAATCCACATTTTCTATACTTGATTACGGCGTAACTTGTAAACTTTTGCATTGATTGTTTGATAATATTTTGTTAGGGTGTGACCGAGATAAGGTCAGCGGATGAGCGTATGTTCGGCTACGAGAGGGACATGATATATATATATATATATATATATATATATATATATATGAATGAAAGGCAGTATGTGTATGTGTTTGTGTGTAACGAATGCACGGCCGCAGTTTTCGACGGATTTGCATCAAAATTTACATGCACGTGCTCCAAGTTATCAAAAAAGGCCAAGGCCGGCTCTACATTTCCCAACTCCCATCGATAGTGGAAATAATCGATTTTTTTATGCTTCTACGGCAGTTTTCATGTAGTTTACGGCCATTTTCTACTGGCCGGAGTGAGAGCCTATAGCTGGCTGCCACGAATAGGCAGGAAGATCCTACTGGCCAGCGTAGTTTGCGGCCATTTTTTACTAGCCAGCGTTAGAGCCAACAGCTGACTGACACGAATGTTAACTAGCATGAAAAAAATTCGATAGCTGCATTCGTCACAAGTGGGAAAAAATTAAATCTGCAAGGCACTTGGCTCATTCGCTTGCTTAAACTCAACGTTGATTCTGATTCCGCAGAACTGTGTTGGGTGTGAAAAAGTATTTGTTGTTAACATTCTTTTTTCATTCGGTTTTTCCAGTTACGAGTCCTTTTTTAAAGCTGATCGTTTTGTGTTCATTTTGTTTAGTTCTTTTTTCGTAACAGATTTAATGTTTAGTATAGAGCTTAGAAAAAATTCGCAAGAAGTAAGGCATGTAGCAACATCAGCACGGCAAAGGCACTCCTTTAAAGACAAGGAAGGGTAAAAATATTTTAAGTCAAGTACGATTTTTGAATCAAGCACGGGCTATGCCGGCCATGCTGCTAGTATATATATATATATATATATATATATATATATATATATATATATATATATATATGGGGAATGATTGAAATTTAAGCAAGAATGATAGATTTTAACTTACATCAAATATTGCCTTTGGGATTGCAGAATTAACTGCTGAGGTTTGTCGATCAAATTCTGAATCTTGGAAATCATAGATTTTCATTTTCCTAACGGACTGAAAGACAAAGATATATGAAAAATATCAGATAGATAAAAACTGATCAAGACTGTTAGATATCGACCAAATATGTATACATCGATATTGACAAAAGAGAAATAGATAGATATTGGCCAAAGAAATATAGTGCTACTGACAAAAAAGAAATCGATAGGTAGATAGAGAGATACCGACAAATCATAGAGAGATAGATATTGATAAAATATGGATAGACATAGAGACATGATATATATATATATATATATATATATATATATATATATATATATATATATGAAAGAGTAGAGAGATAGATGTAAACAATATTAAATAAATGTATCTGAAGATTTCTGGTGGATTTTTAAGATGTGGTTGTCAGCTAAGATTGATCAGCATATACCAGCATGGCTTTTTAAAGTCCAGTATGAAAATTTGTTTAAATATATTTACATTTGATTTTTAACGAGATGCTTATGGCTAGGATTGATTAGCACGTACCAGCATTGATCCAACAAGGTAAGAATCAAAATGTGCATTATATATATTAGAATATTTATAGTGGCTTTTGTGGATGGAGTGGGCGGCCAGGATTGATCGTCACGTACCAACTTTGATCCAACAAGGTTAGGATCAAAATGGGCATTATATATATTAGAATACTCATAGTGACCTTTGTGGATGAGGTGGGCAGCCAGGATTGATCAGCACCTACGAGCTTGGATTCATGAAATATGAATTAAATGTGCAGTGCTAGGGTTAGGGTAAGGGCGAGGTGTTGGGGTTAGTGTTCAACTTCACAATAAGGCACCTTACCACCGAGCCTGTAGATGGTAGCAATTTTGTGTTGCCGTAGAATTTCCTTCTCCACCATTGAGGGAAGGTAGCTTGGGAGTGTCCGTAATTTTCTTACCTAGGTCTGTTCATACCCCTACACCCTTATATATATATATATATATATATATATATATATATATATATATATATATATATATATATATATATATATATATATATATATGCATATATACATACATATTTACACGCATACTTACACATGTACAAATATAATGCGCAAATACTCATATGCACATATACGTGAAACATGAGAATTATGTGAAATAAGATATTTTATGATTATCTGCCCTTGGTAGCTTAATATTAGCCAATCAGCTTACAGCTGATAATTGGGGCACTTTTCTACCTTTTTTTGAACAACTTTTAACTCTTGGTACAACCTTCGTCATGACAAAATGGCAGGCTGACCAGCGGCAAAATAACTATATTCTGTCGTAAATGTAGCAAGACAAGCTTCCTGATTATTTACTCGACGTCAAATATCCATGGATTTGCATAGGAAAGTTTAGAGTTGGCACAAGGCCGAAGTTATTGGTCGCTGAGGTAGGATCGAACTCACATTCAGTCGTAACTGATTTAGCAAGACAAGCTTGTTAACCATTACACCATGTCAAAAGGCCCAAGCAGGTATTTGTAATGTCCAGCGGAAACATAATTTTTAATTAATTAATTTATTTTTATCTGTATGGGGTCCATTTACCATAGGTTAAGACGACATGCTGTATAGTTAAACCAAACATATCAGTACCTTTTTAACTCTCATGTAAAACCGATGTCGAACTTACATATGTCTACGTTTTTATTCTAGTGCAAAACCAATGTCAACATTTTTTACTCGAATATAAAATCCGAAATAAGTCTACCTTTTTTTTACCCTAATGCAAACCAGATCGACGTCAGCATTTTGATTCCCATATAAAACCGAACCTCTGTCCAACTGGCTATTAATTCCGTCTGATTTCTGTCCTTTAAGAATTGTATTTGGCATTAAATGACCCAACAAGGAATGATATGTCATTGTATTAACAACACAACCAACCAACCAGCCAAAGAACTGATCTTGGACACAAATCTGACTTGTCATATTTTTCTGTGTCTTGCCAAGATCTAAACAGAACACTTCAACATTCTTTCAATGGGAAACCGTTGATTAAGACAAGATTTATATAATGAATATAAATGTTAATTTTTATCTAATCCACAAAACCCATGGCCCCCAACAACAAGTCAAGAGACACCAAGCGGTCGGCACTGTAAGAAGGGGCTGGAAGCGTTTTCTTTCAATCAGTTGCAGGATGTGTTTACTTTTATTTCTTTCAATGGGAAACCGTTGATTGAGACAAGATTTCTATAACGAATATAAATATTTTCATCTAATCCACAAAACCCATAGATGGATTCGTATGGGATCCATTTATAACATGTTAAGAATTCCTGCTTTAGAATAAAACCAAACATATCTGTACCTTTTTGACTCTCATGTAAAACCGATGTTGTCCTTACCTATGTCCTACTTATTTTTTTTATTCAAGTGCTAAACCAGACCAATGTCAACCTTTTTGATTCCAATATAAAATCTAAAATAATTTTAACATTATAACTACTTTGTTAAAACTAATGCAAACCAGATCGACGTCAACATTTTGATTCACATATAAAACCGAACCTCTGTCCAACTGGCTATTAATTCCGTCTGATTTGTCCTTTAAGAATTGTATTTGGCATTAACTGACCCCACAAGAAGTGATATGTCATTGTATTAATCATCCAACCAAATAAATGAATCAGCCAACCAGCCAAAGAACTGATCTTGGACACAAATCTGACAGTCATAATTTTCTGTTTTGCCAAGAACACGTCAACATTCTTTCAATGGAAAATGAATATAAATATATATATATATAATGAATATAAATGTTAATTTTTATCTAATCCACAAAACCCATAGATGGATTCGTATGGGATCCATTTACCACAGGTTAAGAATTCCTGGTTTATAGTAAAACCAAACATCTCTGTACCTTTTTGACTCTCATGTAAAACTGATGTCGTCCTTACCTATGCCTACCTTATTTTTTATTCAAGTGCAAAACCAAACCAATGTCAACCTTTTTGACTCCAATATAAAATCAGAAATAAGTCTACCTTTTTTTTACCCTAATGCAAACCAGATCGACGTCAACATTTTGATTTTCATATAAAACCGAACCTGTGTCCAACTGGTTATTAATTCCGTCTGATTTCTGTCCTTTAAGAATTGTATTTGGCATTAAATAACCCAACAAGGAATGATATGTCATTGTATTAACAACACAACCAACCAACCAGCCAACAGATTTTTCTTTGACACAAATCTGACAGTCATATTTTTCTGTGTCCTGGAAAGATCTCAACAGAACACTTCAACAATGTCAACTGAGCATTGTCAAATCTCTAAACTCACCTCAAAATATTCAGAAAAATATCTTCTGAGGTTTTCTTTTTCCTCTTCTGTGCTTTCCTTTGGCAATTTCTTTATCAATATTTCCAGTGACATATCTCTATAATCGTTGGAATTGGAAAGCTGGAAGGAATCAGAAAGAATAAAAAGTTAATGAAAATCACGAAACACAAATTTTGATTTATTATTATTATTATTTCCTTTGATATCTGGCGTTTACACATTTCTTTCCGGGTTCCGCACAGGGACCTAAAGTTAGAAATGGCATCATGACACTTAAATAAAAAAAATTAAAAAATAATTACATAGATAAAGCCCTTCGTAAAGTGTGGGCTGTACTTGTCAGAACAATTTGTTGTATCTCTTTGAGGCATGGACTTCCAGGGATCCCTTCAATCAGCCTACTGGAATCTTTTCCAACCAGTCCAAGGGCTCCAACTACAACAGGAATTGTTGATGTTGACATGTGCCACATTTTTGAGATTTCTATTTCAAGGTCCTTGTATTTTGACAGTTTTTCGAATATCTTCAAAGATACATTGCAGTCTGCAGGGACTGCCATATCAATAAGGAGGCACTTATTTTGTTTGTGGTCTTTAATAACAATGTCTGGGCGGTTGGCTTTGATTGTTTTGTCAGTGTGTATTGTATAGTCCCATAGAATTGTAACAGGTCCTATCTCCGTAACCGGGTCAGGGTGGTGTTCGTACCAGTTTCCTTCCCATAGGAGTTGCAAATTTTCCAGTGCAGATATTGGCCTACTCTGTCATGCCGGGTTTTATATTTAGTGGGTGCCAATATCGTGCAACCTGATATAAGATGATCAATGGTTTCTGCAATTGGTCTTGTGCAGCAATGATAAAACCTTCAGTTTCACCTTTCAATCCTGCACTACGTAGCCACTGATGGGTGCGGTTTTTGTCTACGTCAGCTTGTTTGGTACGGGCAGAGTATTGGCCATAGAGCAGTTTATCTTGCCATTGTTTCTTTATCTGGTCGGTCGCATTTGTCTTTGCATTCTTTTTTAAGTATTTTGCAGCTTCAGCCGGTGTACAGTGATGTATTTGCATTTCTGCGCCCATTTGAAACTCCATTTTGAATTTGTCGGCTTCCTTTACTACAGAGTAAAGACATTTACTACTTTCATGTTTATTATTATTATTATTATTATTATTATTATTATTATTATTAATACGTTTTCCTTATCATCCTTATCGGAGATTCTTGTTACCATGTATAACATCCAATTTTTATAGATTCGTAACTACGGACTTATTCAATCCGAAATAAGTTTCACTTCCTGTACTATAGTCTACCTTTTTTTTTTTACTCTAATGCAAACCAGATCCATGTCAACATTTTCATTCTCATGTAAAACCGAACTGTCTATAAATTCCGTCTGATTTTTATCCTTTAAGAATTGTATTTGGCATTAAATAACCCAACATGGAATAATATGTCATTGTATTAACCAACCAACCAACCAACCAACCAACCAGCCAGCTAGCTAACTTGTCTTGACCTGCCAAGATCTAAACAAAACACCAGTGACACATCCGCGGGAATTGACGGAATTGGAGAATTGAAAGCAAATAGAAAGAATTAAAAAAAATGAATAAAAATAACCAAAAATACATTTTAATGTATTATTATTGTTAGTAGTAGTTTTTTTAGTGTTTTTATTTAAATTTGTACTGTATCATACGTATCCTTGATTCTTGTTAACATGTATAGGACCAGGATATTTTTTATGGATTCGTAACACCGGATTTATTCAACTTAAGAAGAGAAGCGTCTCTTAGAGAAATAGAAGTCTTATGAGGAATCATTAATAGAGGCTATAATCTAAAAAACATAAGATATGCAGATGATACAGTTTTGTTAGCATCACGGAAAGAAAACTACAAAGACTTCTAGAGAAGTTCGTGAAGTAAAAGCGAGAAGAAAGGATTAAACATCAACTGCAGGAAGGCAGAACACATGATTGTTAGCAAAAGGGGCAGCCCCAAATCCAAATTACAAAATGGGGATACTAAAATAAACATGAAGTACAATTTGAAAATTTCTAGTTTCTCATGTAAGCATAATAAACGAGGTTCATTTAAAGATCTACATGTTCTAGCTTTTTATAAATTTTCGATATTGCATATTTCATATTGGAATGTGCATTGATATCAACATTCATAAATTGGTTTGAAATTATATTATTGTTTTTCTTTATAATATTTGCAGGATTATCGGAGCAGCTACGATTCAGTTTTAGCGTGTTTCTATTAAATAATTTACTAAGAGGATTATTTAAGGGAACTCAACTTCTTTCCTAACTTATCAGATGATTAAATGTTGGCGTGTACCAAATGATTTTCCTAATCCTATTTCATTTACTTAGATGGGATAGAGTGAGATTGAAACAAAAACGTTAGATTTTAACTTACAAAAAATAGTACATCTGGGATTTCAGAAATGTGTGCTGCCGTTTGTAGATCAAAATATGAACCTAGGAAGTCTGAGAGTTTCATTTCCCCAATGGACTGAAAGACAAAGAAATATGAAATAAATGAGATAAATAAAAACAACTGATAGATAAATAAATAGATACATAGATACTGACCAAATGTATATACACAGATACTGACAAAACAGAGATAGATAGATAGATAGATAGATAGATAGATAGATAGATAGATATGGACAAATTTGATCCATTGGGATATATTCTCTTTCCTCATCTTGTCACGTTCTCTCTCTTTCATTGTGAATGTTGAACAAAAAGACTTGATTTGATCAATTGGGGTATATTCTCTTTCCTCATCTTGTCACGTTCCCTATATTTCATTGTGAATGTTGAAGGAAAAGCCTTGATTTGATCCATTGGGATATATTCTCTTATCTTGTCACGTTCTCTCTCTTTCACTGTGAATATTGAAGGAAAAGCCTTGATTTGATCAATTGGGGTATATTCTCTTTCCTCATCTTGTCACGTTCCCTATATTTCATTGTGAATGTTGAAGGAAAAGCCTTGATTTGATCCATTGGGATATATTCTCTTATCTTGTCACGTTTTCTCTCTTTCACTGTGAATATTGAAGGAAAAGCCTTGATTTGATCCATTGGGATATATTCTCTTATCTTGTCACGTTCTCTCTCTTACACTGTGAATATTGAAGGAAAAGCCTTGATTTGATCCATTGGGATATATTCTATTTCCTCATCTTGTCACGTTCTCTCTCTTTCATTGTGAATGTTGAACAAAAAGACTTGATTTGATCAATTGGGGTATATTCTCTTTCCTCATCTTGTCACGTTCCCTATATTTCATTGTGAATGTTGAAGGAAAAGCCTTGATTTGATCCATTGGGATATATTCTCTTATCTTGTCACGTTTTCTCTCTTTCACTGTGAATATTGAAGGAAAAGCCTTGATTTGATCCATTGGGATATATTCTCTTATCTTGTCACGTTCTCTCTCTTTCACTGTGAATATTGAAGGAAAAGCCTTGATTTGATCCATTGGGATATATTCTCTTTCCTCATCTTGTCACGTTCTCTCTCTTTCATTGTGAATGTTGAAGGAAAAGCCTTTATTTGATCCATTGGGATATATTCTCTTATCTTGTCACGTTCTCTCTCTTTCACTGTGAATATTGAAGGAAAAGCCTTGATTTGATCCATTGGGATATATTCTCTTTCCTCATCTTGTCACGTTCTCTCTCTTTCATTGTGAATATTGAAGGAAAAGACTTGATTTGATCAATTGGGGTATATTCTCTTATCTTGTCACGTTCTCTCTCTTTCACTGTGAATATTGAAGGAAAAGCCTTTATTTGATCCATTGGGATATATTCTCTTATCTTGTCACGTTCTCTCTCTTTCACTGTGAATATTGAAGGAAAAGCCTTGATTTGATCCATTGGGATATATTCTCTTTCCTCATCTTGTCACGTTCTCTCTCTTTCATTGTGAATGTTGAAGGAAAAGCCTTTATTTGATCCATTGGGATATATTCTCTTATCTTGTCACGTTCTCTCTCTTTCACTGTGAATATTGAAGGAAAAGCCTTGATTTGATCCATTGGGATATATTCTCTTTCCTCATCTTGTCACGTTCTCTCTCTTTCATTGTGAATGTTGAACAAAAAGACTTGATTTGATCAATTGGGGTATATTCTCTTTCCTCATCTTGTCACGTTCCCTATATTTCATTGTGAATGTTGAAGGAAAAGCCTATATTTGATCCATTGGGATATATTCTCTTATCTTGTCACGATTTCTCTCTTTCACTGTGAATATTGAAGGAAAAGCCTTGATTTGATCCATTGGGATATATTCTCTTTCCTCATCTTGTCACGTTCTCTCTCTTTCATTGTGAATATTGAAGGAAAAGACTTGATTTGATCAATTGGGGTATATTCTCTTTCCTCATCTTGTCACGTTCCCTATATTTCATTGTGAATGTTGAAGGAAAATCCTTTATTTGATCCATTGGGATATATTCTCTTATCTTGTCACGTTCTCTCTCTTTCACTGTGAATATTGAAGGAAAAGCCTTGATTTGATCCATTGGGATATATCCTCTTTCCTCATCTTGTCACGTTCTCTCTCTTTCATTGTGAATGTTGAACAAAAAGACTTGATTTGATCAATTGGGGTATATTCTCTTTCCTCATCTTGTCACGTTCCCTATATTTCATTGTGAATGTTGAAGGAAAAGCCTTTATTTGATCCATTGGGATATATTCTCTTATCTTGTCACGTTCTCTCTCTTTCACTGTGAATATTGAAGGAAAAGCCTTGATTTGATCCATTGGGATATATTCTCTTTCCTCATCTTGTCACGTTCTCTCTCTTTCATTGTGAATGTTGAACAAAAAGACTTGATTTGATCAATTGGGGTATATTCTCTTTCCTCATCTTGTCACGTTCCCTATATTTCATTGTGAATGTTGAAGGAAAAGCCTTTATTTGATCCATTGGGATATATTCTCTTATCTTGTCACGTTTTCTCTCTTTCACTGTGAATATTGAAGGAAAAGCCTTGATTTGATCCATTGGGATATATTCTCTTTCCTCATCTTGTCACGTTCTCTCTCTTTCATTGTGAATGTTGAACAAAAAGACTTGATTTGATCAATTGGGGTATATTCTCTTTCCTCATCTTGTCACGTTCCCTATATTTCATTGTGAATGCTGAACGAAAAGCCTTTATTATTGTGTAATAAGTAATCAGCTGCTAATGGTGAGCTAGTAGTGAATCGCACGTGATACCCCAGTTTTTTTGTGGAGTACCCGAGCCTGTAGCCTCGGCCAAAATTTCCCCGTATCCCACGTAAAAAAACGGGTTCGGGTAGCTGTTTCCCTAGACGTCTGGGGATCCAGAGGCATAGAATTTGACCAGCACACTTGGAAGTGAATCCCAGGGGGATGACAACATAACGTATACACCACTGTATTTACAGGAATTGGGACATGCTCATTATCGTCCACAGGTAAGCTATAACAAATAGATAGACAGATACTGACAAACATCGATAGGTAAATAAAAGGAGAGATAGACAGATATTGACATGACATAGATAGATAGAAAGAGAATGAAATATATTGACCAAACATAGAGAGAGAGAGAGAAACAAATACCTATTGTCCAAAATTAGATAGAATGAGAGAGATTCAGATAGATACTGACAAAACAGATATAAAGATATTGACCAAACATAGGAAGATAGATAGATAGATAGAGAGAGAGATGGAGAGGGAGAGAGAGAACGAGATATAGTGACTAAACATAGATAGAGAGAAAAACAGATAGATATTAACCAAAGAGATATAGGTATATAATGAAAAGACACACACACAAACACACACACACACACATATATATATGGATGGATAGATAGATAGATAGATAGATAGATAGGAATATAAAGAGAGAGTAAGAGAGAATGACATATAATAACTAAACATAGATAGATAGAGATAAACAGATAGATATTAACCAAACATAGATAATGAAAAGAGGCATATATATATATATATATATATATATATATATATATATATATATATATTTATATATATATATTTATATATATATATATATATATATATATATATATATATATATATATATATATATATATGTATATATAGAGTGAGATAGATAGATAGATAGATAGATAGATAAATAGATAAAGAAAAATGAACAGGCCTAGGGAGATATATAAATAAATAGCTTTTGAATTATCATAGAAAGTGAGAAAGAAAAAAAGAGATATTGACGAAACAGAAAGCGCTCGAGAGATAGATAGATAGATAGATAGAGAGAGAGAGATAGAGAGAGAGATAGATAGATAGATAGAGAGAGATAGAGAGAGAGAGAGATAGATAGATAGATAGAGAGAGAGATAGAGATAGATAGATAGATAGATAGAGAGATAGATAGAGAGAGAGAGAGAAAATAGATAGGTATTGACCAAATCTTGGTAGATAGATACCAAGCATAGATAGGTCAATCCCCTAAATGTATACAGTTTCATAAGTAAATTGATCAAACAGATACACAGAAATAGAGACTTATTGATCAAACATAGATATAAAGACAATGACAAATTATAGATAGCTAGAAAGAGACTGATAATAATAAAAGAGAGAGGGATTTTGACTAAAATAGATAAAGATAGGAAGAGAGAGACAGAGAGAGAGTAATGGGTAGATATTGACTAAACACAGGTGTATAGATCTTAAATATATAGGGTTTCACAAATAAAGTCTTTAATATTTGTTGCATTATGTTCAAAATGTAATTACCATATCTCCAAACTTTTGCACGTGACTTGTGTTCACTTGCTTCTTGACCATATCGTATTGCTCCCGGACGGTTGTTCTTTTCAAGGACACCTGAAAGAAATTATAATTTGGCCTCCTCAGTCAATCTTTTAACGGGAAATGGCACACTGATTACTATATAATGGTCATAAAATGCCAAACAAAATTTTGAAATAAGCTTCACCTTCTCTGAAATCTCCATCCAAATTTTACTAAAAACATCGCCAAGAAAAGTCTTCAAATCCCTGTCATAGCAGCAGGCATATGAATTCTCGGTTTCACTGGTTGCAGTCACAGCAAAAACTACAAAATAATAATAATAATAATAATAATAATAATAATAATAATAATAATAATAATAATAGTAAGATTTGTACCTCATCTTTTAGCAGAGATTTTTTCACAATAATCAGAAGAGCCCATTCGTATTAGTATTAGTATTGATGTAGATCCTTTATATTAATTCTAATTAAGTTTTCCTCTGTATATAGAAAGAATAGTTGCTGGGTTATAATGGAATCTCTTGTAATATTTTTCTTTTTTTTCACTTGTGCAATATTTACAAAGCTGCCCAAAAGTAAGTGAATCCCGAAATAATATTTAAAAAACAAAATCTCTTCTTTCCAGATAATCAACAAATGTTAAGTAAACTATATAATCATTAAGTAAAATATTTATTAAATGAATTACACATGCTTTCAAAATATTTTACCAATCTGGAATTAAAATATAAGGTCATCCCATAAGTTCTGTCCGAATTTTAACTTTTTGTTAAAATGAACGAAATTTAAAGAGTATTTTATAATGTCTAATGGAGCTGAACATTATTTTTATGTTTAGATGCATTTAGACTGATCAAATTTTATTTCAGAGAACAATAAAATTAAATTTTGTTTGATTAAAATCCTGCTAACATGGAAGTACCCAAGAATCATTTGAGGCACATAATACTTTATGAGTTCAAGAAAGGAAACTCAGCAGCCGAAGCGGCTAGAAACATTCACTCAGTTTATGGAGAGGAATGTGTGAATGAAAGAACTTGCAGAAGATATTTGCAAAATTCAGAGGTGGATATTTCACCCTTGAAGATGAAGATCGAACCGGACGTCCAGTTGAGTTTGATGAAAAGCTTCTTGAAACAGCCCTTGAAGAAAATCCTGCTTTATCAGTTGAGGAATTGGCAGTGGTTCTCAGTTCAAACCATACAACTGTTCATCGTCATCTTCAACAACTTGGAAAAGTTCCTAAACTTGGAAAATGGGTGCCTCATGAATTGTCTGAAAACAACCTCAAATCCCGAGTTGACATCTGCTCTTCTCTCCATTCTCACCAACTTGTTTCACCTTTTTTGGATAGACTTGTGACTGGCGACGAAAAATGGATCTTTTATCGAAATATTAAGCGTCGTAGACAGTGGCTCGGTAAAGGGGAAGGACCCCAGCTACAGCCGAGAAGGGAACTTCATGAGCTAAAGGTTCTTCTTTCAATCTGGTGGGATTGCCAAGGAATAATCCACTTTGAATTCTTACCACCAAATGCAACAATCAATGCTCAAATATACTGTCAGCAATTAGAGCGTTTGATCCAAGCTTTGGAGACAAAAAGGCCTGCTCTAGTGAATCGAAAACGGGTGATGTTTCATTAGGACAATGCGTGACCACACACAGCAAGAATCACGTCACAAAATATCGAAGAACTTGGTTGAGAGAAAATTCTTCATCCACCTTATTCTCCCGATCTTGCTCCTTCAGATTACCATTTGTTTCGTAGCTTACAGAATCATTTGGAAGAAACAGCTTTTGTAACACAGGAAGAGGTTAAAACTGACATTTGTGAGTTCTTCGAATCAAAGCCAAAAGAATTTTACAGTAATGGAATTAGTAAGCTTGTTAATAGATGGAAGGAAGTCATAGATAATCAGGGAAAATACATTGTTGATTGAATCTGTAATTAAATGTAACATTTGATCACTTGTTTTCTTTATTCAAAATTCGGACAGAACTTATGGGATGACCTGATATGAATTAAAAATTAAGATGTGCAAAAGTAAGTGAACTCTGACATTTACACCCTGTATTTTTGTTTTACATGATTTCCAGTGCAAATAATTTTTTGTGCCTGTGTAAAAATGAAAATGACAAGTGCTCATTTCTTTGGTAAGCTGTATATAATGCAGGGAAACAATATGACTCAATGGGTATGCAAAAGTGTGCAGTTAATGACTAAATGTAAAAAGAAATATGACAAGATCAAAAGAACTTCCTGAAGCTTTAAAAGATTCGCCTAATCGAAGCCAGTAATGATGGAAAAGGCTACAAATAAAACTCAAAAAACTATCAAAATGATTTGAAAGACGTTTGGTATTATGGCATCACAATGAAGAAGCGGCTGTCCGCGAAAAATAACTGCAAGGGCAAATAGACATCTAGTTCTGCATGCCAAGAGGAATCCTGCTGTGACCTCAGCATTTATCCAAGTCTCCATGGAAAATGTCGGAATCAACGTCCATACATCTTTAGTGCGACAAAATCTGAACAATGCTAGTCTTCATGGCAGAATGCCTAGAAAAACAGCCACTACTTACAAAAATGCATGAACAAGCTCGGCTGGAGAATGAAAAAGCTCATATGAATAAGTTAAAAACCATTCGTCATTGCATTGAATATAGTTGCCATATATTGTCAGGTTACCCCACTGTTCATCGGTCATCGACAAAATCCAGAGACGGTTATACAATGTGCTAGGTCCTGATCTGACATCTTGTCTACAGTCACTTTCTCACAAATGATGGAGAAAGCTTCAAAAAGCTATCAAAACGATTTGGACTGCACCTCTTCACCGTGCAACAAATTATTTATAAATGGAAGGCCTTTGGTATGACGGCATTACAATCAAGAAGTGGGCATCTTCACAAAAATAAAACCAGAAGGAAGCTACAAGAACTACTGCAGAAGGTAATGAAAGATGGCAAAATGAAAAGGACGAAAAAATTGAAAATTGAAGATTAAAAAAAAATTAAAATTCAAACAAATACAAGAATTGAAATATCTGGGAAGTGTTTTAACAAAGTCTGACACTGAAATCCGAAGGCACATCGGATTGTGAAAGATGCCTTCCATAAGTTAAGCAAACTATTAAGAAACAGGAAAATTTCGTTAGAAACAAAGAAAAGACTACTGGACTGTGATGTAATATCAGTCCTCCTCTATGACTGTGAATACTGGACAAACTCCTCATGGATGAAGAAGGACTTGAAATAACAAAAATGTTGTTCTACAGAAGATATAATGAGAATATCATAAACTGAACATGAAGTTTTGTGAGAAAATCGAATAAAAAAGGACGCTAAAACATAACATGGGAAAAGAAATAGTTGAAATTTCTTGGTCAGATAATGAGGAAAGAGGTCTTGGAAAATTTGATACTCTTAGGACAGATTGAAGGCAAGAGGGACAGAGGTAAACAACACATAACCTACCTCGCAAAGATTAAGTAAATGATACAAGGTATAAGGGAGTTTTAAAAAGGCAACATTTACTAAGAGCAACAAAGGAAAGGAGATGGTGGAGAGCCATGATCGCAAGTGAGATTGAAAGAATCTGAGAAAACTTTAGATAGGAGAAAGGACAATAAAAAACAGGTTTTTAGAAAGATAGATGTCAATTGACATTACACTGAATTTTTTTAAGATTGTATTTGTCAAAAAAGGAAGAAGCTGGAAGTTCAACAGGCAAAAATACAAAAGAAACTGTTAGAAGAGAAATTATGTTTACGTTTAGTTATATCAACAGTAAAATTATGAGACCTAACTGCCAACCTAGTACAATGCTTAAATTCATGAGGTCAAGGTACCAAAGAGAAAAACTCTTTAGAAAAATTGCTATGAAAATATTTATAGAAAAAGCACAGGAAAGCTGTGTTAAGATGGTGAGAAAGTAACTGAAGTCGAGATGTCAGGTCAGGACCATTAAAATTGCAGATTATTCTTTGGATTTTATCAAGAATCTTAAGATCTATAGCAGGGGCACCAGATGAGATGTGGCAACAATATTCAATGCATAGACGAATGGTAAGCTTGTAAATGTGGAAGATAGATTCTGGAGAGAAAAATTATCTAGCAGGACACAGTGAGTCAACTTTCCTAGCAGCAGACCTAGCAATAGATTCAATATAATCATTCCACATCATGTCAGTGGAAAACATGAGACTAGGAAGGTATAATGAGTTGATCTCCTAGAGGTTGGCATCAGCCATACTACTGGAAGGCAAACTGATTTAGAAAGCATTTCTTGCCCCGGTTAACAATGGATTAAACAATATTCCAGATGTGAAACCTACTTATCAGTTCATTAACAGAGGTAGGGAATAATTTATAGTGATTTTGGAAGAAAAATGGTTCTTTAAGAACATTAAAAGACGGAAGTTTCATTTTGTAGGTATTAAGATTTCTTGCCATAGTTAACAATGGTTTTTAGAAATATAGAAGGTGTCAGTTGGCAGTGCATTTAAAATTTTAAAGATGGTAATTGACAATAAAGCAAGGAGCTGGATGTTCAACAACATACAGGATATACAAAAGAATACTATTAGAATGGAACTTATGTTTAAGTCTAGTTATGTCAAAATTAAAATGATGAGACCTAACTGCCAATCTAGTACAATGCTTGAATTCATGAGGTCAAGGCACCAAAGAGAAAAAAATGTTTGGAAGAAAAATGTTTTTTTAAGAACATTAAAAGACAAAAGTTTAATTTTGTAGGTATTAAGATTTAAAAGCTATTTCTTGCCACATTTAACAACGGATTAAACAATAATCCATTTGAAGATGTGAAATGTCCATATTAGATGATGAACTGTTGTTATAATGCGTTAACGAGGATAAAGATTAAATAAGTGTCAAGATTTTTAAAGGTTTTAATGCAAAGAAGATTAAGGAGCGCCAAACATCCATTTTGGATTTTGAAGATCATCGTTAAATAACCTGGTTTTAATTTGGGTTTCCAGAAGTAAACATTCAACTAATTAACCCACCAAACATTCCCCAAAATTGGAACAATACGAATAATTATCAACAAAATCAATAATCAATTCTTACCGTTTGTGTCTCTCGGGAGACGTGTGACCATAGAACCCGAATTACAGCCTTCAATATAAATCAACATCTGTATGTAAAAAGAAATTTGAAAATATATCAGAATTTTTAGAGCGAATTTTTAAGATGAGGTTGGCGGCTAGGATTGATCAGCACGTACCAGATTGGATCCATCAAAGCAAATATGAAAATGTCCATTAAATGTATCTGAATATTTATAGTGGAATTCTAAGATGAGGTTGTCGGCTAGGATTGATCAGAATGTGTCCGTTTTTATCCATCAAGGCCAGCATATATATATATATATATATATATATATATATATATATATATTATAATATTTTAAAAAAATATGATTCCTTCGCTACATAAGGCTATACTACACTAAACAGGAGCAGATAGGTTTGCCTATTATCCGGTTCACACCCCTCCTTGGTTTTTTGGACAGTAGTAGAGGCTTATTCCTCGTTTCTTGTTTAAGGTTGGGTTTCCGGTTCCTTATAAAGTCTACTTTAATTCTATACTTCTAACTTTTCCAGTTAATCTATTAAATTTTATTTAATATCTATTTTTTTACTCAATAGGTATAGATAAGCTTGCGTATCGCCCAGTGTACACCCTTCCCTGGTCTTTTGAACAGGAGTAGAAGTTTATCCCTTGTTTCCTGCTTAGGATTGGGTTTTCGGATCCTTCTAAATCCTTTTCATTCTCTTTCACTCCAAGTAGCCCCTTGCATCTTAGTGGCATTATTGCCTTGCTTGGGGTGAATAGATTTTTTAAAAAATGGCTTGATTCTTGGAAGAAAATACAATACCTTGGCATATTTCTTCTCGTCGTACATTTTATTCAGGGTGCTGATGAACTTAGATTCCTGGATCTGATGAAATAAAAAAAAAAACTTAGGTCTGTTAGTAGTAACAGTAGCATTAGGAGTACCAGCATATTTATAACGGTCTTTTTCATTCATCAAACGTTAAAAAGTAATGCCAATATTGTTTTTATCAAATAGTAGGGCCCAAGAAAATGTTTTCAGGCAGCAAGCAAGATATTGAAGGTAAAATTTTCTTTCCAACAAAACGTGCTGCAGAAAATCTATTTCTGGTCCTTTCATTGGCGCCTAAACAAAGTAATAAATCACAGTCATAATTTTTGCTGCCAATATATATATATATATATATATATATATATATATATATATATATATATATATAGTGAGAGAGAAAGGGAGAGAATGAGTGTGTGCATGTGCATGTGCTCTGAGTATAGATGATAGGATAAGAAAAAACAGGAAAGGTTTATAAATTTAAAATGTTTGCATAGGCCAACTGCAAGAATGAAACACAAACACACATGAATTATTGACATGAATGCTACTTGACAAGACAAATATACATGAAGTCTACTTAACCAATGAAAGACAAGCAACACAAAAATGAAAGTACTAGTTTTCATTTCTCCTTCATATTTCATTCATTTTATCACATCCCATTCAAAAAGAGCATTTAATGTGGAGCCAGTATAAATCCTTCTGTCTGCACACTTGCCCTAACTATGGCCTCATACACTATATTTTCAGTAAGAGACTTTTCACCCAAAGGACAATAGCTCTTGATTATGAAATTAAAGCCAAGCTGCACATGTTTTTCCTTCATTAATTATTTTTGTGTAATGTCTTTTTCTTAAACTGGGTATATTAGTTATACAGTTCTAACATATCTTGACAGTTTTTTATTAGATACTGGGAGTATGGAAGACATTCTTTGTTCAATAATGCAAAAAGAATATTTATATAACTGGTCCTGGCAGATATATTAAATAGTAATGTAAACCTTATCTTTTTCTTTTCCTATACAAATTCATTGATGGTCATTAAATATTTTTATACATACTATGGGTGAAGGATAAGATATGCTGGTAACACCTAGACTTAAAACAATTTTTAGTACTACTAATATAAAACTTTTCAAAAATCGTATTCTCTGTTGGATTGGACATGACAAATGGATTTAACTGAAAAATTGTTTTAAGAGAAAGATTTTATGAAATGCAACTGAATGAATAACTGATTGTTAGGGCAATGAATGCTGAATGTTTCCTTATAAGGAAACGACAAGTATTGCAATTAACATTTTTTTGCTGTAGGAAATATTAAATATTTTTGAATTTACTAAATGAGACTTTCCTAAAATTTTCAACATGGCACCAGATTAATTAAATGGTAAACGAAGAAAGATTAATGTTCCGGTAGAAAAGATATGTTAACTATGCCATTAAATGAGAGACCAGCAATCTCAGTGAAAATATATATAAAATAGACTCACAAATGTATCATTGAACTTAATAATGCCAGGCGCACCATCGAGTGCCAAAAAAACAAAGATATTGTCATTGGGTCCACTGTAAAGAAAGAAAGAAAGGAAAATGAATTGAAAGAGATGACAAAAAAGGTTGATTAGACTTTTTAGACAACATAAAGTGGGGGATCAGTTTAGGCGTTAAATAATAACAAAACTGAACCCTATTGGCCAGTAAGAGTTGATTAGACTTTTTAGACAACATCAAATGGGGGATCAGTTTAGGAGTTAAATAATAACAAAACTGAACCCTATTGGCCAGTAAGAGTTGAATAGACTTTTTAGACAACATCAAATGGGGGATCAGTTTAGGAGTTAAATAATAACAAAACTGAACCCTATTGGCCAGTAAGAGTTGATTAGACTTTTTAGGCAACATCAAATGGGGGATCAGTTTAGGAGTTAAATAATAACAAAACTGAACCCTATTGGCCAGTAAGAGTTGATTAGACTTTTTAGGCAACATCAAATGGGGGATCAGTTTAGGAGTTAAATAATAACAAAACTGAACCCTATTAGCCAGTAAGAGTTGATTAGACTTTGTAGACAACATCAAATGGGGGATCAGTTTAGGAGTTAAATAATAACAAAACTGAACCCTATTGGCCAGTAAGAGTTGATTAGACTTTTTAGACAACATCAAATGGGGGATCAGTTTAGGAGTTAAATAATAACAAAACTGAACCCTATTGGCCAGTAAGAGTTGAATAGACTTTTTAGACAACATCAAATGGGGGATCAGTTTAGGAGTTAAATAATAACAAAACTGAACCCTATTGGCCAGTAAGAGTTGATTAGACTTTTTAGGCAACATCAAATGGGGGATCAGTTTAGGAGTTAAATAATAACAAAACTGAACCCTATTGGCCAGTAAGAGTTGATTAGACTTTTTAGGCAACATCAAATGGGGGATCAGTTTAGGAGTTAAATAATAACAAAACTGAACCCTATTAGCCAGTAAGAGTTGATTAGACTTTGTAGACAACATCAAATGGGGGATCAGTTTAGGAGTTAAATAATAACAAAACTGAACCCTATTGGCCAGTAAGAGTTGATTAGACTTTGTAGGCAACATCAACTAGGGGATAAGTTTAGGCGTTAATAATAAAACTGAGCCCTACTTGACTGTGAGAATCGATAAGATTCATATTTCAACCTCAAGTGGTTGGTTAGTTTTGGATTTTTCTTTGCCTTTAAATCACTTATTCCTCCATTTTGTTTTACCAAAACTCTTCTCTGCTTTGTAACTTTTCTGAAATTGAAACAAATTATTTTTTGATCATTTCTATTTCTTTAAATGTTACTTTTAGTGGATGGCCACTCTGTTTACCTCTGAATAACCTTTCCACTCCCAAGTTCTGTACTCTCACCCTGGAGAACCTTGAGGAACACATCTTCTGTAACTGCCTGCAAATGACAAAAATATAAATTACATTGTTGTATAATGTTATTTGATGACATGTGATCAGCAGTCAAGTTTCTCTCGTCTGAATCTTTAATCTAAATTGCTCTCCTCCTATAAGCAACCTATACAAATACGTAAAATACTGTTTGCCTATCATTTTTAAACTTCTCTGTACTTTGCTATAAACTTTATAGTGTTTGTGCTTAACATATACAAAATCCTATTTACAAATCCACTACATCTCCTTGAACAGAAATGGTTTAATACTTTTGGTTGTTCTTGAAATTCTTCCACAAACTCTTTCCTCCTCTCCCACTCTTGAGGTTTATGTACTGTTCTTTTTAATGATGATCTTGGTCTCACTTCATCTTCTTCCATGTCTGTGTCACACCTACCATCATCCATAGGCTCGTCTTCTATTGCATTGTCCTAATCTGAAGGACTCATCCTTTCTTCTCTGTCAAAATCTCCTTCCATCGCAACATATTCCTCTACAATTCTGGGTCTTATCTGGTCAGAATTGGCCATTAGGCTTTTTCCTTATGTACCCTTTGCATTATAAATTTAACTAAGGACTTGCTATTCTGCCTTTTTTATATCATATCTTTTCATTTCCTTAGTAAGACATTGTCAATGGAGATCTTATTTGTTGTCCTATTAACACAGGTGGGCTTTGCAATCTGCCTGCATGTGAAATTATCCTAAACTAAACAATAGCCTTGGTAAGTAACTGTCTATAATATCACTACCTGGCGAAAATACCTTAAAGCCAATTTCTACTGACTGTACCATTCTTTGCATGTCATTTTCGTTTGTTATCTTGCAACCATACAGATATATATATATATATATATATATATATATATATATATATATATATATAACAACTGGTGTCAGGCTTTTGGAAAATGTGCAGCCTATAAGTCAGAGGGGGTAATCTAACAAATAGTTTAACTCCGAGAATATTTAATACCGAAATCTAAATATTTTTTATACAATTTTATTTATTTTTTGACATAATAATAATTTTAGTGATAAAAGTCTTTCTAATTAACCCATATCTGGGGGAGAAGAAATGGATTCATACTTTTCCCAAAAGATATTTGCGCGTAAGTGAATATAACGAACCCAGTGGGAATTGGAACTCGGCTCTCTGATTAACAATTCTGAGCCATTACCCATTACACCACCCATACATCCAAGCTTAGAGCAACAGGCATTTATAAGTGCTCTCGCTCATTTAGGTTCAAACCCCAAAGCAATTTAACTACATAAAATCCCGAGCAGCGCCGGGCTTTACTGATAGTATTGAAATAAAATTTTCTGTATTGCCGATGTAGAACATCCACGTGGAATTATCTTTCTGAGTGTGGGAAGCAACTTGTTGGATAGGGGAAGTAGTTTACAGGTCTGACGTTGAAGCTTGTGTCGGATCGGTTGACTCGGTATCACTGGTGAAATCTGTGACTGCCTGTTTACTGTACTGAGTGTTGTGAGTTGGTTCTTTTAAGCAGTCAGGGTGAATGCATGACTCAGCAGTTTTTTCATGCTTTAGTTGCAACATTCGGGGTTGGCTCCAATGTTTAAATTTATTTTACATTTGGGGGGTTGTTTCTTGAGTCTGGTGCTATGTTCAGAGCCCATACCCAGAGAACGCCCTTTTATTTTCAATTTTGCTTTCGTAGCTTCTACATCCAGTCGACGGGTTTGATGTAGAGTGAATCAGGACGAGATCTAATTTCAAGCAGAATATAACAATTCCAAAGTATTATTCATTCCACCACTCCGACATCCAAGCTTAGAGCACCTGGCATTCTTAAGCGGTCGCTCATCTAGGTACTGACCAGGCCCGGCGTTGTTTATAGTTTAGACGATTGTACGAGCACTTACACCACACCACTCTCACATCCAAGATTACAACTTACCTGGCATTCCCAGGCAGTCACCCATCTAGGTAATGACAAGGCTAGGTGTAGCTTAACTTAGGTCTTGGTACGACAACCAGTGTTTCAACTTTATATAGCCGTAAGCCTATTACACCATTCTCACATCGAAGCTTACAACTTACCTGGCATTCACCCATCTAGGTACTGACCAGGCTCGATGTTGCTTAACTTCGGTGATCGTACGATTTCACCGTGATATAGCCGTAAACACATTACATCACTCGCACATGAAAAGTCAGAACACCTGGTATCCCTGGTAATCCCAAGCGGTCACCGATCTAGGTACTGACCAGGCTCGATGTTGCTTAACTTCGGTGATCGTACGAAAGCTTAAATTCCTATTTGAAATTTCTGAAGTGATGAGTTCCATGATACGAACAGATGTCAGTGTGCCGTGAAAGGTAAAGTGGGTGGTGTCGCTCTGGTGATCTATGTGAAAAGAGAACGAGGCTTTTGGAAATTGCTCCGCCTATAAATCAGGGGCGGTAATCTAACAAATAGTTTTGCTCTGAGGACCAATCAAATAGAAGTATCACCAAAATGATTGTATTACCAGATAGATTCTAAGTGAGGAGGCAAAAAGTGAAGTGATTTTCTACTTACACTTCCGGTGTAGTCCATGGGGACACATGTGGATATATCTTTCCCGTTTATTTGGTTAATTACGACGCCACTGTGTGGATTTCTACAGAGAAAGAAAAACTTATGACAGGAGCAATTAAAATAAGAAAAATTCGTAATTTCTCCGAGAAAAACTTTCATTAAATCGAAAAATATAACAAGTAAGAACACTGGAAAAATAAATATAGGTTGTTGTTGTTGTGGAGATGAACACAGTTTTCTAGAAGACGACTTGGACTCGTCTAAATCGATAAATACGGACGTTGTGAACATCAGTAGAAGGTGAACCTAAGTTAACGTCGGTCTGCTCTTTTTGATTGACAAGTTATGAGGACAATTATTTGGACATTTATTGTTAAGTTCTTATTTCTGTTTTGAAAACAAAGTTTGTTTTCTTTTCTTGAGTATATTTTTCGTTTTCAGTTTGAACTTTTTTTAGCTGCGGCCGAATTTGTTTTAATTTTTGTTTTTGCATTATATTTTATTTTTATTTTCCTATTCTTTCGTTTTTACGTTGCATTTTTCTTTTCTGCGGCGAAATTGTTTTTTTTAACTTTATCGTTTATTTTAATTTTTGTATTTTGTTCTGAATTTTATTTTTGTTTTATTTCGTTTGTCATTTTCATCTTTTGATTTTTTTGCTTGAAAACCAAAACAGTTTTTGGTTTCTTGAAAACGAAAATTTTACAAGATGACCAACCAATGTCGGACCATCAAAATATACTTTTTTTTAGATCGGCCACTAAGGCAGATCCACCAGACAAAAATGAGGCTGTTCCCTCACCCCACAAAAAAGACCACAGAAAATGAAAATTAGATCCTCAAAAGATGAGCCCAATAATGGGAAAGATAATTCTTCCGCAGCCGATGTAGAGGAAATTAATGCAAGAATGAGAAAGTAAAAGAGAAAGGCCTGAACATTACTATGGCGAATGAGCGGCGGGATAATCCCCCTCTTTTTAGATTCGCACCGACCCGAAATGCTTAGTCAATATGACTGAGTTTTTCGAGAGAGCCAATGATATCCTTCTGGTAAATCTGGATGCAAAAGAACGCATTGCAAAAAGAACAATGTCAATCTTTGTGCTCGACAAGCTTACGCGCAAAATATGTCGGTATACTCATGGCATCGTGATGAAATCACTGATTCCCATTGGCTAAACCTCAACACATTATTAAAGGGTTAGGATACTTCATGTGGGACATACTGTTACCCACGCCAGACGACTGTACAGAAGTAACGTCCCATGATTAAATCACAAAGGACTATATCATAAGCACAGAATACAGAGGACGAAGTAGGAATGGTTTGTTTTACGGTTTATCAACCTTAATGCCGACAAGATTTTCATTCTTCAAAAAGGTATTGCTGGGAATAATGTGTTGCTAGTCTTAAAAGTGTAAAACAGGTGCTACCACCCAGGGTCAGGGTGAACCTGTAAACAAGTTCTATCAACCCGGGTCAGGGTGGACCTGGGTACACCAGCAATTAAGAGGAGGTTCCACGCTCCCCAAAACCTCCTGGTCAGAGGCCTTCCTGTTGAATGTTGTTTATCGTTAGGACGGGAGCACTTAGGGGTATATCTCATGTAGCATAATCAATTTGTGAGTGGTACTCCAGAATATGATATGGTTGTGTAGGGGTTCGAATTGATGTTGGAACGAGAAGCCTTAACCTCAGCTCCCAAACAGCTTGGAGATAGGCGGGGAAAATTACTCAGGACTGTAGCACTTAGGGGTATATCTTATGCAGCATAACCAATTAGTTAATGGTACTCTAGAATATGAGATGGTTGTGTAGGGGTTCGAATTAATGTTGGACCGAGAAGCCTTAACCTCAATTAAAAATTACCCGGTCATCTCTGATTTCCTTGACGGCTAAACCTCAACAGATTATTAAAGGTTTAAGTTACTTCATGAGGGACATACTGGTACCCACGCCAGAGAACTGTGTGGAAGTAACGTCCCATGATTAAATCACAAAGGACTATATCATAAGCACAGAATACAGAGGACGATGTAGGAACAAGAGCACTTTGCTTTGGTTTGTTTTACGGTTTATCAACCTTAATGCGTCATTTAATGACGACAAGATTTTTATTTGTCTTCAAATATGTATTGCTGGTATTAAAACCTACTTTTACACTGTAAACAGGTGTCAGGGTGGGCCTGGAAACACCAGCAATTAAGAGGTCGTTCCACGCTCTTCAAAACCTCCTGATCAGAGGCCTTGCTGTTGGATGTAGTTTATCGTCTTACCCAAGACGGGAGCACTTAGGGGTATACCTACCAAATAGGACCAAAGTGGTGGTATATGTGATTCATGATTATATTCTCGGAGAGCACATAGGGTTATATCTTATGTTGCGTAGCCAATTAGTGAGTGTTAATCCAGAATATGAGATGGATGAGTGGGCGTTCGAATTGATGCTGGACCGAGAAGCTTTAACCTTAATTCCCAACAGCTTGGGGATAGGCGGGAAAAAATTACCTCATCGTGACGAGGAGGAAACCAGCTTGGTGGTAATGTAGCGTGATTGGTCATCTCACTCTTTCCTGCCCAGAGAAGAAGGCCTCTGGAATTTCGCCTAAGTGTGATACGAATTCCTCTCGAGCTGAAACGTCCAGCGGGCAAGATTAAAAAGGATGTCTTTTGAGGCAACAAATATGGCCGCCGAATTTCGACCTGAAGAAGTTCGGAGTATCGTAGGCCAAAACATCACTAGCGTTACACTGCCGGATGGGAGTACCATGACTATAAACAGCGGCATATGTGAGACTTGGTTATCTTATTTCCAGGATCTTTTTACCGGGGAGCCCTGTCTGACTCCTCGCGTCGAGACGATTTGAAGCGGCAGAGTACGAGTGTCCGATCACAGATGTAGAAATCTGTAATGCGTTTAAGCATATCGGCAAAGACAGGACTCTGGGTATCGATGGTCTCCCCTATGAAGTGTAATTCAGGTAGTCGTACGTATTTGTCCCTCTGCTGGCACTGGTCTTTAACCAATAGATGAAGAACGAGATTATTCCTGAACATCACCAGAGGTGTGATCAAGTTGCTTCGCAAAAATAAACACTGAAGGGATAGGGGGTTCTTGAATGCTGTATGTACGTTTGTCTCCGTGGATCCGGCGGGCAGGCTTTGTGTCGTTTCCTGTTAACAGTAGGGAAATAGCTGCAGATTCGACAGAGTTGGCCTCTTTGCTTATCATGAAAGACAAAGATTTTGTAGTTAGGGCTTTATTAAAAAATGTCTTTTGAGGCAGTAAATATGGCCGCTGAATTTCGACCTGAAGACATTCGGGATATCGTATATATTGAGGTAGTTGCACATGTTTGTCCTGGCACTGCGGGCACAGTTGATATTTAACCTATAGCTGAAGAACGGGAGTATTCCCGAACGCGTCACCAGAAGTGGGATCAAGTTGCTTCGCAAGAATAAACACTGAGGGGGTAGGATTAATAATTTGCGGCCCTTAACTATGTTAAATACAAAATTCTGATCGTATTACACAAGCGCGTTTTAGTTATAAAATTTTTTCTATATTTTTTCTATTTTTCATAAAATTATAGTTTTCTATAATTTTCCTAAAATATTTTTTTATATTTTTCTTTGAAACTTTTTCAGGCAAAATTTAACAAACGCAAGCTGAAAAAAAAATAAAAAGACAAACATTTCAAAAATGTTGAAAATGAAAAGGATGCCAACTTACTGTTCGTTATAGGCGATGTCATCGGACATCATAACAACGATCCGTTCATCTGGAATTCCGTTTTTGTGTAGAATTTTATATGCTTGGTAAACATGAGTCTGTGCCCGAAAGAAAAAGCCAAAAAAAAAACAAACAAAAGATTTGAAAATCAGGAAAGAAAAAGAGAGAAAAATATTCATTCAGAAGAATCAATATGAGAGTGTGAAATTCCTTTAATTGGTTAGTGTCTCGCTAAGATAATTTATTCAGAGAGGATGTAAACTCTTCTCAAATATTTTATTCCGAGAATTAAGAATGGCGTAACAAAGCAAAATAAAAAATTTAAAAAAATTTTAAATCAAGAAAAAGAAAACTAAGAAAAAATATTTTATTTAATTCAGAAGAATCAATATGGTGATTTTCTAAGCGTAGCTTAGATGTACCACAAGGCCGAAATTATGGAGCATCCAGCGAGGATCGAAATATGAGAGCGTGTGAAGCAACAAAAATAAAAAAAAGAATTGAAAATCGAGAAAAAAATGCAGTGAAAAAATATTTTTATTCATCCAGAAGAATCAGAATAAGAGTCGGTGAAAAGAGGCTATGTAATTCCTTTAATTGGTTAGTGACCCGATAAATAAAAAGAGAGAAAAATATTTTTATTCATCCAGAAGAATCAGAATAAGAGTCGGTGAAAAGAGGCTATGTAATTCCTTTATTTGGTTAGTGACCCGATAAATAAAAAGAGAGAAAAATATTTTTATTCATCCAGAAGGATCAGTATAAGAGTCGGTGAAAAGAGGCTATGTAATTCCTTTATTTGGTTAGTGACCCGATAAATAAAAAGAGAGAAAAATATTTTTATTCATTCAGAAGGATCAGTATAAGAGTCGGTGAAAAGAGGCTATGTAATTCCTTTATTTGGTTAGTGACCCGATAAATAAAAAGAGAGAAAAATATTTTTATTCATTCAGAAGGATCAGTATAAGAGTTGGTGAAAAGAGGCTATGTAATTCCTTTAATTGGTTAGTGACCCGATAAATAAAAAGAGAGAAAAATATTTTTATTCATTCAGAAGGATCAGTATAAGAGTCGGTGAAAAGAGGCTATGTAATTCCTTTAATTGGTTAGTGACCCGATAAATAAAAAGAGAGAAAAATATTTTTATTCATTCAGAAGAATCAGTATAAGAGTCGGTGAAAAGAGGCTATGTAATTCCTTTAATTGGTTAGTGACCCGATAAATAAAAAGAGAGAAAAATATTTTTATTCATTCAGAAGAATCAGTATGAGAGTCGGTGAAAAGAGGCTATGTAATTCCTTTAATTGGTTAGTGACCCGATAAATAAAAAGAGAGAAAAATATTTTTATTCATTCAGAAGAATCAGTATAAGAGTCGGTGAAAAGAGGCTATGTAATTCCTTTAATTGGTTAGTGACCCGATAAATAAAAAGAGAGAAAAATATTTTTATTCATTCAGAAGAATCAGTATGAGAGTCGGTGAAAAGAGGCTATGTAATTCCTTTAATTGGTTAGTGACCCGATAAATAAAAAGAGAGAAAAATATTTTTATTCATTCAGAAGAATCAGTATGAGAGTCGGTGAAAAGAGGCTATGTAATTCTTTTAATTGGTTAGTGCCTTGATAAGAGGATTTTTTAAAAAGTGGATGCAAACTTTTATCAAATCTCTTATCCCAAGAATTAAGAATGGTGCAAACAAAGACACACAATACATTGGATTTTGGCAGTTATTTTACAAAATCCATTTGAGCCTCACATATACAAAATATTTTTCTTTTCTTATGTGCCGTAACCCTTCAGGGCGTAGGTGGTCATGGCTCTCGACAATTTTCTCACCTACGTAGCGCTTAATATATTTTGTCTTTTTTTAAAAATTTCTCCTCAAGATTGTTCCGCCATCATTTTACTCAATTTCTCTAAGTAGGTTATGCGTTATTTTCCTCCTGCCTTCAATCTGTCCTGGGGGTGTAAGATTTTCCAAACCCTCTTTCCTCATATATATTTCATATATCATCGAAACAAAAAGCAAAAAAAAAAAGCCGAAGTGTATCCACATCACGTTTGTAAGAAAGGGACTGACGTTGAGATGCCAAGTCAGAATCGATTACATTGCATTAAAGGGGAGGATATATATGTTTCATCAAATATGTGATGCAGTTCAACTTTAAAAAAAAAAATTCAACCTTAGTGTTGCGACTGCACGCTCCAAAAGTTTTTATCCGTTAATAATAACATTTCTAAAAAAATCATATTTCGATTCGCATTTTCAATCTTTCATCTCCAATGCTTCCTGGATTCACTAAAAACAAAATAATTGCCATGCCTGAGGATGACTGTATGTACAGTTGAAAGTACTAGCAGATTAAAAAAGATCTTATACAGCTTGTAGTTATTAAAAACAAGGATCATAAGATTCACCGAGTGGTTCGTTGCTTGATGAAAAGGTGGTAGCGGAATGCTAAAAATATCATTAACTTAAATCTAATCTACTTTTTTGTATGAATGATTCATTGTAATATATATATATCATAAAATAACAAAACACTGAATGGAAAACACCAAAGAAAATGAAGAAAAAAAACTTAGCTTAGATGACGGTTTAAATGAGTAAGGTACAGATAACTTTGAATTATTTTTCTATGCATAATTCATTAATCACTAATATTATCTCTCTTTATATATATATATATATATATATATATATATATATATATATATATATATATATATATATATATATTGTTGTGATGGTATAACCCAACTTCCCCATTCACGATAATGGACGGACGGTTTGCCGATTAAGTGCGACCACCGCAGGCGGTCGTGAGTGACTTCATTTGTAACACCTATTGAGGTTAGCATACTCTCGACTCTGTCTCTGTACTACATCCGATTATAAAGTTATTATTGAAAACCTACATTCGGTTTACTTTGTTTATTATATCTTGCACGAGATATAACAGCTGGCGACGAAAATTGTGGAACGAACTTCACCAAAAAAAAAAAAAACTTTGCTGGCAACGTACTTACTTGGAAAAAAAATTATATATACATATCAGTTGACGCCGAATAGGATTTCGAAAGCGGAGTCACAAGGCAAAAGGAAACTTTTTGAAAAGTAAGAAAATTTTTACTGTTCAATTGTGATTTGAAAAGTATATATTAAACCGTGACTCAAATGCGAGCCGGTCTAATAATTCGTTATTCAAGTAATAAGTACAGGTTGTAAAGGTTGTAAAAATATTACGGCTGTAAATTGTCTGTTAACCGTTAAAAAAAAAAAAAATGGAGCAATTAGTCGAAATGACTAAAATGCTGTGTACAAGCTTACAACAGCAACAACAACAGCACCTAGAGTTACAACAACACCAACAACTACAGCACCAAGAGTTACAACAACAAATATTACAACAGCAAAAAAGTCTCGAAAAAATTCTGAAACAGTCGACTGGAGAAAGAAAAAACACTGTTTTTTCTGCCGAAGGAATAGCAAATTCATTATCCGAATTTATATATGAACCTGATTCGGGCATTACATTTCCAGCATACTTTAAACGTTTCGAAACTATATTTACCAAGAGATGTCAACATTGGTCGGATGAGGAACGAGTAACATTACTAGTCCAGAAACTAGGGACAAACGAGAACACGAAGTACTCAAACTTGATATTGCCCAGAAAACCAGAAGAAGTTTCGTTTGAAGAAACTATAAGTATTCTGTCAAAAATATTTGACGAAAGACATAGTCTGTTTCACACGCGATACAGGTGTCTAAACATCGTTAAAGCAGATAACGAAGATTTTCTGGCATACGCGGGAACAGTGAACTCGCTGGTTGAACAATTCAAGTTAGAAGAAATTTCCAAAGATGTATTCAAGTGCCTAATTTTTCTTCAAGGACTAACTGATCCTAAATATAAAGAAATTAGGTCGAGAATATTAATAATGGTCGAGCAAGACTCGAACATAACATTACAAAGGGTCACCGAAGAATGCCAACGTCTCATAAACGTAAAAAGGGATAATACACAAATTGAGGAAAAAAGTGTTGCTATTGTTCGACACGTAAAAACTCAAAAAACCCCAAAAGCCAAAAAGACAGAAAAATGTGAGACGTGTGGAAAAAATATCCATGCCAAAGATGTGTGTTGGTATAAAAATAAATTCTGCCAATCGTGCGGAAATAAAAATCATGCCAAAGATGTATGTTGGTACAGAAATAAATTCTGCCAATCATGCGGAAAGAAAGGGCATAAATATTCCGTTTGCCAGAAAAGGAAATTACAAGATGTAAGCCTGGTATTATCAGAAAAAGAAATTCTGAACGGTAAAAATAGAAAATACGTAGACGTACGTATGGATAATCATACAATTACTTTTCTATTGGATTCTGGTTCAGACATAAGCATTATTGATGAACAAACATGGAAAAATATTGGAAGACCCAAATTATCTGAAACCTAAAAAACCGCTAGAGGGGTTTCAGGGAAAAAATTAAACTTTATGGGAGAATTAAAGTGCAATATTTCGTTATGTGGCAAGACTGCAAAAACGAAAGTGTATGTAATCCAAGGAATTAATTCATGTCTTTTTGGAGTAGACTGGATAGTACTTTTTGATTTGTTTGAACTCCCGATTAATTCATTTTGCAACGTAATAAACAGTGCAGAAAAACAAAAAAGTATCAAAAATGAAAAATTCATGAATGAATTAAAAGAAGAATATCCCAGCGTTTTTTCTGAGGGTTTGGGTTTATGTACTAAGACGGAAGTCAAATTTGAATTCAAGGAAAATGTGAAACCAATTTTTAAACCTAAGAGGAACGTACCTTTTTCCTCCTTAGACACAGTTAATAAGGAATTGGAAAGGCTAGAAAAAATTGGAGTGATATCTAAGGTTGACCATGCTGATTGGGCCTCGCCCACAGTCTACGTTAAGAAAAACGGAAAAATAAGAGTGTGCGCAGATTTTTCAACAGGGTTAAACGATTGCCTTAAAAATCACAGTTATCCACTACCTTCACCAGAAGATATTTTTTCAAAGTTGAATGGTGGTAAGATTTTTTGAAAAATCGACTTGTCTGACGCATACTTGCAGATTAAAGTGAGTGATGAATGATCAAAATATTTGTGTATTAAATACACATAAAGGTTCCTTTCGGATTAAAGGTCGCCCCAGCTTTGTTCCAACAGGTGATGGACACTATGCTGGCAGGCCTTGAGTTTGCTACCGCCTATTTAGATGACATTCTAGTCAAAAGTAAGAATGTTCAAGAACATAAAACGCACATCAGAGCGATATTTAAAAGACTAGAAGAGTTTGGCTTTAAATTAAGCCACGAGAAGTGTAAATTCTTCATGTAAAGAATTACATACCTCGGACAGGTGATAGACAGTGAAGGCAGGAAACCGGACCCACAGAGAGCCGATGCAATTAAGAACATGCCTGCACCCGACACAGTTGCGAAACTACAAGCGTTTCTGGGGTTGGCCCAATATTATGCAATCTACATACCTAAAATATATGATTTAAGAATTAAATTAACCAATTGTTGAAAAAAGACAAGAAATGGTTTTGGTCGAAAGATTGCGAGACGGCTTTTCAGAAAATAAAAAAATGCCTACTCTCAGATCTCGCCTTAGCACATTATGATCCTGAGAAAGAGATCATCCTGGCAACTGACGCAAGTTTATACGGAGTGGGGGCTGCACTGCTTCACAAATATGAAGATGGCACTACTAAACCGATCGCGCACGCATCGAGGACTCTTCTTCCGGCTGAAAAAAATTATAGCCAGATCGAGAAGGAGGCTTTGTCGATTGTGTTCGGGGTTAAGAAATACCATCGCTTTTTATATGGTAGATCATTTGTATTTCAAACGGACCATAAACCGTTACTTACAATATTTGGAGGTAAAAAAGGCATTCCTACGCACACTTCCAGTTTTCTCAACGTATATCAGGAGAATGTCGAGCAGTCACGGACATATAAGAAGATTGATCTTCAATGGATTTCTATCAACAGACAGCAAAAGTAAGCAACATATCAACAGCTTTATTTATTTCTGTCGAAAGTCAGCAACATTAAGCAAGATGTCAAATGGAAGAAAAAGTAAACAACATATCAACATCTATATTTGTTTCTGTCGACAGCAACACTGAGAAAGGTATGCTCATCTATATTTATTGGGGGTATTGTAATTATATGATTATATATAATCAACTCCACGATGACCGTTTGACCTTACACATCCAGGATATTAGCAGATATGGTCGCAGAGATTACGACACAGTTTTGGAAAATTTCACTACTTTATGCCTAAAACAAACAAACAAAAAAAAACAGACATTGAAATTTGTTATAACAAAATCAATAATGATGATGAAAATTGAAAGTACTTCCGTTCCCAATAGAGGATGCTGGGATCAAGACGGATCTCGCGGGCAGTTTTCAATAAATACCTTCTTGAGTTTACCACGCGTCGTGTCATCTTTGTGTTGCTTCGACTTTTCACCGGCTAGTCTCATATAATTTCATTTTCCCACCCTAAGCCCAGTGGAACATGGTGTCAGAGAAGGATTCTTTTTAAAAGAAGAAAATTGTTTTCTCGAACAATTTGAAAATAAAATCGTTTTTTTTTCAAAAATCAAAAATAGGAGAAAAATGTTCAAATCAACTTCACCAGAACCGTTTGATTTTACAAATCGGGGATATGGTCGCAGAGATTACGTCACAGTTTTGGAAAAATTCATTACTTCATGCCTAAAATAATATAATTCATGTTAGGGCAAACTTTTGTCTTTGAGTTCAAGTACCAGGCGAACCAGTGGAACCATTTATTTTCGCTTAGAACGAATTAGCAAAAGCATGTGAGTCTCCAAAGAAAAATGGCCAAATCAGAGACCGACTTTTGATAAGACGACAGAATAAAGACATCTCCAAAAGATTATAATTAATTCCTGATTTGAAACTTGAGAAAGCCACGGAGATGGCCAAGAGCAGTGACAAAAAAAACCTCAAACGGAAGAAATCCACGAGAAAAATGTAGACGGACTAAAGACCTAGAGAAACCTGTGAGATACAAAATTAAAAAGGGCGCATGGAAACAGTAACACCAGTAATTGCCGGAGATGTAATAAAAAAACATAATTTTATAAAGTCTCCAGTGAGAGGGAAACACTGCAAGAAATGCGGAAAAATGAATCTTTTTACTGTAGCCTGCAGAACTAAATGAGAAAAAGACACATTTCTTAGTAGATATGACAGAAACAAATTTAAATGTTACGTGGTATAAAAATTTAAGAATTTGTAAAAGATCCGTGAAATTTGAAATTGATACAGGCGCCGATATAAACATTATCTCAACTTAAATTGAACGGAAAACCTGTATTAAAACCAGTAAGTGTCATCTTCATTAGTCCTCGAGGAATAGTTCAATGGATTGGAAAAATAAAATCCGTTACAGAAGACGTTAAGGACAAAGATGATTTGGAGATCTATGCCATTGACTGAGTCAAGTGGAGAGAACTTATGTATAGAAAAATGTCTGTAACAATGAATTTCGTTAACCGTTTAAACAAAATATAACGGGGAATTTCATTGGGCGTCGGAGGAGACCCAGTGAAAATAATTATGAAAAAAAAAAGAGGTTTCACCTTAATTTTATCTCACTTTCACTCTCTGTAACCCCTAGCGTACTAGTGGCACCCATGCCTGGCTTGGGGTGAAATGATTAAAAAAAATATAAGTAAATAAAAATAAATTTGCATAATTGCATGTGATATTGATATTTTTCCGTTGGTAATATAAAAAGGAAACCTTACTTGATGTCTGTAGTTATTCCAGCCGGATGATCCGGCTACGAGAAAAGCCCAAGCTTCACCCTCATTTTCAAACTCGGATAATGCCTCACTTTTGGTCAGTGATATGGCGAGTAACAGAATAAGGATTCTAAACGGCCACATCGTAAATTGATAAAACAGGTGAAGAATATCTTCAGACCTTGACGGTGAGCTTCTCGCGTACAACTGTCAATTTCACTTTATATATACTGTAAATAATGGTCACTGATAAGAACTGTATGATTTTGCATAGCAACCAGGCTAAGTAAATTTACTGATAACATTTTTAAACACAGGGGGAGAGTAATTTCAACTTGGGAAACTTACGACCAATTATCACAATGTCATCGAGTACGGAATTGCCCCCAAAATACTGGGTGCTGATGTGGTGCTGTTTTTATCATCCGCATTCATCTCAGTTCATGAGGTCTGTCCCAAATTATTTAACCATTTACTTTCTTTCTTGTGTTTTCTGTGTCCCTTCAGGACGTGGGCGTTCTTAGCTCTTCACAGCCGCCATCTCATGGTTGCTCTTAGCATAATTTGTCCCTTTGCTAAGCCTCTTACCACCCTCGTTCCATCAACCATTCGCACAAGCCTGGTTAGTACCTCAATGTGGAACTGCATTGGAATACTTGGTATTGTAATCTTGGTTTCCGGGTCACGGTGATATCACATAGAAACATCGGTTCGCGTACTATCAGCGAAGTTAAGCAACGTCGAGGTTGGTCAGTATTGGGATGGCTGACCTTTTGGGAATATCAGGTGCTGTAAGATTGGATGTCCGGCTGGTATGGCTTGCGATCATATCGTGGTGAAATACCGGTTCTTGTATGATCGCCAAAGTTAAGCAACGTCAAGGTTGGTCAGTATCGGAATGGCTGCCCTTTTGGGAATATCAAGTGCTGTAAGTCTGGATGTCCGGCTGCTATGGCTTGCGATCATATCGTGGTGATATACCGGTTCTCGTATGATCACCAAAGTTAAGAAACGTGACGCTTTGTGCTGACCGTTTAGTAATACCAGGCGCTGTAATCTTAGAAGTGCTGGTGGTGCTGTCGGCGACATCTTTCTGCCGAAAGTCAGCAACACTGGACCAAATATGGTCATCTATATTTATTCATGGTATTGTAATTATATCGTTATATATAATGTTAAAGAGAAAATCTTCAATGGATCCTCAATCCAACTACCATGTCGTAAGTTGTACTTAGAACTCTTTACGGCCCCTTCATTTTCCTCCTCGGTTTTCTGAACAGGATGAGATGTTTAACCCTTGTTTCCATTTTAGGAGATTCTTAAGTACATATCACATTGAAACACCGATTTTTTCCATCACCGAAATTAAGCAACATCAAGACTGGGTAATACCTCGAAGAATTAAAATACTTGGTGCTATAATCTTTGTGTACGGCTGGTATAGCTCACAGTCATATGGAATAGAAACACCGGTTATTGCCGAAGTTAAGCAAGTACGGTGGTTTTAATGGACAATGTCTCGGAATTTTTATTCGGACAGCCGAGGTTCCAATTCCAAATGGTTTGGTTATATTCACTTACACGAAAAAGCCCTTGTTAAATGTATGAATCCCCCGCTTCTCCACCAGCTATGGGTTAATCAGTAAGACTGGTATTACTAAACCATTATTATCTCAAGAATAAGAACATAAACTACGCTAAGAGGGGGTGTTATAACATCATAAATTATGTAAGCACTTCCAGCATCACTCGGGAATGCTCGGTAGTTTAAATACATACCTTTTTTAGTTTACTTCGACTCGTGACGTCTTTGTATTACTACGTCTTTACAGCGGTGAGTCTCATATTATTGCATGTTTCCACGCTAACACTAAGCTAGCCAGTTTCATGTAATGTATCTGTCCCCTTCAATCCAGTGGAACAAAAATATCGAAATGATAATGCGCAGAAAATAATGAGTTTATATAATGTAATATTGAAACGGCTCTGCAATGTAAAAAGACAACAATACAGTTGGACCAGTATAGGCAGCCATTCTCATATAATATATCTTTCTACGCTAAACCCAATGGAACATATATATGCCACTGAAATCCTCCGAACCTAATGTGTCAGTCCGCAAGTGTCTCCGTGTTCTCTTATTACATACGGTTTTATAATGTAATATTGAAACGGCTCTGCAATGTAAAAAGACAACAATACAGTTGGACCAGTGTAGGCAGCCATTCTCATATAATATATCTTTCTACGCTAAACCCAATGGAACATAAATATGCCACTGAAATGCACCGAACCTAATGTGTCAGTCCGCAAGTGTCTCCGTGTTCTCTTATTACATACGGTTTTATAATGTAATATTGAAACGGCTCTGCAATGTAAAAAGACAACAATACAGTTGGACCAGTGCAGGCAGCCATTCTCATATAATATATCTTTCTACGCTAAACCCAATGGAACATAAATATGCCACTGAAATGCTCCGAACCTAATATGTCAGTCCGCAATTGTCTCCGTGTTCTCTTATTACATACGGTTTTATAATGTAATATTGAAACGGCTCTGCAATGTAAAAAGACAACAATACAGTTGGACCAGTGCAGGCAGCCATTCTCATATAATATATCTTTCTACGCTAAACCAAATGGAACATAAATATGCCACTGAAATGCTCCGAACCTAATGTGTCAGTCCGCAATTGTCTCCTTGTTCTCTTATTACATACAGTTTTATAATGTAATATTGAAACGGCTCTGCAATGTAAAAAGACAACAATACAGTTGGACCAGTGCAGGCAGCCATTCTCATATAATATATCTTTCTACGCTAAACCCAATGGAACATAAATATGCCACTGAAATGCTCCGAACCTAATGTGTCAGTCCGCAATTGTCTCCGTGTTCTCTTATTACATACGGTTTTATAATGTAATATTGAAACGGATCTGCAATGTAAAAAGACAACAATACAGTTGGACCAGTGTAGGCAGCCATTCTCATATAATATATCTTTCTACGCTAAACCCAATGGAACAGAAATATGCCACTGAAATGCTCCGAACCTAATGTGTCAGTCCGCAATTGTCTCCGTGTTCTCTTATTACATACGGTTTTATAATGTAATATTGAAACGGCTCTGCAATGTAAAAAGACAACAATACAGTTGGACCAGTGCAGGCAGCCATTCTCATATAATATATCTTTCTACGCTAAACCCAATGGTACATAAATATGCCACTGAAATGCTCCGAACCTAATGTGTCAGTCCGCAATTGTCTCCGTGTTCTCTTATTACATACGGTTTTATAATGTAATATTGAAACGGCTCTGCAATGTAAAAAGACAACAATACAGTTGGACCAGTGCAGGCAGCCATTCTCATATAATATATCTTTCTACGCTAAACCCAATGGAACATAAATATGCCACTGAAATGCTCCGAACCTAATGTGTCAGTCCGCAAGTGTCTCCGTGTTCTCTTATTACATACGGTTTTATAATGTAATATTGAAACGGCTCTGCAATGTAAAAAGACAACAATACAGTTGGACCAGTGTAGGCAGCCATTCTCATATAATATATCTTTCTACGCTAAACCCAATGGAATATAAATATGCCACTGAAATGCTCCGAACCTAATGTGTCAGTCCGCAAGTGTCTCCGTGTTCTCTTATTACATACGGTTTTATAATGTAATATTGAAACGGCTCTGCAATGTAAAAAGACAACAATACAGTTGGACCAGTGCAGGCAGCCATTCTCATATAATATATCTTTCTACGCTAAACCCAATGGAACATAAATATGCCACTGAAATGCTCCGAACCTAATGTGTCAGTCCGCAAGTGTCTCCGTGTTCTCTTATTACATACGGTTTTATAATGTAATATTGAAACGGCTCTGCAATGTAAAAGGACAACAATACAGTTGGACCAGTATAGGCAGCCATTCTCATATAATATATCTTTCTACGCTAAACCCAATGGAACATATATATGCCACTGAAATGCTCCGAACCTAATGTGTCAGTCCGCAATTGTCTCCGTGTTCTCTTATTACATACGGTTTTATAATGTAATATTGAAACGGCTCTGCAATGTAAAAAGACAACAATACAGTTGGACCAGTGTAGGCAGCCATTCTCATATAATATATCTTTCTACGCTAAACCCAATGGAACATAAATATGCCACTGAAATGCACCGAACCTAATGTGTCAGTCCGCAAGTGTCTCCGTGTTCTCTTATTACATACGGTTTTATAATGTAATATTGAAACGGCTCTGCAATGTAAAAAGACAACAATACAGTTGGACCAGTGCAGGCAGCCATTCTCATATAATATATCTTTCTACGCTAAACCCAATGGAACATAAATATGCCACTGAAATGCTCCGAACCTAATATGTCAGTCCGCAATTGTCTCCGTGTTCTCTTATTACATACGGTTTTATAATGTAATATTGAAACGGCTCTGCAATGTAAAAAGACAACAATACAGTTGGACCAGTGCAGGCAGCCATTCTCATATAATATATCTTTCTACGCTAAACCCAATGGAACATAAATATGCCACTGAAATGCTCCGAACCTAATGTGTCAGTCCGCAATTGTCTCCGTGTTCTCTTATTACATACAGTTTTATAATGTAATATTGAAACGGCTCTGCAATGTAAAAAGACAACAATACAGTTGGACCAGTGCAGGCAGCCATTCTCATATAATATATCTTTCTACGCTAAACCCAATGGAACATAAATATGCCACTGAAATGCTCCGAACCTAATGTGTCAGTCCGCAATTGTCTCCGTGTTCTCTTATTACATACGGTTTTATAATGTAATATTGAAACGGCTCTGCAATGTAAAAAGACAACAATACAGTTGGACCAGTGCAGGCAGCCATTCTCATATAATATATCTTTCTACGCTAAACCCAATGGTACATAAATATGCCACTGAAATGCTCCGAACCTAATGTGTCAGTCCGCAAGTGTCTCCGTGTTCTCTTATTACATACGGTTTTATAATGTAATATTGAAACGGCTCTGCAATGTAAAAAGACAACAATACATTTGGAACAGTGCAGGCAGCCATTCTCATATAATATATCTTTCTACGCTAAACCCAATTGAACATAAATATGCCACTGAAATGCTCCGAACCTAATGTGTCAGTCCGCAAGTGTCTCTGTGTTCTCTTATTACATACAGTTTTATAATGTAATATTGAAACGGCTCTGCAATGTAAAAAGACAACAATACAGTTGGACCAGTGTAGGCAGCCATTCTCATATAATATATGTTTCTACGCTAAACCCAATGGAACATAAATATGCCACTGAAATGCTCCGAACCTAATGTGTCAGTCCGCAATTGTCTCCGTGTTCTCTTATTACATACGGTTTTATAATGTAATATTGAAACGGCTCTGCAATGTAAAAAGACAACAATACAGTTGGACCAGTGCAGGCAGCCATTCTCATATAATATATCTTTCTACGCTAAACCCAATGGAACATAAATATGCCACTGAAATGCTCCGAACCTAATGTGTCAGTCCGCAATTGTCTCCGTGTTCTCTTATTACATACGGTTTTATAATGTAATATTGAAACGGATCTGCAATGTAAAAAGACAACAATACAGTTGGACCAGTGTAGGCAGCCATTCTCATATAATATATCTTTCTACGCTAAACCCAATGGAACAGAAATATGCCACTGAAATGCTCCGAACATAATGTGTCAGTCCGCAATTGTCTCCGTGTTCTCTTATTACATACGGTTTTATAATGTAATATTGAAACGGCTCTGCAATGTAAAAAGACAACAATACAGTTGGACCAGTGCAGGCAGCCATTCTCATATAATATATCTTTCTACGCTAAACCCAATGGTACATAAATATGCCACTGAAATGCTCCGAACCTAATGTGTCAGTCCGCAAGTGTCTCCGTGTTCTCTTATTACATACGGTTTTATAATGTAATATTGAAACGGCTCTGCAATGTAAAAAGACAACAATACATTTGGAACAGTGCAGGCAGCCATTCTCATATAATATATCTTTCTACGCTAAACCCAATTGAACATAAATATGCCACTGAAATGCTCCGAACCTAATGTGTCAGTCCGCAAGTGTCTCTGTGTTCTCTTATTACATACAGTTTTATAATGTAATATTGAAACGGCTCTGCAATGTAAAAAGACAACAATACAGTTGGACTAGTGTAGGCAGCCATTCTCATATAATATATGTTTCTACGCTAAACCCAATGGAACATAAATATGCCACTGAAATGCTCCGAACCTAATGTGTCAGTCCGCAATTGTCTCCGTGTTCTCTTATTACATACGGTTTTATAATGTAATATTGAAACGGCTCTGCAATGTAAAAAGACAACAATACAGTTGGACCAGTGCAGGCAGCCATTCTCATATAATATATCTTTCTACGCTAAACCCAATGGAACATAAATATGCCACTGAAATGCTCCGAACCTAATGTGTCAGTCCGCAATTGTCTCCGTGTTCTCTTATTACATACGGTTTTATAATGTAATATTGAAACGGATCTGCAATGTAAAAAGACAACAATACAGTTGGACCAGTGTAGGCAGCCATTCTCATATAATATATCTTTCTACGCTAAACCCAATGGAACAGAAATATGCCACTGAAATGCTCCGAACATAATGTGTCAGTCCGCAATTGTCTCCGTGTTCTCTTATTATATACGGTTTTATAATGTAATATTGAAACGGCTCTGCAATGTAAAAAGACAACAATACAGTTGGACCAGTGCAGGCAGCCATTCTCATATAATATATCTTTCTACGCTAAACCCAATGGTACATAAATATGCCACTGAAATGCTCCGAACCTAATGTGTCAGTCCGCAAGTGTCTCCGTGTTCTCTTATTACATACGGTTTTATAATGTAATATTGAAACGGCTCTGCAATGTAAAAAGACAACAATACATTTGGAACAGTGCAGGCAGCCATTCTCATATAATATATCTTTCTACGCTAAACCCAATTGAACATAAATATGCCACTGAAATGCTCCGAACCTAATGTGTCAGTCCGCAAGTGTCTCTGTGTTCTCTTATTACATACAGTTTTATAATGTAATATTGAAACGGCTCTGCAATGTAAAAAGACAACAATACAGTTGGACCAGTGTAGGCAGCCATTCTCATATAATATATGTTTCTACGCTAAACCCAATGGAACATAAATATGCCACTGAAATGCTCCGAACCTAATGTGTCAGTCCGCAATTGTCTCCGTGTTCTCTTATTACATACGGTTTTATAATGTAATATTGAAACGGCTCTGCAATGTAAAAAGACAACAATACAGTTGGACCAGTGCAGGCAGCCATTCTCATATAATATATCTTTCTACGCTAAACCCAATGGAACATAAATATGCCACTGAAATGCTCCGAACCTAATGTGTCAGTCCGCAATTGTCTCCGTGTTCTCTTATTACATACGGTTTTATAATGTAATATTGAAACGGATCTGCAATGTAAAAAGACAACAATACAGTTGGACCTGTGTAGGCAGCCATTCTCATATAATATATCTTTCTACGCTAAACCCAATGGAACAGAAATATGCCACTGAAATGCTCCGAACATAATGTGTCAGTCCGCAATTGTCTCCGTGTTCTCTTATTACATACGGTTTTATAATGTAATATTGAAACGGCTCTGCAATGTAAAAAGACAACAATACAGTTGGACCAGTGCAGGCAGCCATTCTCATATAATATATCTTTCTACGCTAAACCCAATGGTACATAAATATGCCACTGAAATGCTCCGAACCTAATGTGTCAGTCCGCAAGTGTCTCCGTGTTCTCTTATTACATACGGTTTTATAATGTAATATTGAAACGGCTCTGCAATGTAAAAAGACAACAATACATTTGGAACAGTGCAGGCAGCCATTCTCATATAATATATCTTTCTACGCTAAACCCAATTGAAAATAAATATGCCACTGAAATGCTCCGAACCTAATGTGTCAGTCCGCAAGTGTCTCTGTGTTCTCTTATTACATACAGTTTTATAATGTAATATTGAAACGGCTCTGCAATGTAAAAAGACAACAATACAGTTGGACCAGTGTAGGCAGCCATTCTCATATAATATATGTTTCTACGCTAAACCCAATGGAACATAAATATGCCACTGAAATGCTCCGAACCTAATGTGTCAGTCCGCAATTGTCTCCGTGTTCTCTTATTACATACCGTTTTATAATGTAATATTGAAACGGCTCTGCAATGTAAAAAGACAACAATACAGTTGGACCAGTGCAGGCAGCCATTCTCATATAATATATCTTTCTACGCTAAACCCAATGGAACATAAATATGCCACTGAAATGCTCCGAACCTAATGTGTCAGTCCGCAAGTGTCTCCGTGTTCTCTTATTACATACGGTTTTATAATGTAATATTGAAACGGCTCTACACTGTAAAAAGACTACAATACAGTTGGACCAGTGCAGGCAGCCATTCTCATATAATATATCTTCCTACGCTAAACCCAATGGAACATAAATATGCCACTGAAATGCTCCGAACCTAATGTGTCAGTCCGCAATTGTCTCCGTGTTCTCTTACTACATACGGTTTTATAATGTAATATTGAAACGGCTCTGCAATGTAAAAAGACAACAATACAGTTGGACCAGTGTAGGCAGCCATTCTCATATAATATATCTTTCTACGCTAAACCCAATGGAACATAAATATGCCACTGAAATGCTCCGAACCTAATGTGTCAGTCCGCAAGTGTCTCCGTGTTCTCTTATTACATACGGTTTTATAATGTAATATTGAAACGGCTCTGCAATGTAAAAAGACAACAATACAGTTGGACCAGTGCAGGCAGCCATTCTCATATAATATATCTTCCAACGCTAAACCCAACGAACATAAATATGCCACTGAAATGCTCCGAACCTAATGTGTCAGTCCGCAATTGTCTCCGTGTTCTCTTATTACATACGGTTTTATAATGTAATATTGAAACGGCTCTGCAATGTAAAAAGACAACAATACAGTTGGACCAGTGCAGGCAGCCATTCTCATATAATATATCTTTCTACGCTAAACTCAATGGAACATAAATATGCCACTGAAACGCTCCGAACCTAATGTGGCAGTCCGCAAGTGTCTCCGTGTTCTCTTATTACATACGGTTTTATAATGTAATATTGAAACGGCTCTGCAATGTAAAAAGACAACAAGACAGTTGGACCAGTGTAGGCAGCAATTCTCATATAATATATCTTTCTACGCTAAACCCAATGGAATATAAATATGCCACTGAAATGCTCCGAACCTAATGTGTCAGTCCGCAAGTGTCTCCGTGTTCTCTTATTACATACGGTTTTATAATGTAATATTGAAACGGCTCTGCAATGTAAAAAGACAACAATACAGTTGGACCAGTGCAGGCAGCCATTCTCATATAATATATCTTTCTACGCTAAACCCAATGGAACATAAATATGCCACTGAAATGCTCCGAACCTAATGTGTCAGTCCGCAAGTGTCTCCGGGTTCTCTTATTACATACGGTTTTATAATGTAATATTGAAACGGCTCTGCAATGTAAAAAGACAACAATACATTTGGACCAGTGCAGGCAGCCATTCTCATATAATATATCTTTCTACGCTAAACCCAATGGAACATAAATATGCCACTGAAATGCTCCGAACCTAATGTGTCAGTCCGCAAGTGTCTCCGTGTTCTCTTATTACATACGGTTTTATATTGTAATATTGTAACGGCTCTGCAATGTAAAAAGACAACAATACAGTTGGACCAGTGTAGGCAGCCATTCTCATATAATATATGTTTCTACGCTAAACCCAATGGAACATAAATATGCCGCTGAAATGCTCCGAACCTAATGTGTCAGTCCGCAAGTGTCTCCGTGTCCTCTTATTACATACGGTTTTATAATGTAATATTGAAACGGCTCTGCAATGTAAAAACACAACAATACAGTTGGACCAGTGCAGGCAGCCATTCTCATATAATATATCTTTCTACGCTAAACCCAATGGAACATAAATATGCCACTGAAATGCTCCGAACCTAATGTGTCAGTCCGCAATTGTCTCCGTGTTCTCTTATTACATACGGTTTTATAATGTAATATTGAAATGGCTCTGCAATGTAAAAAGACAACAATACAGTTGGACCAGTGCAGGCAGCCATTCTCATATAATATATCTTTCTACGCTAAACCCAAGGAACATAAATATGCCACTGAAATGCTCCGAACCTAATGTGTCAGTCCGCAAGTGTCTCCGTGTTCTCTTATTACATACGGTTTTATAATGTAATATTGAAACGGCTCTGCAATGTAAAAAGACAACAATACATTTGGACCAGTGCAGGCAGCCATTCCTATATAATATATCTTTCTACGCTAAACCCAATGGAACATAAATATGCCACTGAAATGCTCCGAACCTAATGTGTCAGCCCGCAAGTGTCTCCGTGTTCTCTTATTACATACGGTTTTATAATGTAATATTGAAACGGCTCTGCAATGTAAAAAGACAACAATACAGTTGGACCAGTGTAGGCAGCCATTCTCATATAATATATGTTTCTACGCTAAACCCAATGGAACAGAAATATGCCACTGAAATGCTCCGAACCTAATGTGTCAGTCCGCAAGTGTCTCCGTGTTCTCTTATTACATACGGTTTTATAATGTAATATTGAAACGGCTCTGCAATGTAAAAGGCAACAATACAGTTGGACCAGTGTAGGCAGCCATTCTCATATAATATATCTTCCTACGCTAAACCCAATGGAACATAAATATGCCACTGAAATGCTCCGAACCTAATGTGTCAGTCCGCAAGTGTCTCCGTGTCCTCTTATTACATACGGTTTTATAATGTAATATTGAAACGGCTCTGCAATGTAAAAACACAACAATACAGTTGGACCAGTGCAGGCAGCCATTCTCATATAATATATCTTTCTACGCTAAACCTAATGGAACATAAATATGCCACTAAAATGCTCCGAACCTAATGTGTCAGTCCGCAATTGTCTCCGTGTTCTCTTATTACATACGGTTTTATAATGTAATACTGAAACGGCTCTGCTATGTAAAAAGACAACAATACAGTGGGACCAGTGTAGGCAGCCATTCTCATATAATATATCTTTCTACGCTAAACCCAATGGAACATAAATATGCCACTGAAATGCTCCGAACCTAATGTGTCAGTCCGCAAGTGTCTCCGTGTTCTCTTATTACATACGGTTTTATAATGTAATATTGAAACGGCTCTGCAATGTAAAAAGACAACAATACAGTTGGACCAGTGTAGGCAGCCATTCTCATATAATATATGTTTCTACGCTAAACCCAATGGAACATAAATATGCCACTGAAATGCTCCGAACCTAATGTGTCAGTCCGCAAGTGTCTCCGTGTCCTCTTATTACATACGGTTTTATAATGTAATATTGAAACGGCTCTGCAATGTAAAAAGACAACAATACATTTGGACCAGTGCAGGCAGCCATTCTCATAAAATATATCTTTCTACGCTAAACCCAATGGAACATAAATATGCCACTGAAATGCTCCGAACCTAATGTGTCAGTCCGCAAGTGTCTCCGGGTTCTCTTATTACATACGGTTTTATAATGTAATATTGAAACGGCTCTGCAATGTAAAAAGACAACAATACATTTGGGCCAGTGCAGGCAGCCATTCTCATTTAATATATCTTTCTACGCTAAACCCAATGGAACATAAATATGCCACTGAAATGCTCCGAACCTAATGTGTCAGTCCGCAAGTGTCTCCGTGTTCTCTTATTACATACGGTTTTATAATGTAATATTGAAACGGCTCTGCAATGTAAAAAGACAACAATACAGTTGGACCAGTGTAGGCAGCCATTCTCATATAATATATGTTTCTACGCTAAACCCAATGGAACAGAAATATGCCACTGAAATGCTCCGAACCTAATGTGTCAGTCCGCAAGTGTCTCCGTGTTCTCTTATTACATACGGTTTTATAATGTAATATTGAAACGGCTCTGCAATGTAAAAGGCAACAATACAGTTGGACCAGTGTAGGCAGCCATTCTCATATAATATATCTTCCTACGCTAAACCCAATGGAACATAAATATGCCACTGAAATGCTCCGAACCTAATGTGTCAGTCCGCAAGTGTCTCCGTGTCCTCTTATTACATACGGTTTTATAATGTAATATTGAAACGGCTCTGCAATGTAAAAACACAACAATACAGTTGGACCAGTGCAGGCAGCCATTCTCATATAATATATCTTTCTACGCTAAACCTAATGGAACATAAATATGCCACTAAAATGCTCCGAACCTAATGTGTCAGTCCGCAATTGTCTCCGTGTTCTCTTATTACATACGGTTTTATAATGTAATACTGAAACGGCTCTGCTATGTAAAAAGACAACAATACAGTGGGACCAGTGTAGGCAGCCATTCTCATATAATATATCTTTCTACGCTAAACCCAATGGAACATAAATATGCCACTGAAATGCTCCGAACCTAATGTGTCAGTCCGCAAGTGTCTCCGTGTTCTCTTATTACATACGGTTTTATAATGTAATATTGAAACGGCTCTGCAATGTAAAAAGACAACAATACAGTTGGACCAGTGTAGGCAGCCATTCTCATATAATATATGTTTCTACGCTAAACCCAATGGAACATAAATATGCCACTGAAATGCTCCGAACCTAATGTGTCAGTCCGCAAGTGTCTCCGTGTCCTCTTATTACATACGGTTTTATAATGTAATATTGAAACGGCTCTGCAATGTAAAAAGACAACAATACATTTGGACCAGTGCAGGCAGCCATTCTCATAAAATATATCTTTCTACGCTAAACCCAATGGAACATAAATATGCCACTGAAATGCTCCGAACCTAATGTGTCAGTCCGCAAGTGTCTCCGGGTTCTCTTATTACATACGGTTTTATAATGTAATATTGAAACGGCTCTGCAATGTAAAAAGACAACAATACATTTGGGCCAGTGCAGGCAGCCATTCTCATTTAATATATCTTTCTACGCTAAACCCAATGGAACATAAATATGCCACTGAAATGCTCCGAACCTAATGTGTCAGTCCGCAAGTGTCTCCGTGTTCTCTTATTACATACGGTTTTATAATGTAATATTGAAACGGCTCTGCAATGTAAAAAGACAACAATACAGTTGGACCAGTGTAGGCAGCCATTCTCATATAATATATGTTTCTACGCTAAACCCAATGGAACAGAAATATGCCACTGAAATGCTCCGAACCTAATGTGTCAGTCCGCAAGTGTCTCCGTGTTCTCTTATTACATACGGTTTTATAATGTAATATTGAAACGGCTCTGCAATGTAAAAAGACAACAATACAGTTGGACCAGTGTAGGCAGCCATTCTCATATAATATATCTTCCTACGCTAAACCCAATGGAACATAAATATGCCACTGAAATGCTCCGAACCTAATGTGTCAGTCCGCAAGTGTCTCCGTGTCCTCTTATTACATACGGTTTTATAATGTAATATTGAAACGGCTCTGCAATGTAAAAACACAACAATACAGTTGGACCAGTGCAGGCAGCCATTCTCATATAATATATCTTTCTACGCTAAACCCAATGGAACATAAATATGCCACTAAAATGCTCCGAACCTAATGTGTCAGTCCGCAATTGTCTCCGTGTTCTCTTATTACATACGGTTTTATAATGTAATATTGAAACGGCTCTGCAATGTAAAAAGACAACAATACAGTTGGACCAGTGCAGGCAGGCATTCTCATATAATATATCTTTCTACGCTAAACCCAAGGAACATAAATATGCCACTGAAATGCTCCGAACCTAATGTGTCAGTCCGCAATTGTCTCCGTGTTCTCTTATTACATACGGTTTTATAATGTAATATTGAAACGGCTCTGCAATGTAGAAACACAACAATACAGTTGGACCAGTGTAGGCAGCCATTCTCATATAATATATCTTTCTACGCTAAACCCAATGGAACATAAATATGCCACTGAAATGCTCCGAACCTAATGTGTCAGTCCGCAAGTGTCTCCGTGTTCTCTTATTACATACGGTTTTATAATGTAATATTGAAACGGCTCTGCAATGTAAAAAGACAACAATACATTTGGACCAGTGCAGGCAGCCATTCTCATATAATATATCTTTCTACGCTAAACCCAATGGAACATAAATATGCCACTGAAATGCTCCGAACCTAATGTGTCAGTCCGCAAGTGTCTCCGTGTTCTCTTATTACATACGGTTTTATAATGTAATATTGAAACGGCTCTGCAATGTAAAAAGACAACAATACAGTTGGACCAGTGCAGGCAGCCATTCTCATATAATATATCTTTCTACGCTATACCCAATTGAACATAAATATGCCACTGAAATGCTCCGAACCTAATGTGTCAGGCCGCAATTGTCTCCGTGTTCTCTTATTACATACTGTTTTATAATGTAATATTGAAACGGCTCTGCAATGTAAAAAGACAACAATACAGTTGGACCAGTGCAGGCAGCCATTCTCATATAATATATCTTTCTACGCTAAACCCAATGGAACATAAATATGCCACTGAAATGCTCCGAACCTAATGTGTCAGGCCGCAATTGTCTCCGTGTTCTCTTATTACATACGGTTTTATAATGTAATATTGAAACGGCTCTGCAATGTAAAAAGACAACAATACAGTTGGACCAGTGCAGGCAGCCATTCTCATATAATATATCTTTCTACGCTAAACCCAATGGAACATAAATATGCCACTGAAATGCTCCGAACCTAATGTGTCACACCGCAACTGTCTCCGTGTTCTCTTATTACATACGGTTTTATAATGTAATATTGAAACGGCTCTGCAATGTAAAAAGACAACAATACAGTTGGACCAGTGCAGGCAGCCATTCTCATATAATATATCTTTCTACGCTAAACCCAATGGAACATAAATATGCCACTGAAATGCTCCGATCCTAATGTGTCAGTCCGCAATTGTCTCCGTGTTCTCTTATTACATACGGTTTTATAATGTAATATTGAAACGGCTCTGCAATGTAAAAAGACAACAATACAGTTGGACCAGTGTAGGCAGCCATTCTCATATAATATATCTTTCTACGCTAAACCCAATGGAACATAAATATGCCACTGAAATGCTCCGAACCTAATGTGTCAGTCCGCAATTGTCTCCGTGTTCTCTTATTACATACGGTTTTATAATGTAATATTGAAACGGCTCTGCAATGTAAAAAGACAACAATACAGTTGGACCAGGGTAGGCAGCCATTCTCATATAATATATATTTCTACGCTAAACCCAATGGAACATAAATATGCCACTGAAATGCTCCGAACCTAATGTGTCAGTCCGCAATTGTCTCCGTGTTCTCTTATTACATACGGTTTTATAATGTAATATTGAAACGGCTCTGCAATGTAAAAAGACAACAATACAGTTGGACCAGTGCAGGCAGCCATTCTCATATAATATATCTTTCTACGCTAAACCCAAGGAACATAAATATGCCACTGAAATGCTCCGAACCTAATGTGTCAGTCCGCAATTGTCTCCGTGTTCTCTTATTACATACGGTTTTATAATGTAATATTGAAACGGCTCTGCAATGTAGAAACACAACAATACAGTTGGACCAGTGTAGGCAGCCATTCTCATATAATATATCTTTCTACGCTAAACCCAATGGAACATAAATATGCCACTGAAATGCTCCGAACCTAATGTGTCAGTCCGCAAGTGTCTCCGTGTTCTCTTATTACATACGGTTTTATAATGTAATATTGAAACGGCTCTGCAATGTAAAAAGACAACAATACATTTGGACCAGTGCAGGCAGCCATTCTCATATAATATATCTTTCTACGCTAAACCCAATGGAACATAAATATGCCACTGAAATGCTCCGAACCTAATGTGTCAGTCCGCAAGTGTCTCCGTGTTCTCTTATTACATACGGTTTTATAATGTAATATTGAAACGGCTCTGCAATGTAAAAAGACAACAATACAGTTGGACCAGTGCAGGCAGCCATTCTCATATAATATATCTTTCTACGCTAAACCCAATTGAACATAAATATGCCACTGAAATGCTCCGAACCTAATGTGTCAGGCCGCAATTGTCTCCGTGTTCTCTTATTACATACTGTTTTATAATGTAATATTGAAACGGCTCTGCAATGTAAAAAGACAACAATACAGTTGGACCAGTGCAGGCAGCCATTCTCATATAATATATCTTTCTACGCTAAACCCAATGGAACATAAATATGCCACTGAAATGCTCCGAACCTAATGTGTCAGGCCGCAATTGTCTCCGTGTTCTCTTATTACATACGGTTTTATAATGTAATATTGAAACGGCTCTGCAATGTAAAAAGACAACAATACAGTTGGACCAGTGCAGGCAGCCATTCTCATATAATATATCTTTCTACGCTAAACCCAATGGAACATAAATATGCCACTGAAATGCTCCGAACCTAATGTGTCAGGCCGCAACTGTCTCCGTGTTCTCTTATTACATACGGTTTTATAATGTAATATTGAAACGGCTCTGCAATGTAAAAAGACAACAATACAGTTGGACCAGTGCAGGCAGCCATTCTCATATAATATATCTTTCTACGCTAAACCCAATGGAACATAAATATGCCACTGAAATGCTCCGATCCTAATGTGTCAGTCCGCAATTGTCTCCGTGTTCTCTTATTACATACGGTTTTATAATGTAATATTGAAACGGCTCTGCAATGTAAAAAGACAACAATACAGTTGGACCAGTGTAGGCAGCCATTCTCATATAATATATCTTTCTACGCTAAACCCAATGGAACATAAATATGCCACTGAAATGCTCCGAACCTAATGTGTCAGTCCGCAATTGTCTCCGTGTTCTCTTATTACATACGGTTTTATAATGTAATATTGAAACGGCTCTGCAATGTAAAAAGACAACAATACAGTTGGACCAGGGTAGGCAGCCATTTTCATATAATATATATTTCTACGCTAAACCCAATGGAACATAAATATGCCACTGAAATGCTCCGAACCTAATGTGTCAGTCCGCAATTGTCTCCGTGTTCTCTTATTACATACGGTTTTATAATGTAATATTGAAACGGCTCTGCAATGTAAAAAGACAACAATACAGTTGGACCAGTGCAGGCAGCCATTCTCATATAATATATCTTTCTACGCTAAACCCAAGGAACATAAATATGCCACTGAAATGCTCCGAACCTAATGTGTCAGTCCGCAATTGTCTCCGTGTTCTCTTATTACATACGGTTTTATAATGTAATGTTGAAACGGCTCTGCAATGTAAAAACACAACAATACAGTTGGACCAGTGTAGGCAGCCATTCTCATATAATATATCTTTCTACGCTAAACCCAATGGAACATAAATATGCCACTGAAATGCTCCGAACCTAATGTGTCAGTCCGCAATTGTCTCCGTGTTCTCTTATTACATACGGTTTTATAATGTAATATTGAAACGGCTCTGCAATGTAAAAAGACAACAATACATTTGGACCAGTGCAGGCAGCCATTCTCATAAAATATATCTTTCTACGCTAAACCCAATGGAACATAAATATGCCACTGAAATGCTCCGAACCTAATGTGTCAGTCCGCAAGTGTCTCCGGGTTCTCTTATTACATACGGTTTTATAATGTAATATTGAAACGGCTCTGCAATGTAAAAAGACAACAATACATTTGGGCCAGTGCAGGCAGCCATTCTCATATAATATATCTTTCTACGCTAAAGCCAATGGAACATAAATATGCCACTGAAATGCTCCGAACCTAATGTGTCAGTCCGCAAGTGTCTCCGTGTTCTCTTATTACATACGGTTTTATAATGTAATATTGAAACGGCTCTGCAATGTAAAAAGACAACAATACAGTTGGACCAGTGTAGGCAGCCATTCTCATATAATATATGTTTCTACGCTAAACCCAATGGAACAGAAATATGCCACTGAAATGCTCCGAACCTAATGTGTCAGTCCGCAAGTGTCTCCGTGTTCTCTTATTACATACGGTTTTATAATGTAATATTGAAACGGCTCTGCAATGTAAAAAGACAACAATACAGTTGGACCAGTGTAGGCAGCCATTCTCATATAATATATCTTCCTACGCTAAACCCAATGGAACATAAATATGCCACTGAAATGCTCCGAACCTAATGTGTCAGTCCGCAAGTGTCTCCGTGTTCTCTTATTAATTACGGTTTTATAATGTAATATTGAAACGGCTCTGCAATGTAAAAAGACAACAATACAGTTGGACCATTGTAGGCTGCCATTCTCATATAATATATCTTTCTACGCTAAAGCCAATGGAACATAAATATGCCACTGAAATGCTCCGAACCTAATGTGTCAGTCCGCAAGTGTCTCCGTGTTCTCTTATTACATACGGTTTTATAATGTAATATTGAAACGGCTCTGCAATGTAAAAAGACAACAATACAGTTGGACCAGTGTAAGCAGCCAGTCTCATATAATATTCATGTCTACCCTCAACCCAATGAAACATAAATATCCAAATGATATGCGCCGAACTTAATGAGTCAGTCTGCAAGAGTCTCCGTGTTCTGTTATTACATACGGTTTTATAATGTTATATTGAAACTGCTTTGCAATCTAAAAGGGCAACTGTACTTTTTGAAGCTGACTAACTGCCATTTTCTTCACTGTATGAGGTGACGTCAATAAATGGCTGTCAGGCGACCACGTGATTTCGTACCGATCCAAAACTTTTAATCTTAAATTTGAATTCATTATTTTCACAGTAAAAAAAAAATATCTGGAATATAATGCCCCCATAATACATACACAGATTTTATTTCTTTACAGAAATCTATGTTTGAAAAGAAATTGTTTCTCAGTATTTCGTTTTTAGGTTCAAAATTACAAATAGAAAATAGAACAATTACAACAATAGACTGTAATAAAAGTTATGTAATGGAGAGAAGATTCCTTCTTACCGTAGATATATATAAAAGAGTAGCAAAATTGAGTGCTAATAAAACCAATCTATTAAAAAAATATTCTGTAATAAGTATGATATGACAGAAGATTTGTTCTTGTCGTAGATCTTATTGGGCAATATAAAAGATTAGCTAAATAGAGTGCTAATAAAACTAATCTATTATGAAAATATTCTGTCATAAGTATATGACAGAAGATTTGTTTTTGTCGTAGATCTTAATAACATCAGTATAGATTTTTTTTCTATTCTCCTTAATTCAAGTAAATTCATTTTTTTTAATTAAAGGAAGCTCTTTAGTGACACTCTGTGATGGATCATTAGATTGAAAACCGCGGATAAGCGGGACAATTTATTGTAAAAAGATCTGAAACTTAAGTGGTATATCCCAATGTTGAAAGTCTGGAAGCAAGCAAATGGCACTTTTTATGTAACCATGGCAATTTCAGGTAAATTAGGCACCGGTTGTGTCCAAAACCACTGATTCTTTAACCCATCTGATTTTACGTTTAATAACGAGCTTAATGAGAATAGTTTCAAAACGATTTTCTACAAAAATGTCTTGGATCCTTGCCATTTCTCCATTTACATGGTAGGTGAACAAATCATCAAAGTACTGTGGACCAATCTGGGAACTAGACCAATCTTGCGGGCCTTAGGAACAAAAGATTTGTACACAAGCCTGTGAACGTGTTTTCGAAAAATATTGATAACAGAGGCACCATTCTTACGTTCTATGATAACATCTAAAAATCGAAACATACCATTGCTCTCAACATCCACAGTAAATTGAAAAGATGAATGGAGAGAATCAGTGGCGTCTCTAGCAGAATCCAAAATGGGAAAGGTATCGTCAACGTACCGCATATAAACACAAGGCTTACGGTACTTTCCAAACAAAAGTCCCTGATGAAATCCTACGAAAATATAAGCAAGTATAGGACCTAAAGGACTACTCACTGAAACCCCATCTTTCTGGGCGAACCTAATATTGTCGATACTGAACTCGAACACATCAGTTTTCAGGGTACTAGCGGGACGCAAATTACCTAAATGAAGAGCATCAGAATGTATATTAATGGTGTCATATATTAAACGCACATTGGTATACAAACTGACGATGTCAAAAGACATCATTATTATGTATAAAGAGCATCAGAATATATATTAATGGTACCCTGAAGAGGCACATTTTTATACAAACTGAGTAGTCAAAAGACATCATTATTCTGTATGAAGAGCATCACCATATGAATTAATGGTGTCCTTAAGAGACACATCGTCATAAAAACTGCGATTTTGAAAAGACAACATTATTCTGTATAAAGTGCATAAGAACATATATTAATGGTGTCCCGAAGAGACATATTGTTCTACAACCTGATATAGTTAAAATACATCATTATTCTGTATAAAGGCATAAGAATATACATTAATGGTGTCCCGAAGAGTCACATTGTTATGCAACCTGATATTGTTAAAAGACATCATTATTCTATATAAAGAGCATCAGAATATATATTAATGATGTCCTGAAGAGACACATTTTATACAAACTTCGATTGGTAAAAGACATCATTATTCTGTATAAAGAACATCAGAATATATATTAATGGTGTCCTGAAGAGGCACGTTGTTATACAAACTGGGATTGCCGAAAGACATCATTATTCTGTATGAAGAGCATCAGAATGTATATTAATGGCGTCCTGAAGAGGTACACTTTTATACAACCTGTGATTGTTAAAAGACATCATTATTCTGTATAAAGAGCATCAGAATATATATTAATGTTACCCTGAAGAGGCACACTTTTATACAAACTGTGATTGTTAAAAGACATCATTATTCTGTATAAAGAGCATAAAAATATATATTAATGGTGTCCTGAAGAGTCACATTTGTATACAAACTGAGATTTTTAAAAGACATCATTATTCTCTATAAATAGCATCAGAATATATAAAAATGGTGTCCTGAAGAGACACGTCGTTATGCAAACTGAGATTATTAAAATACATCATTATTCTGTATAAAGAGCATCAGAATATATATTAATGGTGTCCTGAAGAGGCACATTGGTATACAAACTGCGATTGTGAAAAGACATCATTATTACGTATAAAGAGCATAAGAATATATATTAATGGTATCCTGAAGAGACACATTGGTATAGAAACTGAGATTGTCAAAAGACATCATTATTCTGTATGAAGAGCATCAGAATGCATATTAATGGTGTCCTCAAGAAGCACATTGGCATACAAACTGACGATGTCAAAAGATGATTATTTTATGAACCGATTTCCAAATTTCGTTAGAAATTTGAAATCTTGAAAGAATCAGAAATATTATAGGTTGAAAAGATATCAGATACAACCTTTATTTCTTTTCTTCTCGTTGCCTAGCAAACATCAAGTTGCATTTACGAAAACGTCTTCGACCGGAAATTAAGAATTATTTGAAGAGCCTAAAAGAATACAAAAGACGTTATCTTGATTCTAATGTCAACCAAAATCGAACAAGCCCAAACAGGAAGGCGAATAATGAAAACATTTATATTGAGATAAAAATTACTTGACAGACTTGTCTCTAGAATGTTCGTACTTGATAACGGAAATTCCAATAAACAATTTTTGAATTTTTCCAGTGTTACTCTGAGTGACAATGAACAAATGGCACACACCCCTCAACTTGATTTCTGATGCCCACCTCTAAAATTAGCAAGGAACTTATTTTTCTGAGTTCGAAATTCTGTATAAAAAGCAACAGAATCTATAGTAATGGTATCCTGAAGAGGCACATTGGTATAGAAACAGAGATAGACAAAAGACATCATTATTCTGCATAAAGAGCATCAAAATATATATTAATGGTGTCCCGAAGACACACATTGTTATACAACTTGATATTGTTAAAATAAATCATTATTCTGTATAAAGACCATAAGAATATATATTAATGGTGTCCCGAAGAGACACATTGTTATACAACCAGAGATTGTTAAAAGACATCATTATTCTGTATAAAGATGATCAGAACATATATTAATGGTGTCCTGAGGAGACACATTGTTATACAACCTGATATTGTTAAAATATGTCATTATTCTATATAAAGAGCATCAGAATATATATTAATGATGTCCTGAAGACACACATTTTATACAACCTGAGATTGTCAAAAGACATCATTATTATGTATGAAGAGCATCAGCATATATATTAATGGTGCCCTGAAGAGACACATCGTTATAAAACATGAGATTGTTAAAAATATCATTATTCTGTATAAAGAGCATCAGAATATATATTAATGGTGTCCTGAAGAGACACGTTGTTCTACAACCTGATATTGTTAAAATACATCATTATTCTATATAAAGAGCATAAGAATATATATTAATGGTACCCTGAAGAGGCACATTTTTATACAAACTGAGATTTTCAAAAGACAACATTATTCTGTATAAAGTGCATAAGAACATATACTAATGGTGTCCCGAAGAGAGACATTGTTATACAAGCTGAGATTGTTAAAAGACATCATTATTCTGTATAAAGAGCATCAGAATGTATATTAATGGTGTCCTGAAGAGACACATTGTTATACAACCTGATATTGTTAAAAGATATCATTATTCTATATAAAGAGCATCAGAATATATATTAATGATATTCTGAAGCGACACATTGTTATACAACCTGATATTGTTAAATGATATCATTATTCTATATAAAGAGCATCAGAATATATATTAATGATGTCCTGAAGAGGCACACTGGTATACAAACTGAGATTGCCGAAAGACATCATTATTTTGTATGAAGAGCATCAGAATGTATATTAATGGTGTCCTGGAGAGGCACACATTTATACAAACTGAGATTGTTAAAAGACATCATTATTCTGTATGAAGAGCATCACCATATAAATTAATGGTGTCCTTAAGAGACACATCGTCATAAAAACTGCGATTTTCAAAAGAAAACATTATTCTGTATAAAGTGCATAAGAACATATATTAATGGTGTCCCGAAGAGACACATTGTTCTACAACCTGATATTGTTAAAATACATCATTATTCTGTATAAAGGCATAAGAATATATATTAATGGTGTCCCGAAGAGTCACATTGTTATGCAACCTGATATTGTTAAAAGACATCATTATTCTGTATAAAGAGCATCAGAATATATATTAATGTTACCCTAAAGAGGCACACTTTTATACAAACTGTGATTGTTAAAAGACATCATTATTCTGTATAAAGAGCATAAAAATATATATTAATGGTGTCCTGAAGAGTCACATTTTTATATAAACAGAGATTTTTAAAAGACATCATTATTCTCTATAAATAGCATCAGAATATATAAAAATGGTGTCCTGAAGAGACACGTCGTTATGCAAACTGAGATTATTAAAATACATCATTATTCTGTATAAAGAGCATCAGAATATATATTAATGGTGTCCTGAAGAGGCACATTGGTATACAAACTGCGATTGTGAAAAGACATCATTATTCTGTATAAAAAGCACCAGAATATATAGTAATGGTGTCCTGAAGAGGCACATTGGTATACAAACTGCGATTGTGAAAAGACATCATTATTCTGTATAAAGAGCATCAGAATATATATTAATGGTGTCCTGAAGAGGCACATTGGTATACAAACTGCGATTGTGAAAAGACATCATTATTTTGTATAAAGAGCATAAGAATATATATTAATGGTACCCTGAAGAGACACATTGGTATAGAAACTGAGATTGTCAAAAGACATCATTATTCTGTATGAAGAGCATCAGAATGCATATTAATGGTGTCCTCAAGAGGCACATTGGCATACAAACTGACGATGTCAAAAGATGATTATTTTATGAACCGATTTCCAAATTTCGTTAGAAATTTGAAATCTTGAAAGAATCAGAAATATTATAGGTTGAAAAGATATCAGATACAACCTTTAATTCTTTTCTTCTCGTTGCCTAGCAAACATCAAGTTGGATTTACGAAAACGTCTTCGACCGGAAATTAAGAATTATTTGAAGAGCCTAAAAGAATACAAAAGACGTTATCTTGATTCTAATGTCAACCAAAATCGAACAAGCCCAAACAGGAAGGCGAATAATGAAAACATTTATATTGAGATAAAAATTACTTGACAGACTTGTCTCTAGAATGTTCGTACTTGATAACGGAAATTCCAATAAACAATTTTTGAATTTTTCCAGTGTTACTCTGAGTGACAATGAACAAATGGCACACACCCCTCAACTTGATTTCTGATGCCCACCTCTAAAATTAGCAAGGAACTTATTTTTCTGAGTTCGAAATTCTGTATAAAAAGCAACAGAATCTATAGTAATGGTATCCTGAAGAGGCACATTGGTATAGAAACAGAGATAGACAAAAGACATCATTATTCTGCATAAAGAGCATCAAAATATATATTAATGGTGTCCCGAAGACACACATTGTTATACAACTTGATATTGTTAAAATAAATCATTATTCTGTATAAAGACCATAAGAATATATATTAATGGTGTCCCGAAGAGACACATTGTTATACAACCAGAGATTGTTAAAAGACATCATTATTCTGTATAAAGATGATCAGAACATATATTAATGGTGTCCTGAGGAGACACATTGTTATACAACCTGATATTGTTAAAATATGTCATTATTCTATATAAAGAGCATCAGAATATATATTAATGATGTCCTGAAGACACACATTTTATACAACCTGAGATTGTCAAAAGACATCATTATTATGTATGAAGAGCATCAGCATATATATTAATGGTGCCCTGAAGAGACACATCGTTATAAAACATGAGATTGTTAAAAATATCATTATTCTGTATAAAGAGCATCAGAATATATATTAATGGTGTCCTGAAGAGACACGTTGTTCTACAACCTGATATTGTTAAAATACATCATTATTCTGTATGTGTCTCTTCGGGACACCATTAATATATGTTCTTATGCAATTTATACAGAATAATGTTGTCTTTTGAAAATCGGAGTTTTTATGACGATGTGTCTCTTAAGGACACCATTAATATATATGGTGATGCTCTTCATACAGAATAATGGTGATAAAAGACATCATTTTTCTGTATAAAGAGCATAAAAATATATATTAATGGTGTCCTGAAGAGTCACATTTTTATACAAACTGAGATTTTTAAAAGACATCATTATTCTCTATAAATAGCATCAGAATATATATTAATGATGACCTGAAGAGACACATTGTTATACAACCTGATATTGTTAAAAGACATCATTATTCTATATAAAGAGCATCAGAATATATATTAATGATGTCCTGAAGACACACATTTTATACAACCTGAGATTGTCAAAAGACATCATTATTATGTATGAAGAGCATCAGCATATATATTAATGGTGCCCTGAAGAGACACATTTTATACAACCTGAGATTGTTAAAAGACATCATTATTCTGTATAAAGAGCATCAGAATATATATTAATGTTACCCTGAAGAGGTACACTTTTATACAAATTGTGATTGTTAAAAGATATCATTATTCTGTATAAAGAGCATAAAAATATATATTAATGGTGTCCTGAAGAGTCACATTTTTATACAAACTGCGATTTTCAAAAGACAACATTATTCTGTATAAAGTGCTTAAGAACATATATTAATGGTGTCCCGAAGAGACACATTGTTCTACAACCTGATATTGTTAAAATACATCATTAATCTGTATAAAGGCATAAGAATATATATTAATTGTGTCCCGAAGAGTCACATTGTTATGCAACCTGATATTGTTAAAAGACATCATTATTCTATATAAAGAGCATCAGAATATATATTAATGGTATCCTGAAGAGGCACGTTGTTATACAAACTGGGATTGCCGAAAGACATCATTATTCTGTATGAAGATCATCAGAATGTATATTACTGGGGTCCTGCAGAGGTACACCTTTATACAACCTGTGATTGTTAAAAGACATCATTATTCTGTATAAAGAGCATCAGAATATATATTAATGTTACCCTGAAGAGGCACACTTTTATACAAACTGTGATTGTTAAAAGACATCATTATTCTGTATAAAGAGCATAAAAATATATATTAATGGTGTCCTGAAGAGTCACATTTTTATACAAACAGAGATTTTTAAAAGGCATCATTATTCTCTATAAATAGCATCAGAATTTATAAAAATGGTGTCCTGAAGAGACACGTCGTTATGCAAACTGAGATTATTAAAATACATCATTATTTTGCATAAAGAGCATCAGAATATATATTAATGGTGTCCTGAAGAGGCACATTGGTAAACAAACTGCGATTGTCAAAAGACATCATTATTCTGTATGAAGAGCATCAGAATGCATATTAATGGTGTCCTCAAGAAGCACATTGGCATACAAACTGACGATGTCAAAAGATGATTATTTTATGAACCGATTTCCAAATTTCGTTAGAAATTTGAATTCTTGAAAGAATCAGAAATATTATAGGTTGAAAAGATATCAGATACAACCTTTATTTCTTTTCTTCTCGTTGCCTAGCAAACATCAAGTTGCATTTACGAAAACGTCTTCGACCGGAAATTAAGAATTATTTCAAGAGCCGAAAAGAATACAAAAGACGTTATCTTGATTCTAATGTCAACCAAAATCGAACAAGCCCAACCAGGAAGGCGAATAATGAAACCATTTATATTGAGATAAAAATTACTTGAACAGACTTGTCTCTAGAATGTTCGTACTTGATAACGGAAATTCAAATAAACACTTTTTCAATTTTTCCAGTTTTACCCTGAGAGACAATGAGCAAATCTCACAAACCCCTCAACTTTATTTATGATGTCCACCTCTAAAATTAGCAAGGAACTTATTTTTTCTGAGTTCGAAATTCCGTATAAAAAGCACAAGAATTTACAGTAATGGTATCCTGAAGAGGCACATTGGTATAGAAACAGAGATAGTCAAAAGACATCATTATTCTGCATAAAGAGCATCAAAATATATATTAATGGTGTTCTTTAGAGACACATTGTTATACAACCTCATATTGTTAAAAGATATCATTATGCCGTATACTGAGCATCAGAATGTATATTAATGGTGTCCTGAAGGGACACATTGTTATACAACTTGATATTGTTAAAATACATCATTATTCTGTATAAAGAGCATAAGAATATATATTAATGGTGTCCTGAAGAGACACATTGTTATACAACCTGATATTGTTAAAAGACATCATTATTCTATATAAAGAGCATCAGAATATATATTAATGATGTCCTGAAGACACACATTTTATACAACCTGAGATTGTCAAAAGACATCATTATTATGTATGAAGAGCATCAGCATATATATTAATGGTGCCCTGAAGAGACACATCGTTATACAACCTGAGATTGTTAAAAATATCATTATTCTGTATAAAGAGCATCAGAATATATATTAATGGTGTCCTGAAGAGACACGTTGTTATACAACCTGAGATTGTTAAAAGACATCATTATTCTGTATAAAGAGCATCAGAATGTATATTAATGGTGTCCTGGAGAGACACGTTGTTATACAACCTGAGATTGTTAAAAGACGTCATTATTCTGTATAAAGAGCATCAGAATATATATTAATGGTGTCCTGAAGAGGCACATTGGTATACAAACTGCGATTGTCAAAAGAGATCATTATTTTGTAGGAAGAGCATAAGAATATATATTAATGGTGTCCCGAAGACACACATTGTTATACAAGCTGATATTGTTAAAAGACATCATTATTATGTATAAAGAGCATAAGAATATATATTAATGGTACTCTGAAGATGCACATTTTTATACAAACTGAGTTTGTCAAAACACATCATTATTCTGTATGAAGAGCATCACCATATATATTAATGGTGTCCTTAAGAGACACATCGTAAAAAATAGTGCGATTTTGAAAAGACAACATTATTCTGTATAAAGTGCATAAGAACATATATTAATGGTTTCCCGAAGTGACACATTGTTCTACAACCTGATATTGTTAAAAGACATCATTATTCTATATAAAGAGCACCAGAATATATATTAATGATGTCCTGAAGAGGCACATTGTTATACAAACTGGGATTGCCGAAAGACATCATTATTCTGTATGAAGAGCATCAGAATGTATATTAATGGTGTCCTGAAGAGGTACTCTTTTATACAACCTGTGATTGTTAAAAGACATCATTATTCTGTATAAAGAGCATCAGAATATATATTAATGTTACCCTGAAGAGGAACACTTTTATACAAACTGTGATTGTTAAAAGACATCATTATTCTGTATAAAGAGCATAAAAATATATATTAATGGTGTCCTGAAGAGTCACATTTTTATACAAACTGCGATTTTCAAAAGACAACATTATTCTGTATAAAGTGCATAAGAACATATATTAATGGTGTCCCGAAGAGACACATTGTTCTACAACCTGATATTGTTAAAATACATCATTAATCTGTATAAAGGCATAAGAATATATATTAATTGTGTCCCGAAGAGTCACATTGTTATGCAACCTGATATTGTTAAAAGACATCATTATTCTATATAAAGAGCATCAGAATATATATTAATGATGTCCTGAAGAGACACATTTTATACAAACTTCGATTGGTAAAATACATCATTATTCTGTATAAAGAACATCAGAATATATATTAATGGTATCCTGAAGAGGCACGTTGTTATACAAACTGGGATTGCCGAAAGACATCATTATTCTGTATGAAGATCATCAGAATGTATATTACTGGTGTCCTGCAGAGGTACACCTTTATACAACCTGTGACTGTTAAAAGACATCATTATTCTGTATAAAGAGCATCAGAATATATATTAATGTTACTCTGAAGAGGCACACTTTTATACAAACTGTGATTGTTAAAAGACATCATTATTCTGTATAAAGAGCATAAAAATATATATTAATGGTGTCCTGAAGAGTCACATTTTTATACAAACTGAGATGTTTAAAAGGCATCATTATTCTCTATAAATAGCATCAGAATTTATAAAAATGGTGTCCTGAAGAGATACGTCGTTATGCAAACTGAGATTATTAAAATACATCATTATTCTGTATAAAGAGCATCAGAATATATATTAATGGTGTCCTGAAGAGGCACATTGGTAAACAAACTGCGATTGTGAAAAGACATCATTATTTTGTATAAGAGCATAAGAATATATATTAATGGTATCCTGAAGAGACACATTGGTATAGAAACTGAGATTGTCAAAAGACATCATTATTCTGTATGAAGAGCATCAGAATGCATATTAATGGTGTCCTCAAGAGGCACATTGGCATACAAACTGACGATGTCAAAAGATTATTTTATGAACCGATTTCCAAATTTCGTTAGAAATTTGAAATCTTGAAAGAATCAGAAATATTATAGGTTGAAAAGATATCAGATACAACCTTTATTTCTTTTCTTCTCGTTGCCTAGCAAACATGAAGTTGCATTTACAAAAACGTCTTACACCGGGAAGTAAGAATTATTTGAAGAGCCTAAAAGAATACAAAAGACGTTATCTTGATTCTAATGTCAACCAAAATCGAACAAGCCCAACCAGGAAGGCGAATAATGAAACCATTTATATTGAGATAAAAATTACTTGAACAGACTTGTCTCTAGAATGTTCGTACTTGATAACGGAAATTCCAATAAACACTTTTTCAATTTTTCCAGTTTTACCCTGAGAGACAATGAGCAAATCTCACAAACCCCTCAACTTTATTTATGATGTCCACCTCTAAAATTAGCAAGGAACTTATTTTTTCTGAGTTCGAAATTCCGTATAAAAAGCACAAGAATTTACAGTAATGGTATCCTGAAGAGGCACATTGGTATAGAAACAGAGATAGTCAAAAGACATCATTATTCTGCATAAAGAGCATCAAAATATATATTAATGGTGTTCTTTAGAGACACATTGTTATACAACCTCATATTGTTAAAAGATATCATTATGCCGTATACTGAGCATCAGAATGTATATTAATGGTGTCCTGAAGGGACACATTGTTATACAACTTGATATTGTTAAAATACATCATTATTCTGTATAAAGAGCATAAGAATATATATTAATGGTGTCCTGAAGAGACACATTGTTATACAACCTGAGATTGTTAAAAATATCATTATTCTGTATAAAGAGCATCAGAATATATATTAATGGTGTCCTGAAGAGACACGTTGTTATACAACCTGACATTGTTAAAAGACATCATTATTCTGTATAAAGAGCATAAGAATATATATTAATGGTGTCCTGAAGAGACACATTGTTATACAACCTGAGATTGTTAAAAATATCATTATTCTGTATAAAGAGCATCAGAATATATATTAATGGTGTCCTGAAGAGACACGTTGTTATACAACCTGAGATTGTTAAAAGACATCATTATTCTGTATAAAGAGCATCAGAATGTATATTAATGGTGTCCTGGAGAGACACGTTGTTATACAACCTGAGATTGTTAAAAGACGTCATTATTCTGTATAAAGAGCATCAGAATATATATTAATGGTGTCCTGAAGAGGCACATTGGTATACAAACTGCGATTGTCAAAAGAGATCATTATTTTGTAGGAAGAGCAAAAGAATATATATTAATGGTGTCCCGAAGACACACATTGTTATACAAGCTGATATTGTTAAAAGACATCATTATTATGTATAAAGAGCATAAGAATATATATTAATGGTACCCTGAAGATGCACATTTTTATACAAACTGAGATTGTCAAAAGACATCATTATTCTGTATGAAGAGCATCACCATATATATTAATGGTGTCCTTAAGAGACACATCGTAAAAAATAGTGCGATTTTGAAAAGACAACATTATTCTGTATAAAGTGCATAAGAACATATATTAATGGTGTCCCGAAGAGACACATTGTTCTACAACCTGATATTGTTAAAAGACATCATTATTCTATATAAAGAGCACCAGAATATATATTAATGATGTCCTGAAGAGGCACATTGTTATACAAACTGGGATTGCCGAAAGACATCATTATTCTGTATGAAGAGCATCAGAATGTATATTAATGGTGTCCTGAAGAGGTACACTTTTATACAACCTGTGATTGTTAAAAGATATCATTATTCTGTATAAAGAGCATCAGAATATATATTAATGTTACCCTGAAGAGGCACACTTTTATACAAACTGTGATTGTTAAAAGACATCATTATTCTGTATAAAGAGCATAAAAATATATATTAATGGTGTCCTGAAGAGTCACATTTTTATACAAACTGAGATTTTTAAAAGACATCATTATTCTCTATAAATAGCATCAGAATATATATTAATGGTGTCCTGAAGACACACATTTTATACAACATGAGATTGTCAAAAGACATCATTATTATGTATGAAGAGCATCAGCGTATATATTAATGGTACCCTGAAGAGACACATCGTCATACAACCTGAGATTGTTAAAAATATCATTATTCTGTATAAAGAGCATCAGAATATATATTAATGGTGTCCTGAAGAGACACTTTATTATAAAAACCTGAGATTGTCAAAAGACATCATTATTCTGTATAAAGAGCATCAGAATATATATTAATGGTGTCCTGGAGAGGCACACTTTTATACAAACTGAGATTGTTAAAAGACATCCTTATTCTGTATGAAGAGCATCAGAATATATATTAATGGTACCCTGAAGAGGCACATTTTTATACAAAATGAGATTTTCAAAAGACATCATTATTATGTATAAAGAGCATAAGAATATATTTTAATGATGTCCTGAAGACACACATTTTATACAACCTGAGATTGTCAAAAGACATCATTATTATGTATGAAGAGCATCAGCATATATATTAATGGTGCCCTGAAGAGACACATCGTCATACAACCTTAGATTTTCAAAAGACAACATTATTCTGTATAAAGTGCATAAGAACATATATTAATGGTGTCCCGAAGAGACACATTGTTCTACAACCTGATATTGTTAAAATACATCATTATTCTGTATAAAGGCATAAGAATATATATTAATGGTGTCCCGAAGAGTCACATTGTTATGAAACCTGATATTGTTAAAAGACATCATTATTCTGTATAAAGAGCATCAGAATATATATTAATGATGTCCTGAAGAGACACATTTTATAAAAACTGTGATTGTTAAAAGACATCATTATTCTGTATAAAGAACATCAGAATATATATTAATGGTGTCCTGAAGAGTCACATTTTTATACAAACTGAGATTTTTAAAAGACATCATTATTCTCTATAAATAGCCACAGAATATATAAAAATAGTGTCCTGGATAGACACGTCGTTATGCAAACTGAGATTATTAAAATACATCATTATTCTGTATAAAGAGCATCAGAATATATATTAATGATGTCCTGAAGAGGCACATTGGTAAACAAACTGCGATTGTGAAAAGACATCATTATTTTGTAAAAGAGCATAAGAATATATATTAATGGTATCCTGAAGAGACACATTGGTATAGAAACTGAGATTGTCAAAAGACATCATTATTCTGTATGAAGAGCATCAGAATGCATATTAATGGTGTCCTCAAGAGGCACATTGGCATACAAACTGACGATGTCAAAAGATTATTTTATGAACCGATTTCCAAATTTCGTTAGAAATTTGAAATCTTGAAAGAATCAGAAATATTATAGGTTGAAAAGATATCAGATACAACCTTTATTTCTTTTCTTCTCGTTGCCTAGCAAACATGAAGTTGCATTTACAAAAACGTCTTACACCGGGAAGTAAGAATTATTTGAAGAGCCTAAAAGAATACAAAAGACGTTATCTTGATTCTAATGTCAACCAAAATCGAACAAGCCCAACCAGGAAGGCGAATAATGAAACCATTTATATTGAGATAAAAATTACTTGAACAGACTTGTCTCTAGAATGTTCGTACTTGATAACGGAAATTCCAATAAACACTTTTTCAATTTTTCCAGTTTTACCCTGAGAGACAATGAACAAATGGCACAAACCCCTCAACTTGATTTATGATGTCCACCTCTAAAATTAGCAAGGAACTTATTTTTTCTGAGTTCGAAATTCTGTATAAAAAGCACAAGAATTTACAGTAATGGTATCCTGAAGAGGCACATTGGTATAGGAACAGAGATAGTCAAAAGACATCATTATTCTGCATAAAGAGCATCAAAATATATATTAATGGTGTTCTTTAGATACACATTGTTATACAACCTCATATTGTTAAAAGATATCATTATGCCGTATAATGAGCATCAGAATGTATATTAATGGTGTCCTGAAGGGACACATTGTTATACAACTTGATATTTTTAAAATACACCATTATTCTGTATAAAGAGCATAAGAATATATATTAATGGTGTCCTGAAGAGACACATTGTTATACAACCTGATATTGTTAAAAGACATCATTATTCTATATAAAGAGCATCAGAATATATAATAATGATGTCCTGAAGACACACATTTTATACAACCTGAGATTGTCAAAAGACATCATTATTATGTATGAAGAGCATCAGCATATATATTAATGGTGCCCTGAAGAGACACATCGTTATACAACCTGAGATTGTTAAAAATATCATTATTCTGTATAAAGAGCATCAGAATATATATTAATGGTGTCCTGAAGAGACACGTTGTTATACAACCTGAGATTGTTAAAAGACATCATTATTCTGTATAAAGAGCATCAGAATGTATATTAATGGTGTCCTGGAGAGACACGTTGTTATACAAACTGAGAAGGTTAAAAGACGTCATTATTCTGTATAAAGAGCATCAGAATATATATTAATGGTGTCCTGAAAAGGCACATTGGTATACAAACTGTGATTGTCAAAAGAGATCATTATTTTGTAGAATTAGCATAAGAATATATATTAATGGTGTCCAGAAGACACACATTGTTATACAAGCTGATATTGTTAAAAGACATCATTATTATGTATAAAGAGCATAAGAATATATATCAATGGTACCCTAAAGAGGCACATTTTTATACAAACTGAGATTGTCAAAAGACATCATTATTCTGTATGAAGCGCATCACCATATATATTAATGGTGTCCTTAAGAGACACATCGTCATAAAAACTGCGATTTTCAAAAGACAACATTATTCTGTATAAAGTGCATAAGAACATATATTAATGGTGTCCCGAAGAGACACATTGTTATACAACCTGATATTGTTAAAATACATCATTATTCTGTATAAAGAGCATAAGAATATATATTAATGATGTCCCGAAGAGACACATTGTTATGCAACCTGATATTGTTAAAAGACATCATTATTCTATATAAAGAGCATCAGAATATATATTAATGATGTCCTGAAGAGACACATTTTATACAAACTTCGATTGGTATAAAAGACATCATTATTCTGTATAAAGAACATCAGAATATATATTAATTGTGTCCTGAAGAGGCACGTTGTTATACAAACTGGGATTGCCGAAAGACATCATTATTCTGTATGAAGAGCATCAGAATGTATCTAATGGTGACCTGAAGAGGCACATTTTTATACAAAATGAGATTTTCAAAAGACATCATTATTATGTATGAAGAGCATCAGCATATATATTAATGGTGTACTGAAAAGACACATCGTTATACAATCTGTTATTGTTAAAAATATCGTTATTCTGTATAAAGAGCATCAGAATATATATTAAGGGTACCCTGAAGAAGCACATTTTTATACAACCTGTGATTGTTAAAAGACATCATTATTCAGTATAAAGAGCATCAGAATATATATTAATGTTACCCTGAAGAGGCACACTTTTATACAAACCTTTTATTGTTAAAAGACATCCTTATTCTGTATAAAGAGCATAAAAATATATATTAATGGTGTCCTGAAGAGTCACATTTTTATACAAACTGTGTTTTTTAAAAGACATCATTATTCTCTATAAATAGCATCAGAATATATAAAAATGGTGTCCTGAAGAGACACGTTGTTATGCAAACTGAGATTATTAAAATACATCATTATTCTGTATAAAGAGCATCAGAATATATATTAATGGTGTCCTGAAGAGACACATTGGTATAGAAACTGAGATTGTCAAAAGACATCATTATTCTGTATGAAGAGCATCAGAATGCATATTAATGGTGTCCTCAAGAGGCACATTGGCATACAAACTGACGATGTCAAAAGATGATTATTTTATGAACCGATTTCCAAATTTCGTTAGAAATTTGAAATCTTGAAAGAATCAGAAATATTATAGGTTGAAAAGATATCAGATACAACCTTTATTTCTTTTCTTTTCATCAGAATGTATATTAATGCTGTCCTGAAGAGGCACATAGTTATACAACCTGATATTGTAAAAATACATCATTATTCTGTATAAAGAGCATCAGAATATATATTAAAGGTGTCCTGAAGAGGCACATTGTTATACAAACTGAGATTGTCAAAAGACATCATTATTCTGTATAAAGAGCATCAGAATATTTATTAATGGTGTCCTGAAGAGACACGTTGTTATACAACCTGAGATTGTCACAATACATCATTATTCTGTATAAAGAGTATCAGAGTGTATATTAATGATGTCCTGAAGAGACATATTTTATAAAAACTGAGTTTGATAAAAGCCATCATTTTTCTATATAAAGAGCAACAGAATATATATTAAGGGTACCCTGAAGAGGCACATTATTATACAAACTGAGAGTGTCAAAAGACATCATTATTCTGTATGAAGAGCATCACCATATACATTAATGGTGCCCTTAAGAGACACATCGTTATACAAACTGTGAGTTTCAAAAGACATCATTATTTTGTATAAAGAGCATAAGAATATATATTAATGGTGTCCCAAAGAGACACCTTGTTATACAACCTCAGATTGTTAAAAGATATCATTATTCTATATAAAGAGCAACAGAATATATATTAATGATGTCCTGAAGACACAGATTTTATACAAACTGAGATTGTTAAAAGACATCATCATTCTGTATAAAGAGCATCAGAATATATATTAATGGTGTCCTGAAGAGACACGTTGTTATACAAACTGAGATTGCCAAAAGACATCATTATTCTGTATGAAGAGCATCAGAATGTATATTAATGGTGTCCTGAAGAGACATATATATTAATGATGTCCTGAAGAGGCACATTGGATATACAAACTGCGTTTGTCAAAAGACATCATTATTTTGTATAAAGAGCATAAGAATATATATTAATGGTACCCTGAACAGGAACATTTTTATACAAACTGAGATTGTCAAAAGACATCATTATTCTGTATAAAGAGCATAAGAATATATATTAATGGTACCCTGAAGAGACACATTGTTAAACAACCTGAGATTGTTAAAAGACATCATTACTCTGTATAAAGAGCATCAGAATCTATAGTAATGGTGTCCTGAAGAGTCATATTGTTATACAACCTGAGATTGTTAAAAGACATCATTATTCTGTATACAGAGCATCAGAATGTATATTAATGATATCCTGAAGAGTCCCATTGTTATAGAACCTGATATTATTAAAAGACATCATTATTCTGTATAAAGAGCATTAGAATGTATATTAATGGTGTCTTGAAGAGATTTTCACAAGACATCATTATTTTGTGTAAAGAGCATCAGAATACATGTTAATGGTACCCTGAATAGACACATTATTATACAACCTGAGATTGTTAAAAGACATCATTATTCTGTATAAAGAGACTCAGAATATATATTAATGGTATCCTGAAGCACCAGAAGTGGCACATTGGTATACCAACTATGTCAAATCCCACCAACAGTTAATCTTCTGAAAAGATTTGCAAATTTCTAATGAAATCTGAAATCTTGAAAGAGTCAGAAATATTATGGCTTGAAAAGATATCAAATACAACCTTTCTTTTTTTTCTCGTTGCCTAGCTAAAATTGCTGGATTTGTATTCTTCCCTCACTGCTGAGCAGGATTTTCTTGCATGAAAAAATTTTCATTTTCGGACTATCAAATCTTTGAAGTGTGCACACTGACGATGGCAAAATACATCATCAGTTTATCTTCTGAATCGATTTCCAAATTTCTAATGAAATTTGAAATCTTGAAAGGGTCAGAAATATTATTAGTTGAAAAGATATTTGATACACGCTTTCTTCCGTTACCTAGCTAACATCAAGTTGCGTCATACAACGGGAATTAAGAATTATTTGAATATTCGAGAAGAATTAAAAACGTTATCTTGCTTTTGATGTCATACAAAATCTAAGGAAACAAGACAAACCAGGAAGGCAATTAATAAAAGCATTTATCTCGAGATAAAAATTACATGAATTGACTTGTCTCTTGAAGATTCGTAGTTGAAAAGTTAGAGTAACAATGGAAAAATTTAAAATGTGGTCATTGCAATTTCCATTGTCAAATAAGAACCTTCTAGAGACAAGTCAATTCATGTAATTTTTATCTCAAGATAAATGGTTTTATTAATCGTGTTCGTACTTGGTTATGTTTCTTTAGATTTTGGATGACATCAGAAGCAAAGTAAAGCTTTTTTGTAATTTTATTGGTTATTCCCGTAATTCTTAAACCCCGTTGTAAGAGGCTCTTTCCTAGCTGAAACTTGATCTTAGCTAGGAAACGCGAATAACAATAGAAAGCTTGTGTCTGGACCCTTGTAAACTTATAAAATGTCTGAAATTTGGAAATCGGTTCAGAAAATAAAATCATGTTCTCATTTGACATCGCCAGTTTGTATACAAATTTGCCTCTTCAGGACACCATTAATATATGCTCTGATATAATGTTTCATAGGTATTTTTTCGAAAACCAACGTACTCAGTCTTGAACGCAAATCGGCCGAACTTTTCCAGAATTTATCTGATCTCTTTTCAACCCATAATATTTCTGATTCTTTCAAGTTTTTAAATAACGTTAGAAATTTCGAAATCGCTCCATAAAATAAACTGATGTTGTCGTTTGACATCGTCAGTTTGTATACAAATGTCACTCATGGACAGCATTAATATATATTCTGATGCTCTTTATAGAGGTAATTTGTATCCCGGTAGTACCCCGAAAACTGAAGTGATCGAATACAGTTTCGGCAATATTATGTACGTCTAGACAGACGCGGTTTCAATGTGTAATTCTTTAGGTCCTATACTAAATAATATTTTCGGAGATTTTCATGGGGGTCTTTTTTTTAAAGTGCCGTAATCCCTGTGTTTACATGCGGTAAGGTGAAGATACCTATTACATTTTTGATTCTGCTAGTTTTTGGTGAACTCAATACTCTTCATCTATCCTTTCAATTTACTATGGAAGTTGAGTGAAATCTATGTTGCACTTTTTAGATATCCTCATAGAACGTAGGGGTGGTGCTTTTGTCACCAGTATTTTTCGAAAAATCACGTTCATAGGCTTGTACACAGATTGGAAATCTTTCATTCCTAAGGCCCGCAAGATACGTTGAGTTTCCAGTTTGGTCCATCGTACTTTGAGAATTAGCAAGAATCCAAGACATCTTTGCAGAAAATGGTACTGAAACAAATATCATTAAGTTCGTTATTGAACATAAAATCAGACGGTTAAAGCAACCAGTGGTTTTAGGATCCAGCCGACGCTCCACTTACCTGAAACTCCCATCACGTCTAAAATTAACAAGGAACAGATTTTTTCTTTGTTTGAAAAATCTGTACTCTGAATTAAATCAACATTTTCCTTCCTCTTCTGATGAAGGTTCCAGAGATAAACATTGAGTGGTGGAATTGTCAAACAAATATTCTTCCCTCACTGCTGAGCAGGATTTTCTCGCATGGCAAAGTTTTCATTTTCGGTCTATCCAATCCTTGAAGTGTAAAGTGCCGTTTATATAACTCAGACGGAAAGGGTTTTCGCATAGTCATCTTAAATAATGAAGATTATATTGACAAGATGTCTATTATTTTGAATGATTCCTCTAATTTCAAAAAGAATTGATCCTGCTAATATATGTGATAATACTAGTAAGGTTGAAGCGAGAACTCAGAGATGGTTGCTTTCAGTATAAAAAACCATATGTCTAAATATGTTTCTAATAGGGTTAGACGTATTGGTGTTCAACAGACCAGAATGTATGGACTACCTAATGTACATATGACTGGTGTATCTCTCAGCCTCATTTAATCTGTGATAGGTTCTGTGCAGCGGGAGTTGGCTAAATGGTTGGCAGAACTTCACCAGACTGTATCTGATCTCTTTTCAACCCATAATATTTCTGACTCTTCCAATGTTTTTTGTTGAGGGGTCTTCCCTTTTTACACAAATGGACTCACCCAAGGTGTACATATACTACTACCAGTGAATACCCGGTCAGTAGTAATAGAGTAGAGTCGGTCGAGTAGAGAGCCACACACAGGAGCACAAGAGTCACCGTAACAAGCACGTAGACTCAGTAACAAGTCATACAGCGATACGTCGATATTTAAGACTTTATATACATTTGTCTACTAACCCCGCATTCCTGGAACTACTAACCTGTATTACCAGTTTGTATTATTACGTTAATACATTATTTTCCTATATTCATTCTTGGCGTTTGTTATTATTTTGATACCGAATTTCATCCCGGAATCCACAACAGTTTTTAAATTTCGTTAGAAATTCGGAAATCGGTTCAGAAAATGAACTGATAGTGTCATTTGACCTCGTCGGTTTGTATACATGTGCCTCTACACAAATTGGAATTCTTTCGTTCCTTAGACCCTCAAGATTGGTTTCCACCTTGAGCCACCATCCTTCGATGATTTGTTCTCCTGGCATGTTAAACGGAAAACTTGCAAGGGTCCAAGAAATTTTTGTAGAAAATTGTTTTGAAAGTAATATCATTAAGCGCGATATTGATCGTAAAATCAGACGGTTAAAGGAACCAGTGGTTTTAGGACCCAGCCGATGCTCCACTTACTTGAAACTGTCATGTTTAGGCAGGAAGTGCCAGTTGCTTGCTGAGAGACTTTTAGCTTGAATTACTTCGCGTTATAACGCTGTTAATTTGCGTACTGTCTTTCAAACTAGATCCACTTTTCCATCCTTTAGCAAAGATCGGTTATCCTATCTTCAGAATAGTTCTTTTATATATAAATTTAAATACATTTGTGATGCAGAATACGTAGGAGGGACCAATCAAAAGTTGGAAACGCAAAATATGCCTGACTATTTGCTTTCTAATGATTAGAGCCGTATGAAAGGGACCACTCAATATGTGCACGACTCTTCGATTGGACAACATTTATTTGAAGGGGGAACTCAGAGATGGTTGCTTTCAGTATACAAGAAAAATCTAATGTCTAAATATGTCTCTAATAGGGTCAGGCGTGTTGGTTACCAACAGCCCAGAATGTATGAACAACCGAAAATGTATAAGAATGGTGTACCACTTGTACTTATTTGATCTATGATATGTTCTGTGCAGCCGGAGTTGGTTAAATGGATGGCCGAACTTCTCCAGCCTGCATCTGATCTCATTTTAATCCATAATATTTCTAACTCTTTCAATGTTTTCAAATCGGTTCAGATGATAATCTGGTAATGTCTTTAGACATTGTCAGTTTCTATACATATGAGCATCTACAGAAATTGAAATTCGTTCGTTCCTAAAGCCAGCAAGATTAGTTTAGTTTCCATCTTCAATGATTTGTTCTAGCATGTTAAACGTAGAACTTGCAAGGATCGAAGACATTTTTATAGAAAATAGTTCTCCTACTAATAGCATTAAGCGCGTTATTGAACGTAAAATCAGACGGTTTAAAGAACCAGTGGTTTTAGGGCCCAGCTGGTCCCCAATTTACCTGAAATTGCCATGGTGAGGCAGAAAGTGCCAGGTGTTTGCTGACACACTTTCAGCTTGTATAAAATCAGGATATACTTTTATTAGAGACTCCCTCCATCACTTCAATTTACTATTTATGTTGAGAGCAATGCTATGTTGTCCTTTTCAGATGTTCCCCTAGAACGTAATTATCGTGCTTTTGTCACAAGTAATTTTCGAAAACCCACTATCACAGGCTTGTACACAAATGGGAAAACTTTAATTCCTAAGGCCCGAAAGATTGCTTTAGTTTCGTCCTTGATCTATCGTGCTTTAAGGATTTGTCCTCCGAGCATGTTAAACAGAGAAATTGCAATGATCCAAGAAATTTTTGTAGAAAATGGTTTTCTTATTAATATCATTAAGAGCATCATTGAACGTAAAATCAGATAGGTTAAAGAACCAGTGTTTTTATGACCCAGCAGAAATTACCATGGTTACTTAAAAAGTGCCAGTTGCTTGCTGCCAGACTTTCAGCTTGTATAACATCGGGATATACCATTGTTAAGTTGCGTACTGTCTTTCAAACTAGATCCACGTTTCCATCATTTAGCAAAGATCGTTTATCCCATCTTCAGAATAGTTCTTTTATATATGCAGTTAAATACCTTTGTGATGCGGAATACATAGGAGGGACCAATCAAAAGTTGGAAACGCAACACCTGCCTGACTATTTGCGTTCTAAGGGTCAGAGTCGTATGAAAGGGACCACTCAATATGTGAACGACTCTTCCATTGGACAACGTTTATTGGACAATCCTCTCTGTGCCGCCGATTACAATGACAATTATTTTCTCTCTTACGTAGAGCTAACTCGGTCCGCCATCTTATACTTCTTGAGGATGTTTATACTATATTCCATTAGCCGAGCCTATGTGAGCAAAATAAACACTTCTTTCGTTCTTTATGTTTGGTTGAGGAAATATGAGTAATTTCTTTTCTATTTTATACTCTTTTTGGAAGATTTTGTTCTGTTTTTAGTCGTCAATCGGTTTACAATTAAAATCTATTTAAATCGTGTTACATGTCTGTCATTGATTATTTTGTTCTATTTGCCAACGTTCATCTTTTCATAAAATTTTGGCCGGAAGTGTCTCCTAAAGGTAAAGTGTCTTCCTCAGTATATATATATATATATATATATATATATATATATATATATATATATATATATATATATATATGTGTGTGTGTGTGTGTGTGTGTGTGAGTATATGTATATATATTATGAGTTATTATATCATAATATTATATATTTAAAAGATTAGATTATAAAAAATTCTTATTTTCCAGCTAAGCAACAAATCTTAATTATAAAAATTATTCATTAAAAAAAACTACCATTTAAAAAATGTCTTTAGCCATATAATGAGTATGATGGCTTGGAGAATTTGACACCCACGGGATATATAGAGAGCAAAAGGCGACAGGGGAAGTTTGCGAACCAATTAACTGATCAGTTTTGCGTATGGATGATGGAACAAGAGTGGTGTGAGGCTTAGCAAAGGGACAAATATTGCTAAGGAGAAGGAAGTTGTGAAGAGCAGTGAACGCCCACGTCCTGAAGTGTCACGGCAATCACAAGAGAGGAAGTGAATTGTTAAATGATATTTGACAGACCTCATGGACTGAGATAAAAGCTGTTATTAAAATCCTGAACCATCTCAGTACCCAGGGTGTTGTGGGTAATTCCATACCCAATAACAATAAAATTACCCAATAATTGAATATAAAATACACATTCTCTCATGAAAAATTTTATCAGTAAATTTACTTTGCTTAGTTGCTATGCAAAAACATAGGAACAGTTGTTATGAGTGACCATCAATTATTTATATAATTTTTCTTATCAAGCCGGAATAAAAATAATAATAAAAAATTAGTATCTGCAAGAAAGAAAGAGAGAGAGAGAGAGAGAGAGAGAGAGAGAGAGAGAGAGAGAGTGAGAGTCCGCAATTTTGGGGTCATTTCCATACCCAGTGACAATTTGGTGATTGGTCATAATTTTCTCAAATTGAAATTACTCTCCCCCTATCTTTAAAAATGTTATCAGTAAATTTACTTAGCGTAGCTATGCAAAACCATAACAAACGTTCTTATCAATGACCATTAGACTATATATAAATTAAAATTTACAATTGTACATGAGACATATACTCACAGTCACGGTCAGAAGATCTCTTCGCAAGTTTTATCAATTCACAATGTGGTCGTTTAGAATCCCTATTCTGGCATTCACTATATCGCTGTCTAAAAATGCTGCAGAAGACAGTCTGTCATCATTATCAGAGTTGGCAGGGTCAAATGGCTGGAATAACTACAGACATCAAGTAAGTCTTCCTTTTTATATTACCAACGGAAAAATATTAATAACACATGCAATTAGGCAAATTTATTTTTATTTATTTATTTTTGTAATCATTTCACTACATGCAAGGAGTGCCACTAGTATGTAGGTGGGGTCGCAGAGAGTGAAAGGGAGAAAAAAGTAGGATGAATCTTCTTTTTTTTTTTTTTTCAGAATTATTTTCACTGGGTCTCCATTGATACACCCTCCGGCGTCAAATGAAATTCCCTGTTATATTTTGTTTAAAAGGTTCACGAAATTCATTTTTACAGACATTTTTCTAGACTTTAATTCTCTCCCTTGACTCTGTTTTCCTTTTTATATTACCAACGGGAAAATATCAAAATCACATACATTTCTACAAATTTTTTTTTTTTTTTTTTTTTAATCATTTCACCCCCAGAAAATAGTATGCGTGGGGCTACAGAGAGTGAAATAGAGAGAAAAGACTGGGTATAGGAGGAAGGAAGCAAGGATAAATGATGAATGGCGCTCAAGAAAACAGTATCTGGCCATTTACGTTGCATTTGAATTTCTGAAGACTTTAGTTATCATGGACGCAAGTAAACAGATGGGAGTTCCACAGTTGGTAAGTGCGAGAAAAGAAACTGTTATAATAGAACTGGTTGTTGCATTTAGTTGTTTTAACATTCAAAGTGTGGGACTTCGATAGCAAATTAGTAAATTAGTTTATTTTCATGTAACCAGAGAAAAAAGCTCATCAGAGCAGATGCCTTGAAAATATTTGAAGAAAAGCAAACGGGTATCCGCATCACGTTTGTAAGAAAGGGAGTGAAGTCGAGATGTCAAGTCAGAAGCGATTACATTGCATTAAAGGGGAGGATATATATGTTTCATATATATTTTCTAGACATCCAATGGTATCTAGGAATTATTGATTACTCCTCGTATTATATAAATCGCTTCTTACTCAATCTCTTTGATTGATAAATATTATATGGTTTAATATTTATTATTCAAAGTTGATAAATATAAATCATATTTAAAATAAAAGGAACGTATATTCAAATACGTGTATCAACTGAATAAATAAAAATCCATTATACTTCATATATATATATATATATATATATATATATATATATATATATATATATATATATATATATATATATATATATATATATAGCATAATGAGAGGCCACGTATACTTTCTTGATATGTATATAATATCTGGATAAAATGAATGAAACAAAATTGGGTGTTTTGTTATGAAAGTATTTATTTCTGTGTTTTTGTATATATTTATTTATTTAATATTTCAGACCACCTAGGTCTTTCCTCAGAAATCAAATTAGAAACTGTGTTTGTGTGTTTGTTTACAGCGTTTGTTTACAGCGTTTGTCGTGAAGCGTGCGCATGTCACGTGATGTGCAATGCAACTTTGTTTGAATTTTTGGCGGAAGACTGATGATAGTGTCTTAAACGTTGTTTAAAAGGTTTTTTGACCATAACTCAAGAAATATTTCTTAAAATATTTTTAACTATTAAAATATTTATGTAGATTTAAAATATTCATGTGTTTGTTTACCCCTAAATACTAAAATTAGAAAAATACTAAATTCTAAAATTAGACACATAAACACCCAATTTTGTTTCATTCATTTTATCCAGATATTATATATATATATATATATATATATATATATATATATATAAAATATGTGATGAAGTTCAACTTATCAAAAATGATTCAACCTTAGTGTTGCGACTGCACGCTCCAAAGAGTCGATGAAAAGAGGCTATGTTTTTCCTTTAATTGGTTAGTGACCCGATAAATAAAAAGAGAGAAAAATATTTTTATTCATTCAGAAGAATCAGTATGAGAGTCGGTGAAAAGAGGCTATGTAATTCTTTTAATTGGTTAGTGCCTTGATAAGAGGATTTTTTAAAAAGAGGATGCAAACTTTTCTCAAATCTCTTATCCCAAGAATTAAGAATGGTGCAAACAAAGACACACAAGACATTGGATTTTGGCAGTTATTTTACAAAATCCATTTGAGCCTCACATATACAAAATATTTTTCTTCTCTTATGTGCCGTAACCCTTCAGGGCGTAGGCGGTCATGGCTCTCCACAATTTTCTCACCTACGTAGCACTTAATATATTTTGTCTTTCTTTTTAAAATTTCTCCTCAAGATTGTTCCGCCATCCATTTACTCAATTTCTCTAAGTAGGTTATGCGTTATTTTCCACCTGCCTTCAATCTGTCCTGGGAGTGTACGATTTTCCAAGCCCTCTTTCCTCATATATATTTCATATATCATCGAAACAAAAAGCCAAAAAAAAAGCCAAAGTGTATCCACATCACGTTTGTAAGAAAGGGACTGACGTCGAGATGCCAAGTCAGAATCGATTACATTGCATAAAAGGGGAGGATATATATGTTTCATTTATATTTTCTAAGCATTCAATGGTATCTAAGAATTACTCCTGGTATTATATAAATCGCTTCTTACTCAATCTCTTTGATTGATAAATATTATATGGTTTGATATTTATTGCGTGATCTGTTCATGCATCCACAACAATAAATATTTTACAATATAAAATAAGACAAAAACATGTTTGCAATTCAAACAAACAAATGCATTTATGTACAATTTAAAGATTATTTACAAAATGTTGCTTCAAGGTATTTTATGTCTTGTGTTGGTTAGTGGACGAAGGTTCAATTTCGTCATTATTTAACTCCTAAACTGATCCCCCACTTGATGTTGTCTAAAAAGTCTAATCAACTCTTACTGGCCAATAGGGTTCAGTTTTGTTATTATTTAACTCCTAAACTGATCCCCCACTTGATGTTGTCTAAAAAGTCTAATCAACTCTTACTGGCTAATAGGGTTCAGTTTTGTTATTATTTAACTCCTAAACTGATCCCCCACTTGATGTTGTCTAAAAAGTCTAATCAACTCTTACTGGCTAATAGGGTTCAGTTTTGTTATTATTTAACTCCTAAACTGAACCCCCACTTGATGTTGCCTAAAAAGTCTAATCAACTCTTACTGGCCAATAGGGTGCAGTTTTGTTATTATTTAACTCCAAAACTGATCCCCCACTTGATGTTGCCTAAAAAGTCTAATCAACCCTAAATAACTGGACAATCGGGTTCAGTTTTGTTATTATTTAACTCCTAAACTGAACCCCCACTTGATGTTGCCTAAAAAGTCTAATCAACTCTTACTGGCCAATAGGGTTCAGTTTTGTTATTATTTAACTCCTAAACTGAACCCCCACTTGATGTTGCCTAAAAAGTCTAATCAACTCTTACTGGCCAATAGGGTTCCATTTCGTCATTATTTAACTCCTAAACTGATCCCCCACTTGATGTTGCCTAAAAAGTCTAATCAACCCTAAATAACTGGACAATCGGGTTCAGTTTTGTTATTATTTAACTCCTAAACTGAACCCCCACTTGATGTTGCCTAAAAAGTCTAATCAACTCTTACTGGCCAATAGGGTTCAGTTTTGTTATTATTTAACTCCTAAACTGAACCCCCACTTGATGTTGCCTAAAAAGTCTAATCAACTCTTACTGGCCAATAGGGTTCAGTTTTGTTATTATTTAACTCCTAAACTGATCCCCCACTTCATGTTGCCTAAAAAGTCTAATCAACTCTTACTGGCTAATAGGGTTCAGTTTTGTTATTATTTAACTCCTAAACTGAACCCCCACTTGATGTTGTCTAAAAAGTCTAATCAACTCTTACTGGCCAATAGGGTGCAGTTTTGTTATTATTTAACTCCAAAACTGATCCCCCACTTGATGTTGCCTAAAAAGTCTAATCAACCCTAAATAACTGGACAATCGGGTTCAGTTTTGTTATTATTTAACTCCTAAACTGAACCCCCACTTGATGTTGCCTAAAAAGTCTAATCAACTCTTACTGGCCAATAGGGTTCATTTTTGTTATTATTTAACTCCTAAACTGAACCCCCACTTGATGTTGCCTAAAAAGTCTAATCAACTCTTACTGGCCAATAGGGTTCATTTTTGTTATTATTTAACTCCTAAACTGAACCCCCACTTGATGTTGCCTAAAAAGTCTAATCAACTCTTACTGGCCAATAGGGTTCATTTTTGTTATTATTTAACTCCTAAACTGAACCCCCACTTGATGTTGCCTAAAAAGTCTAATCAACTCTTACTGGCCAATAGGGTTCAGTTTTGTTATTATTTAACTCCTAAACTGAACCCCCACTTGATGTTGCCTAAAAAGTCTAATCAACTCTTACTGGCCAATAGGGTTCCATTTCGTCATTATTTAACTCCTAAACTGATCCCCCACTTGATGTTGCCTAAAAAGTCTAATCAACCCTAAATAACTGGACAATCGGGTTCAGTTTTGTTATTATTTAACTCCTAAACTGAACCCCCACTTGATGTTGCCTAAAAAGTCTAATCAACTCTTACTGGCCAATAGGGTTCAGTTTTGTTATTATTTAACTCCTAAACTGAACCCCCACTTGATGTTGCCTAAAAAGTCTAATCAACTCTTACTGGCCAATAGGGTTCAGTTTTGTTATTATTTAACTCCTAAACTGATCCCCCACTTCATGTTGCCTAAAAAGTCTAATCAACTCTTACTGGCTAATAGGGTTCAGTTTTGTTATTATTTAACTCCTAAACTGAACCCCCACTTGATGTTGTCTAAAAAGTCTAATCAACTCTTACTGGCCAATAGGGTGCAGTTTTGTTATTATTTAACTCCAAAACTGATCCCCCACTTGATGTTGCCTAAAAAGTCTAATCAACCCTAAATAACTGGACAATCGGGTTCAGTTTTGTTATTATTTAACTCCTAAACTGAACCCCCACTTGATGTTGCCTAAAAAGTCTAATCAACTCTTACTGGCCAATAGGGTTCATTTTTGTTATTATTTAACTCCTAAACTGAACCCCCACTTGATGTTGCCTAAAAAGTCTAATCAACTCTTACTGGCCAATAGGGTTCATTTTTGTTATTATTTAACTCCTAAACTGAACCCCCACTTGATGTTGCCTAAAAAGTCTAATCAACTCTTACTGGCCAATAGGGTTCAGTTTTGTTATTATTTAAATCCTAAACTGATCCCCCACTTCATGTTGCCTAAAAAGTCTAATCAACTCTTACTGGCCAATAGGGTTCAGTTTTGTTACTATTTAACTCCTAAACTGATCCCACTCTTGATGTTGCCTAAAAAGTCTAATCAACTCTTACTGGCCAATAGGGTTCCATTTCGTCATTATTTAACTCCTAAACTGATCCCCCACTTGATGTCTAAAAAGTCAAATCCACACTTACTGGCCAATAGGGTTCAGTTTTGTTATTATTTAACTCCTAAACTGATCCACTACTGATCTACCCATTTATATATGCCGTTTGTCTTGGCTGTTCTATGATATTAATGGCTGTCACTGTAAAATATTAATTATCAATACAAATAATTAATTTCTCTCACAATAATTTCTCTCATAATCCCTCCACTGACCTCAACCTAAATGTCTACTATCAATATTCAGGTATATTTAATCCACATTTTCATACAGGCCCTGATGAATCTAAGCTGGTACGTGCTGATCAATCCTTTACATAAGCCTCATCTTAAAAATCCATTTTAAATATTCTGATATGTTTAATGCAAATTTTCATTTTGTCCTTGATGGATCCCAGTTGATATCTGCTCATCAATCCTTCAACTGGTACAATCCTAACTGCCAACCTCATCTTAAAAATCGACTATAAATATTCAGATATATTTATCTAATGTTGTTCATATCTATCTGTGTTATGTCAGTATCTCCTTATCTATCTGTCTATCTCTCTATCGCTATTTTCTCAGTATCTCTATCTATATATCGATTATTTGTTGATATCTATCTATTTTACTTTTGCCAATATCTATCTGTATATGTTTGGTCAATGTTTATCTATCTATGTTTTTTTTTATAACTATCTATATATATTTAGTCAATATCTATCTATCTCTCTTTATCTGTTCTTAATTTTCTCATATTTTTCATGTCTCTTTGGCTTTCAGGTAGATGAGAAATTGATCCTGTCTGATTTCCAAGGTTCAAAATCTGATCTCTCATCACCGACAGATAATTCTGAAATCCTAAATGTAAAATTTGATGTAAGTTAAAATCTAACATTCTTGTTTCAATCTCATTCTATCCCAATATATATATATATATATATATATATATATATATATATATATATATATATATATATATGTGATCTCCTAAACTGATCCCCCACTGATATTATCTAAAAATTCTAATCAACTCATACTGGCCAATAGGGTTCAGTTTATTATATATATATATATATATATATATATATATATATATATATGTGTGTATGTATATATATATATGTTCTGTTTTTTGTTATTTATATATATATATATTCAGTTTTTCGTTATATATATACATATATATATATATATTCAGTTTTTGTTATATATATATATATATATTTATATGTTCTGTTTTTTGTTATATATATTCAGTTTTTGTCATATATATATATATATGTTCTGTTTTTTGTTATATATATTCAGTTGTTGTCATATATATATATATATGTTCTGTTTTTTGTTATATATATATTCAGTTTTTGTCATGTATATATATATATATATATATATGTTCTGTTTTTTGTTATATATATATATTCAGTTTTTGGCAAAATTCCTCGGACGCATAGTAAACAGCGAAGGATTCAAGGCTGATCTAGAATATGTTCGTGCCATCAGGGAAATGAAACCTCCAACATCAAAAAAAGAATTACAAAGCCTTATCAGCCGTTTAGTGTGGATCAGACAATTCCTAGAGACACGTCCTCACGAACAAATCAGTTCAGATATGTTTTCAAAACTTATGGGTCCCATACACGAACTCAACAAGGTTAATAAACCGTTTATCTGGACGCAAAATGCCGACTGAGCCTTCAAAACGAATCAAGGACCGTCTATCTTCGCCACCCGTCATCTCGTTTCCGGATTTCTCCAAACTTTTCACACTCACCACCGACGCCAGTGATGTCGCATATGGAGCAATCTTAATTCAAGAAGCCGACAACGGGAAGAAAGATATCATAGCAGTAGCTTTCCATACATTCAACTCCACTGAGCAGAACTGGTCCACGACGGAACGAGAGGCATATGCAGTAAAGTGGGCAATATTGAAATTTGATTATTTCCTTCGCAACCGCCCCTTCATCATCTTCACCGACCACATATCGCTGACATATCTGGACCAATGAGAGTTCAATAATGCCAAAATACGACGATGGCAAGAAGAAATTTCATGTTATAAATTCGTCTTAGAATATGTCGAAGGCGAATCAAATGTATGGGCTGACATGTTTCAGCAGAGGTTGCGGACATAAGAAAACGAAATCCCCGAACGACCCTACACCGGCAGGCAGGTCATTCGAGATAAGTGGTTCAGACCTCCGCGTATACATCCCATCTTGGTGCCTCGGTGAGTTTAACGGCTTACAGCTCATTCCCAAAACTCACACACCACAAAACGCCCGCACCCACAAGCGTGTCACCAACGCATTCTTCGCCTATCCCTCTACCATCACCATCCCCACTGAGAGAATCTGAAACCACCTCGGCACCTCAAATGAACAACAGAAGGACGACGCCCTGGCAAAGATCATCAGTGCCCTCCAATCACCCACTCCAAGCGAAACCCATATCGATCCTGACGACCACCGAGATACGCTTTTCAAAAAACATTTGCACCAATTTTTTCTAGAACCAGGCACCTCCGTTTTGATGATGAGAGACAGTAAACACTCTCCGAGATTGGTTGTACCATACAAACTACGATCCAGACACCTCTACCAGGCACACAAGGGCAACAACCACTCAGGTGTTACCCGTATGCGAGAACTCTTTTCCAGCTACTGGTGGGAAATAAAAAACCGCGACATCAAGGACTATGTCGATTCTTGCGACACGTGTGCTAAGTGCAAGGGCAACTACGGTAGACGTACCCACTGGCCCATTGGCCACTGCAAACGAGGGAAGAAACCATTCGATCTCGTCTTTATAGACTTTCTCACAATGCCCAACTCAAAGGGAAAACGCTACACCCTAACCATCTTGGATAGCTTCAGCCGACACTTTACAGCCATACCTTGTGCGAGAGACCGTGCTATCGACGCCGCCCGCGGATTGTACCAGGTCTTCCTTCGACACAGAGAGATCCCACGTATAGTATCCTCTGATCGAGGCACACACTTCCCTGGAGAAGTCTATCGACAATTCTGTAACCAGGTGTCAATCACGCAAGAACTTCACTGTCCTTGGCGCCCGCAAAGCTCAGGAAATATCGAGAGACAACATCGCACGATGAAGAACGCACTTTATATGTTATGCGAAGACAGGAACTGAGAATGGACAGACGTTCTAGAATCTGTCGTTTCGTCCATGAATGCCACGACCAACAGCGCCACCGGTGTCTCCCCGCACTATGCCATTACTGGCCGTCACCCCAACATCGGCCTACCTACACTACACAGAAAAGAAATCGCAAGTGACGATCCTGGATCATATGGAATGCAAATTAATGCCCTGCTAAAGCAGGTTCACCGCCACGTCACCCTGGCCAACGACGAAGCTGACCACAAACTTGAGACTAACTTAAATCGCCTCATATACAAGGACCCAATACAAGTAGGCGACAAGGGTTTACTTCACCGGCCACACTCAACTGTTGCCCAATCCTCTCATCTGCCCTGGATAGGAAATTACACCATTATAAAAACGAACAATATGATGTGTCAGGTGCAAAACGATAACGGTGATACAACCTGGATTCACCGTGCACATATCCGACGACTGGCTCCACGCCCAACACATCTAATACAATCCCTCTGCCCCCACCATGTAACAGTCACCAGGATCATTCTCCCCCACGTCCCCCTGGGGCGCATAATTCAGCAAATAACTCCATACCAAAACAAATGCCAATAAGAAGAACACGAGGACAACTTCCCACACGCTTCAGAGACTTTATCATGAATTAATCACCCAAATATGCACGAATAACGCTCACTGTAACTTAGACAGAGATCTGGGGAGCCTTGTTATGAAATAAAATAAGACATATCTCGGCTGATTTGCAGGTAAAAAAACTAACATACTCAAGAGCGAGAGTCGGATGTGAACAGGACAAGGCCCCGTCACAAAATGACCATTATCGTCATTTACGCATAGGCCCGACGCACGAGTTCCAGTCTATAAATAAAATATTTCAAAGTGCTTCTATTTTTCGACCAATAAAAATGCTTCCCTCCTAATATTACTCGTGTCGTTTTTCGAGCCCGTTAAGCCATAACAAACGCCATAAATGGGATCACACGGGGGAAGTACAAGTCAGTCAACGGGAGGCCAGGGAAGAGATCTGTCACGGTCAGTCTGGGCAGTCAGCAGGAGGAGCACCACGCCAACCATTGAGAACTACTATGAGAGATCAACCCAGATCGGCAGCCGGCTTATGAACTATACCACAAGGTGGCTGTCCCAAAACCACACGTTCCTATTGAAATAAATCACGTAAATCTATTTCTGCTCTTGTATTTCTGTCTTGCAACCATACGCTTGTCTATAACACCGGCTAGTAGGAAATTTCGACCTACGTGTGTTCGTTACATCTTCACACCACGGTCCACTACAGGTTGAATAAGTTCGGTGTTACCAAACCATAAAAAATCATCCTGGTCCTAATCTTGAATCGACGTGAAGCATGATATAATAATAATTTAAATAAAATCACTGAAAAGAAATAATGATAAAGTTAAATTTTGTGTTTGGTGAGTTTCATTCAAGGTTTTTATACTTTCCATTTACTTTCAGTTTTCCAATTCCGTCAGTTCCCGCGACGTCTCACTGGAGATAATGATAAAGAAATGGGAAAAGGCAAGCAGACGACAGGAAAAAGAAGTCATCGAAGGGGATCTTTATGAATATTTTAAGGTGAGTTTTGAGATTTGACAATGCTCAATTGATAATGTTGAATTGTTATGTTTAGATCTTCGCAGGACACAGAAAAATATGACAAGTTTGTTGGTTGGTTGGTTGGTTAAATCAATGTGTAAGCGGTATTGACGGCGTAAATCAACCCGCACACTTTTTACTTTACGAATGTGTAAGCAAACAAATGAAAAACCACAAGAAAATAACCTTCCATAATAGGTACAATATTTATATTTATGAACGTCAACATGCATTACATGAATTATTAATATGAGTTACTTCCCTTTTACTGGGTCAAAGATTTTACTACTATCTATATTTTTACCTGAGCTCACAAAAAGTTGCAATAACTTGTAACTCAAAATGTTCACTGAAAGAGAGTTTTAAGAATCCTGAAAAGCCGAAAATATGTTGATAAACATTTTAGCTTTAAAGAAGTTGGAGAAGTGAATGTTCCGTAAATGTCTAATTTGTTTTCGTTGCTCGTAAGTTGCAGAGTGAGTTGAAAATTTAGCTTGAATTTCAGTGAAGTTATTTCATGTTTTTTTTGTTTTTTGTTTTTTTTTTAAGCTTATCACCCAAGCAAGGCTGGAAGCCACTAGTACGCAAGGGGTTACAGAAGGTTTCGAGGAAGAGCAGATAGGAGTGGTAAAGGAGAGGATGTGGAGAAAGATAGTGAATCGATCAAGGCAAGGGGGTTACGGAAGATTTGGAGCGAGAGCAGATAGCAATGAAAGGTGAAAGGATGTGGAGAAGGGAAGTGGATAGATCAAGGCAACTGGAGATGTCGATTGACGTTACGCTTAAATAGTTGGATATTGCATTTGTCAGGGAAACAGGAATAAGGAAGGGAGTTCCACAGGCGAGATGTGCGAGACCTGAAGCTATTGGAGTAGAAGAGACGTCTACATCTAACAGTTTCAACGGTGAAGGTGTGGGAACGGGATGCCAGCCTCGTAGGACGTTTAAATTCATGAGGCCTAGGAACCAGCGAAAGCAGCTCAGCGGAGCAATTACCGTGAAAGTATTTGTAAAAAAGACAGAGCGAGGCAACGTCGCGTCTGTGAGAGAGCGACTGCAGACGAGATGACAGATCAGGGCCAATTACATTGCATATCCGTCTCTGGATCTTATCAAGAACCGTGAGGCAAACAGCAGGGGCTCCAGACCATATATGGCAGCAATACTCCATGCAAGGGCGAATAGTCGATTTATAGATTTGGAGGATCGATTCCGGAGAGAAAAATTTCCTGGCTCGGCACAGGGAGCCAACTTTCCTTGCGGTGGATGATGCAATTGACTCGATGTATTTGTTCCATCTCAGATCAGCGGACAGCGTGAGACCTAGCAGCCGCAGAGAGGAGCTCTCGAGAAGTTGGTCTTCAGACATTCTAATGGGATGCAGGGATGGATCCTTGTGGTGGTTAATAGAGAGCAGTTTTGTTTTAGAGGCGTTAAAGTTAACCACCCATTTCTTGCCCCAATTCACAACCGATTGGAGGTCCTTTTCTAATCGAACTGCCAGGTCAACTTTGTCAGCATCACTAGATTTGTGTTTGAGGCAGGAGTAAATTGTGGTGTCGTCCGCATAGATGCCGACGTGGGAATCTATGGCGTCAGGAAGGTCGTTTATGAATATGAGGAACAGAGTAGGGCCTAGGATGGAGCCTTCAGGAGCACCTGCGTTAGTGGGATAGGAGCTGGAGATGAATCCATTGAGAACGACCTTCAGTTCACGGCTTGACAGGAATGATTGTTTTAGGTCAAACAATCGACCTGTAATACCATAACACTGGAGCTTGCGAAGAAGGCCGGCATGCCAAACTCTATCAAACGCTTTGGAGATGTCTAGGACCACGGCACGAGCTTCACCGTTATTATGAATAGCTTGGTAGACAAATTCAGTGATGGCCGTAAGCACATAGGCTGTAGATCGGGCAAAGCTTGTCTGAGAGCAGATCATGGGATATCAGGTGATTAATCACTTCGGTGTTGACAAGGGCTTCGAAGACTTTGCTGAAGAGGGGTAGGAGACTGATAGGACGGTAATTAGAAGGGTCGGAGGGGTCACCAGAATTCTTAAAGACAGTAACAATGGTTGAGGACTTCCAGCAGTCAGGAAAACAAGACTCCTTGAGGCAGTGGTTATATAATTTAGAGAGGGCAGGCTCCAGTTCAGGCGCGCATTTCTTCAGGACAATGGCTGGTATCTCGTCACCACCAGTAGCCTTGTGGTGATCTAAGTTAGAAATAATGCCCAATACCAACGACGGGGATATGTGCAATTCGCTCAAAAGGGCCTCGGTTCTGGGAGGGAAATCGGGCAAGTGTACCCCGGAAGTGTCAAACGTTGAATTGGAAGAAAACTTCCGAGCAAAGCATTCGGCCTTGTCGGCAGAGGTGGTCAGGACCACAAATTGATTGAGCAGGGGAGGAATGGAGGGTTTGCTATTGTTCAGAACGCTCTTGCAGAGGCGCCAATAATCTTTGGAGCCGAATTTGCGAGATGCAATACGTTCCTTCATCCGAGCAGCAAATAGTGACTTAGCTTCGTTGAGGATACGCTTACACTCGTTACGGGCAGAGGTAAATAGGCGTCTATTGCAGTCAGACATATCGCTACGAAAACGGTGGAAGAAGTGGTTCCTATGGGCAATGGCGGCTGAGCAGGCAGCTGTGAACCAAGGGGAGGAGCGCGGTTAGACCTTGAATTTCCTTGAGGGGATGAAAGCGTCAATTCCAGCTTTAACCCAAGGGACATCGCGGAGGAAATCACGAAACGAGTCCCAGTCAGCCGGTTGGTAGCAGAATGAGGTTCTGGTGGTAGGAGGCTCCTTGCAGGGAGTGGGGCTGAAGGAGATACTAACAGACATTACAGCATGATCGGAGTTACCGATAGGACAGAGCTGCGTGGCACTACAAGACTCAGGGATGGAGGTAAAACACAGGTCGAGGAGAGAGGCCTTACAATCCCGGTTGTAAGCAAAAAGCGTGGGGAAATCAATTATCTGTGTGAGGGATTGAGAGACTGAAAAGTTGAGAGTATGAATGCCTGCGAGGTCGGTACTAGCATTCTTAAGCCACTTGTGATGGGCGTTAAAATCGCCAAACACAAATATGTGAGCGAACGGATGGAGAGAGAGGGCCTTGTCTATTGTCTATTCCACAGTCCTGAGAGGATGGAGAGCGATAGAGGAAGAAAAGATAGCTTACAGCATTGAGAAGAGATAGCCGGAGACACAAGTACGAATGGTCCTGCGATTCGAGAGAGCACTCTCTAACCAGAGGGAGATGGTCCTTGACGTAGACACCAAGGCTATGCATGTGGGTTACAGAGTCTTTTCTGAGGAGAGAAAGGTATCCAGCGATCGAGAGATCAGAGGAAGGGATAGAGGAGTCAAGATTGGTCTCACACAAGGCCAGTATATCCGGGAACTTTGCAATGAGGAAAGATTCCACACTGCAGAAGTTGGTTCTAATGCCACGGATGTTAGAGAAGGAAATGTTTAAAGGTTTAGGTGATTTTTGGAGGGCTGGTTTAGGTTTGTATTTATGTTTTTTGTAAGTCATGCGAAATTGGTGTTGGAAGAAGAGAAGGCCTGAGTTAAAGGAAGCCGATGGTTATCATCCATGACACAGGCAGAGAGAATTTGGCACAGCCTGAAACATAATGTGGCCTCAGGGTTGCCCACCGGCGATGACTGCAGGGACACCTATCCATGCGCGACATGGCACTACAGACACCCCGATATTATGCAACTGTTGATCAGAGCGGCCGCTCAAGACGCTACGCAAGAGTTAGGGCTCCTAACTACCAGTCGGAAACAGCAACCAGGGAACTGTCAACCGTGTACCCTCAGAATGAACAGGCAATGCCACAGACTACACGCATCATGGGAGAAACACAGCGGCACCAGTACAGAGGCCAGAGAGAGAGAGAGAAAGATCCGGGAACTCCTTCCTAAACACGAAACAAGGTTTGAGCCTCTAATCGTGTCCAATATAGGGGGAGGAGTGTAGACCGGGCGGTAGGAAAGCCTACCTACTCCTATTACATATAACATATACAACGACGACAACAAAACAATAGAGGGGGATGTAGTTGGGATAGTTGCAGGGCTGACACTAGTTGAGAGTACTGGGTGATAGGAATGATATACTATTGTGAATGTGTACAATAGTAAGTTTTAACTTAGTTAGAGTCCCATTGACGTATATTAAAAAAAAATAAATAAATAAAAAAATAAATAGAAAATATGGTTAGCAAGCTCTATGAATAGAACGAGGGTTAAGAAAAGACAAACAAAACAAAAAATGATATATATATATATATATATATATATATACAAGAAAGAGAGAATTTTGGGTAGAGTGGATTGATACCCACTCGGACAGAGAAAACGTTCGTTGCCGGCCACCCGTTTCGCAGGATGACACTAGTGATAGTTTCCGGCTTACCTTTATCGCCAAGCTTCAAGTTACAATGAACGCAGTGCTGGGGGGGGGTGAGGGGGAGGGTCACACGGCCATTCCCCACTCCCAACCACCACCAGCAGTGTGCTTTGGTGTGCGTGCTCTTAGTAAAAAATATTCAAATCAACAGGAGAAAGAAACGGTCAGACAATTCTACGTTGAAAAAAACATTTTAACCAGGCAAGCAGAGAAAAGGCCGATAGGTCATGGAAATTAGTGACGACTCACAAACTTAATTCTCAGAGACTGTCCATTTTATAGACTCAAAGACGGATTTCTGATTCGGCGAAAATGGAATATTACAACTTAGGTTAGAATAGTTAGTTCTAAGATAAGATATGTTAGGGGGTCCAAACAGAACGAGGGTTAAGAAAAAAAATACAAAATAAAAAAAAAGCATTTGAGATTCTAACTTTGTACTTCGCTGCAGTAATGATACAAGCGTCCTGAACTCGTTTAGCAAATGCTAGTCGTCGTAAATTCTCACTGATTGGGTTCGCTCGTACATTCAATTTATGTGTTTTTAATCACGTGACAGGCTCCAAGAAGCATTGTTTTTTTCGTCAGGTCAAAAACCTAGGTTGACGTTATTCGGACGTAGTGGTGAGCAGGTAAATTGTTTTTTTAATATTTGTTAACCACTCAGAAGGCGCCTTACAAAACTCAGTCTGGAGCCTGATATGTTTTGTTTTGCTCATTGATAACAGATGTACGTGAAAATAAACGAGATAATTTTAATATTTATTGTCCAATGAGAAGTTGAGGTTTTCAGAGAGAATGTATGAAGCTGTGATCCACTTTTTACACGAAAATGGACATTGATGAAAAGGTGTTAGCGGAATGCTAAAAATATTAACTTAACTCTAATCTACTTTTTATATGAATGATTCACTGTAATATATATATATATATATATATATATATATATATATATATATATATATATATATCATGAAATAACAAAACAAGTGTTGTGAAAAATCAATCAGACTGTGAGTACCTACTTGTCTGCATATCTATCTATAAGGGGCTAGATATACTGGTGAGGATTATTTGATCACAATTTCTTTCAATCATAGATGGCTGAAAAGTGATATTTGTGCAATGTGCATGAGGGTGCAGTATAGAGAAATGTACATACAAGTGTTGTGAAAAATCAATCAGACTGTCAGTACCTACTTGTCTGCATATCTGTCTATAAGGGTCTAGAAAAAATGTTGAGGATTATTTGATCACAATTTCTTTCAATCATAGATGGCTGAAAAGTGATATTTGTGCAATGTGCATGAGGGTGCAGTATAGAGAAATGTACATACAAGTGTTGTGAAAAATCAATCAGACTGTCAGTACCTACTTGTCTGCATATCTGTCTATAAGGGTCTAGAAAAAATCGTGGGGATTATTTGATCACAATTTCTTTCAATCATAGATGGCTGGAAAGTGATGTTTGTGCAATGTGCATGAGGGTGCAGTATAGAGAAATGTACATACAAGTGTTGTGAAAAATCAATCAGACTGTCAGTACCTACTTGTCTGCATATCTGTCTATAAGGGTCTAGAAAAAATCGTGGGGATTATTTGATCACAATTTCTTTCAATCATAGATGGCTGGAAAGTGATGTTTGTGCAATGTGCATGAGGGTGCAGTATAGAGAAATGTACATACAAGTGTTGTGAAAAATCAATCAGACTGTGAGTACCTACTTGTCTGCATATCTGTCTATAAGGGTCTAGAAAAAATCGTGGGGATTATTTGATCACAATTTCTTTCAATCATAGATGGCTGGAAAGTGATGTTTGTGCAATGTGCATGAGGGTGCAGTATAGAGAAATGTACATACAAGTGTTGTGAAAAAACAATCAGTCTGTCAGTACATATTTGTCTGCATATCTGTCTATAAGGGTCTAGAAAAAATGGTGAGGATTATTTGATCACAATTTCTTGCAAGCATAGATGGCTGGAAAGTGATGTTTGTGCAATGTGCATGAGGGTGCAGTATAGAGAAATGTACATACGAGTGTTGTGAAAAATCAATCAGACTGTCAGTACCTACTTTTCAGCATATCTGTCTATAAGGGTCTAGAAAAAATGGTGAGGATTATTTGATCACAATCTCTTTCAATCATAGATGGCTGAAAAGTGATATTTGTGCAATGTGCATGAGGGTGCAGTATAGAGAAATGTACATACAAGTGTTGTGAAAAATCAATCAGACTGTCAGTACCTACTTGTCTGCATATCTCTCTATAAGGGTCTAGAAAAAATGGTGAGGATTATTTGATCACAATTTCTTTCAATCATAGATGGCTGAAAAGTGATATTTGTGCAATGTGCATGAGGGTGCAGTATAGAGAAATGTACATACGAGTGTTGTGAAAAATCAATCAGACTGTCAGTACCTACTTGTCTGCATATCTCTCTATAAGGGTCTAGAAAAAATGGTGAGGATTATTTGATCACAATCTCTTTCAATCATAGATGGCTGGAAAGTGATGTTTGTGCAATGTGCATGAGGGTGCAGTATAGAGAAATGTACATACAAGTGTTGTGAAAAATCAATCAGACTGTGAGTACCTACGTGTCTGCATATCTGTCAATAAGGGTCTAGAAAAAATGGTCAGGATTATTTGATCACAATTTCTTTCAATCATAGATGGCTGAAAAGTGATATTTGTGCAATGTGCATGAGGGTGCAGTATAGAGAAATGTACATACAAGTGTTGTGAAAAATCAATCAGACTGTGAGTACCTACTTGTCTGCATATCTATCTATAAGGGGCTAGATATACTGGTGATGATTATTTGATCACAATTTCTTTCAATCATTGATGGCTGAAAAGTGATGTTTGTGCAATGTGCATGAGGGTGCAGTATAGAGAAATGTACATACAAGTGCTGGGAAAAATCAATCAGACTGTCAGTACCTACTTGTCTGCATATCTGTCTATAAGGGTCTAGAAAAAATGGTGAGGATTATTTGATCACAATTTCTTTCAATCATAGATGGCTGAAAAGTGATGTTTGGGCAATGTGCATGAGGGTGCAGTATAGAGAAATGTACATACAAGTGTTGTGAAAAATCAATCAGACTGTCAGTACCTACTTGTCTGCATATCTGTCTATAAGGGTCTAGAAAAAATGGTGAGGATTATTTGATCACAATTTCTTTCAATCATAGATGGCTGAAAAGTGATATTTGTGCAATGTGCATGAGGGTGCAGTATAGAGAAATGTACATACAAGTGTTGTGAAAAACCAATCAGTCTGTCAGTACATATTTGTCTGCATATCTGTCTATAAGGGTCTAGAAAAAATGGTGAGGATTATTTGATCACAATTTCTTGCAAGCATAGATGGCTGAAAAGTGATATTTGTGCAATGTGCATGAGGGTGCAGTATAGAGAAATGTACATACAAGTGTTGTGAAAAATCAATCAGACTGTGAGTACCTACTTGTCTGCATATCTGTCTATAAGGGTCTAGAAAAAATCGTGGGGATTATTTGATCACAATTTCTTTCAATCATAGATGGCTGGAAAGTGATGTTTGTGCAATGTGCATGAGGGTGCAGTATAGAGAAATGTACATACAAGTGTTGTGAAAAATCAATCAGACTGTCAGTACCTACTTTTCTGCATATCTGTCTATAAGGGTCTAGAAAAAATGGTGAGGATTATTTGATCACAATTTCTTTCAATCATAGATGGCTGGAAAGTGATGTTTGTGCAATGTGCATGAGGGTGCAGTATAGAGAAATGTACATACGAGTGTTGTGAAAAATCAATCAGACTGTCAGTACATACTTGTCTGAATATCTCTCTATAAGGGTCTAGAAAAAATGGTGAGGATTATTTGATCACAATCTCTTTCAATCATAGATGGCTGGAAAGTGATGTTTGTGCAATGTGCATGAGGGTGCAGTATAGAGAAATGTACATACAAGTGTTGTGAAAAATCAATCAGACTGTGAGTACCTACGTGTCTGCATATCTGTCAATAAGGGTCTAGAAAAAATGGTCAGGATTATTTGATCACAATTTCTTTCAATCATAGATGGCTGAAAAGTGATATTTGTGCAATGTGAATGAGGGTGCAGTATAGAGAAATGTACATACAAGTGTTGTGAAAAATCAATCAGACTGTGAGTACCTACTTGTCTGCATATCTATCTATAAGGGGCTAGATATACTGGTGAGGATTATTTGATCACAATTTCTTTCAATCGTTGATGGCTGAAAAGTGATGTTTGGGCAATGTGCATGAGGGTGCAGTATAGAGAAATGTACATACGAGTGTTGTGAAAAATCAATCAGACTGTCAGTACCTACTTGTCTGCATATCTCTCTATAAGGGTCTAGAAAAAATGGTGAGGATTATTTGATCACAATCTCTTTCAATCATAGATGGCTGGAAAGTGATGTTTGTGCAATGTGCATGAGGGTGCAGTATAGAGAAATGTACATACAAGTGTTGTGAAAAATCAATCAGACTGTGAGTACCTACGTGTCTGCATATCTGTCAATAAGGGTCTAGAAAAAATGGTCAGGATTATTTGATCACAATTTCTTTCAATCATAGATGGCTGAAAAGTGATATTTGTGCAATGTGCATGAGGGTGCAGTATAGAGAAATGTACATACAAGTGTTGTGAAAAATCAATCAGACTGTGAGTACCTACTTGTCTGCATATCTATCTATAAGGGGCTAGATATACTGGTGATGATTATTTGATCACAATTTCTTTCAATCATTGATGGCTGAAAAGTGATGTTTGTGCAATGTGCATGAGGGTGCAGTATAGAGAAATGTACATACAAGTGCTGGGAAAAATCAATCAGACTGTCAGTACCTACTTGTCTGCATATCTGTCTATAAGGGTCTAGAAAAAATGGTGAGGATTATTTGATCACAATTTCTTTCAATCATAGATGGCTGAAAAGTGATATTTGTGCAATGTGCATGAGGGTGCAGTATAGAGAAATGTACATACAAGTGTTGTGAAAAACCAATCAGTCTGTCAGTACATATTTGTCTGCATATCTGTCTATAAGGGTCTAGAAAAAATGGTGAGGATTATTTGATCACAATTTCTTGCAAGCATAGATGGCTGAAAAGTGATATTTGTGCAATGTGCATGAGGGTGCAGTATAGAGAAATGTACATACAAGTGTTGTGAAAAATCAATCAGACTGTGAGTACCTACTTGTCTGCATATCTGTCTATAAGGGTCTAGAAAAAATCGTGGGGATTATTTGATCACAATTTCTTTCAATCATAGATGGCTGGAAAGTGATGTTTGTGCAATGTGCATGAGGGTGCAGTATAGAGAAATGTACATACAAGTGTTGTGAAAAATCAATCAGACTGTCAGTACCTACTTTTCTGCATATCTGTCTATAAGGGTCTAGAAAAAATGGTGAGGATTATTTGATCACAATTTCTTTCAATCATAGATGGCTGGAAAGTGATGTTTGTGCAATGTGCATGAGGGTGCAGTATAGAGAAATGTACATACGAGTGTTGTGAAAAATCAATCAGACTGTCAGTACATACTTGTCTGAATATCTCTCTATAAGGGTCTAGAAAAAATGGTGAGGATTATTTGATCACAATCTCTTTCAATCATAGATGGCTGGAAAGTGATGTTTGTGCAATGTGCATGAGGGTGCAGTATAGAGAAATGTACATACAAGTGTTGTGAAAAATCAATCAGACTGTGAGTACCTACGTGTCTGCATATCTGTCAATAAGGGTCTAGAAAAAATGGTCAGGATTATTTGATCACAATTTCTTTCAATCATAGATGGCTGAAAAGTGATATTTGTGCAATGTGCATGAGGGTGCAGTATAGAGAAATGTACATACAAGTGTTGTGAAAAATCAATCAGACTGTGAGTACCTACTTGTCTGCATATCTATCTATAAGGGGCTAGATATACTGGTGAGGATTATTTGATCACAATTTCTTTCAATCGTTGATGGCTGAAAAGTGATGTTTGGGCAATGTGCATGAGGGTGCAGTATAGAGAAATGTACATACAAGTGTTGTGAAAAATCAGTCAGACTGTGAGTACCTACTTGTCTGCATATCTGTCTATAAGGGTCTAGAAAAAATGGTCAGGATTATTTGATCACAATTTCTTTCAATCATAGATGGCTGGAAAGTGATGTTTGTGCAATGTGCATGAGGGTGCAGTATAGAGAAATGTACATACAAGTGTTGTGGAAAATCAATCAGACTGTCCGTACCTACTTGTCTGCATATCTGTCTATAAGGGTCTAGAAAAAATGGTGAGGATTATTTGATCACAATTTCTTGCAAGCATAGATGGCTGGAAAGTGATGTTTGTGCAATGTGCATGAGGGTGCAGTATAGTGAAATGTACATACAAGTGTTGTGAAAAATAAATCAGACTGTGAGTACCTACTTGTCTGCATATCTATCTATAAGGGGCTAGATATACTGGTGAGGATTATTTGATCACAATTTCTTGCAAGCATAGATGGCTGAAAAGTGATATTTGTGCAATGTGCCTGAGGGTGCAGTATAGTGAAATGTACATACAAGTGTTGTGAAAAATAAATCAGACTGTCAGTACCTACTTGTCTTCATATCAATCTATAAGGGGCTAGATATACTGGTGAGGATTATTTGATCACAATTTCTTTCAATCATAGATGGCTGAAAAGTGATGTTTGTGCAATGTGCATGAGGGTGCAGTATAGAGAAATGTACATACAAGTGTTGTGAAAAATCAATCAGACTGTCAGTACCTACTTGTCTGCATATCTGTCTATAAGGGTCTAGAAAAAATGGTGAGGATTATTTGATCACAATTTCTTTCAATCATAGATGGCTGAAAAGTGATATTTGTGCAATGTGCATGAGGGTGCAGTATAGAGAAATGTACATACAAGTGTTGTGAAAAATCAATCAGACTGTCAGTACCTACTTGTCTGCATATCTGTCTATAAGGGTCTAGAAAAAATGGTGAGGATTATTTGATCACAATTTCTTTCAATCATAGATGGCTGAAAAGTGATGTTTGTGCAATGTGCATGAGGGTGCAGTATAGAGAAATGTACATACAAGTGTTGTGAAAAATCAATCAGACTGTCAGTACCTACTTGTCTGCATATCTGTCTATAAGGGTCTAGAAAAAATGGTGAGGATTATTTGATCACAATTTCTTTCAATCATAGATGGCTGAAAAGTGATGTTTGTGCAATGTGCATGAGGGTGCAGTATAGAGAAATGTACATACAAGTGTTGTGAAAAATCAATCAGACTGTCAGTACCTACTTGTCTGCATATCTGTCTATAAGGGTCTAGAAAAAATGGTGAGGATTATTTGATCACAATTTCTTTCAATCATAGATGGCTGAAAAGTGATGTTTGTGCAATGTGCATGAGGGTGCAGTATAGAGAAATGTACATACAAGTGCTGGGAAAAACCAATCAGTCTGTCAGTACATATTTGTCTGCATATCTGTCTATAAGGGTCTAGAAAAAATGGTGAGGATTATTTGATCACAATTTCTTTCAATCATAGATGGCTGAAAAGTGATGTTTGTGCAATGTGCATGAGGGTGCAGTATAGAGAAATGTACATACAAGTGTTGTGAAAAATCAATCAGACTGTCAGTACCTACTTGTCTGCATATCTGTCTATAAGGGTCTAGAAAAAATGGTGAGGATTATTTGATCACAATTTCTTTCAATCATAGATGGCTGAAAAGTGATGTTTGTGCAATGTGCATGAGGGTGCAGTATAGAGAAATGTACATACAAGTGTTGTGAAAAATCAATCAGACTGTCAGTACCTACTTGTCTGCATATCTGTCTATAAGGGTCTAGAAAAAATGGTGAGGATTATTTGATCACAATTTCTTTCAATCATAGATGGCTGAAAAGTGATGTTTGTGCAATGTGCATGAGGGTGCAGTATAGAGAAATGTACATACAAGTGCTGGGAAAAACCAATCAGTCTGTCAGTACATATTTGTCTGCATATCTGTCTATAAGGGTCTAGAAAAAATGGTGAGGATTATTTGATCACAATTTCTTTCAATCATAGATGGCTGAAAAGTGATGTTTGTGCAATGTGCATGAGGGTGCAGTATAGAGAAATGTACATACAAGTGTTGTGAAAAATCAATCAGACTGTCAGTACCTACTTGTCTGCATATCTGTCTATAAGGGTCTAGAAAAAATGGTGAGGATTATTTGATCACAATTTCTTTCAATCATAGATGGCTGAAAAGTGATGTTTGTGCAATGTGCATGAGGGTGCAGTATAGAGAAATGTACATACAAGTGCTGGGAAAAACCAATCAGTCTGTCAGTACATATTTGTCTGCATATCTGTCTATAAGGGTCTAGAAAAAATGGTGAGGATTATTTGATCACAATTTCTTTCAATCATAGATGGCTGAAAAGTGATGTTTGTGCAATGTGCATGAGGGTGCAGTATAGAGAAATGTACATACAAGTGTTGTGAAAAATCAATCAGACTGTCAGTACCTACTTGTCTGCATATCTGTCTATAAGGGTCTAGAAAAAATGGTGAGGATTATTTGATCACAATTTCTTTCAATCATAGATGGCTGAAAAGTGATGTTTGTGCAATGTGCATGAGGGTGCAGTATAGAGAAATGTACATACAAGTGTTGTGAAAAATCAATCAGACTGTCAGTACCTACTTGTCTGCATATCTGTCTATAAGGGTCTAGAAAAAATGGTGAGGATTATTTGATCACAATTTCTTTCAATCATAGATGGCTGAAAAGTGATGTTTGTGCAATGTGCATGAGGGTGCAGTATAGAGAAATGTACATACAAGTGTTGTGAAAAATCAATCAGACTGTCAGTACCTACTTGTCTGCATATCTGTCTATAAGGGTCTAGAAAAAATGGTGAGGATTATTTGATCACAATTTCTTTCAATCATAGATGGCTGAAAAGTGATGTTTGTGCAATGTGCATGAGGGTGCAGTATAGAGAAATGTACATACAAGTGTTGTGAAAAATCAATCAGACTGTCAGTACCTACTTGTCTGCATATCTGTCTATAAGGGTCTAGAAAAAATGGTGAGGATTATTTGATCACAATCTCTTTCAATCATAGATGGCTGAAAAGTGATATTTGTGCAATGTGCATGAGGGTGCAGTATAGAGAAATGTACATACAAGTGTTGTGAAAAATCAATCAGACTGTCATTACCTACTTGTCTGCATATCTGTCTATAAGGGTCTAGAAAAAATGGTGAGGATTATTTGATCACAATTTCTTTCAATCATAGATGGCTGAAAAGTGATGTTTGGGCAATGTGCATGAGGGTGCAGTATAGAGAAATGTACATACAAGTGTTGTGAAAAATCAATCAGACTGTCAGTACCTACTTGTCTGCATATCTGTCTATAAGGGTCTAGAAAAAATGGTGAGGATTATTTGATCACAATTTCTTTCAATCATAGATGGCTGAAAAGTGATGTTTGTGCAATGTGCATGAGGGTGCAGTATAGAGAAATGTACATACAAGTGTTGTGAAAAATCAATCAGACTGTCAGTACCTACTTGTCTGCATATCTGTCTATAAGGGTCTAGAAAAAATGGTGAGGATTATTTGATCACAATTTCTTTCAATCATAGATGGCTGAAAAGTGATGTTTGTGCAATGTGCATGAGGGTGCAGTATAGAGAAATGTACATACAAGTGTTGTGAAAAATCAATCAGACTGTCAGTACCTACTTGTCTGCATATCTGTCTATAAGGGTCTAGAAAAAATGGTGAGGATTATTTGATCACAATTTCTTTCAATCATAGATGGCTGAAAAGTGATATTTGTGCAATGTGCATGAGGGTGCAGTATAGAGAAATGTACATACAAGTGTTGTGAAAAATCAATCAGACTGTGAGTACCTACTTGTCTGCATATCTGTCTATAAGGGTCTAGAAAAAATCGTGGGGATTATTTGATCACAATTTCTTTCAATCATAGATGGCTGGAAAGTGATGTTTGTGCAATGTGCATGAGGGTGCAGTATAGAGAAATGTACATACAAGTGCTGGGAAAAACCACTCAGTCTGTCAGTACATATTTGTCTGCATATCTCTCTATAAAGTGATATAAAATGGTAGGTATGGGTCAGAAAAAACATTGACATAATTCCATTTTATACCAGAATCTGCAAAAAGGAACAAATGTATTTATTTTTACTCTAGAGAAGGGCATCTTAACGTGTGGTAAATGGACACCACAGGGGTCCATCTGTAGGTTTTGTGGGTCGGAAAAAATTAAAATTTATATTCGTTATACATACTTTTTTTCTGTGAGTATCCATGCCCTCTTTGTCAATAATAGTCTAGCAGCCGATTATTTTTGAGAGAATTGTATTTCTAATTTGATTTCCTCGTTTTGACCTTTGAAGTCAGATAGAGGTAAACAAGGGACGTTGATTTTGATTGGCTGAAACTAGCGTGGAAATTTTAGATAGCGATAGGGATTTCAAGGATTTAATTTGTAGTTTTAATAAGTCTGTATTCCCACGACGTCACTTGTACAAATCATGATACCGCTGATTCAATTCGACGTCCTTGCTTTCTGAACACCTCACAACGTATATCCATCTCTCCTTCTATTTAGTATGTAAAATTACATAATTGTGGCACAAGGCCGAAAAAGGGGAGGGACTGAGGCTGGTCATAACTAACTATCTTATACCTAGCTAATCCGATTAATGACACATTCACTCATTACAATTTTCGCATTCACCATAAAAACTCGTCCGTCACCAATCAATCCTCCATACGCCATAATACCGCATTCTCTCAAGGGGGAACATACAAAACGCGCCCCATGCCATAAAAATCTAATGATAATAAATTATCATATTTAAAATTTTAATCATGAAGAATGAGAGGGGAGAGAGACGAACCCAATAACAAACTAATTATTAACACAAGACAAACTAAACATAACTGATGTTAGTAGGGCCCGTCCAACCCTCAAAAAGGGGAGAGGCTGCTGTATTCTGCCCAGGGGACAAAATGAGAGGGGAGAGAGACGAACCCAATAACAAACTAATTATTAACACAAGACAAACTAAACATAACTGATGTTAGTAGGGCCCGTCCAACCCTCAAAAAGGGGAGAGGCTGCTGTATTCTGCCTAGGGGACAAAATGAGAGGGGAGGAAGATGAACCCAATAATAAACTAAAATATTAACACAAGGCAAACTAAACATAACTGATGTTAGTAGGGCCCGTCCAACCCTCAAAAAGGGGAGAGGCCGCTGTATTCTGCCCAGGGGACAAAATGAGAGGGGAGGAAGATGAACCCAATAATAAACTAAAATATTAACATAAGGCAAACTAAACATAGCTGATGTTAGTAGGGCTCGTCCAACCCTCAAAAAGGGGAGAGGCCGCTGTATTCTGCTCAGGGGACAAAATGAGAGGGGAGGAAGATGAACCCAATAATAAACTAAAATATTAATACAAGGCAAAAGAAACATAATTGATGTTAGTAGGGCCCGTCCAACCCTCAAAAAGGGGAGAGGCCGCTGTATTCTGCCCAGGGGACAAAATGAGAGGGGAGGGAGATGAACCCAATAATAAACTAAAATATTAACACAAGGCAAACTAAACATAACTGATGTTAGTAGGGCCCGTCCAACCCTCAAAAAGGGGAGAGGCCGCTGTATTCTGCTCAGGGGACAAAATGAGAGGGGAGGAAGATGAACCCAATAATAAACTAAAATATTAACACAAGGCAAACTAAACATAACTGATGTTAGTAGGGCCCGTCCAACCCTCAAAAAGGGGAGAGGCCGCTGTATTCTGCCCAGGGGACAAAATGAGAGGGGAGGGAGATGAACCCAATAATAAACTAAAATATTAACACAAGGCAAACTAAACATAACTGATGTTAGTAGGGCCCGTCCAACCCTCAAAAAGGGGAGAGGCCGCTGTATTCTGCCCAGGGGACAAAATGAGAGGGGAGGAAGATGAACCCAATAATAAATTAAAATATTAACATCAGGCAAACTAAACATAACTGATGTTAGTAGGGCTCGTCCAACCCTCAAAAAGGGGAGAGGCCGCTGTATTCTGCCCAGGGGACAAAATGAGAGGGGAGGAAGATGAACCCAATAATAAACTAAAATATTAACACAAGGCAAACTAAACATAACTGATGTTAGTAGGGCCCGTCCAACCCTCAAAACAGAGTGGCCGCTGTATTCTGCCCATTTGGACAAAATCGGGAAGCTCTCTCTCTAAGGGAGTCGGAAATGTGAAAATATAGACGGACATGGAAAATATAAAAGCTGACCCAGTCGAGATGAAAAGGGGGCCAACACAAACTGGGGAGGTTGCGAATCTCAACCTGGATCATAACCAAAGATGTGGACGGGAACAGGCCGGGAACAACACTTACTCACATTAACTAGGTACACAAAGTTAGTGTAACCTAACCAGGGGAGGGATCCATAGGAATCCGCCCCGATGTGACATAGTTTGACCTAAAAGAGAAAATCAAGGCAAGCCCCGTTCAAACGAACCAAGCACGTCTCTTTCACCGACCTTTTGCTGAAGACTGTCGAATGCAATCGTTTTCTATCAGTTCTAATCTTCATCTTGAGCTGATGCTCAAAGAATCGGATCAGATCCTGATGAGAAAGACGGTTGCCTCGCAAGACGTCCTCCGTTCGTGTCGTCCATATCACTATTCGTGCCGTGGCTAGCAGCGTCAGAAACCATTCGTTTCACCCCAGAATTCGGGGGCGACACATTGTCATACGCGTATGCACGATCAATGAGTACGTATTTTCGGGAGCGAGGCGATCCGTCAACTCGTCGACATGGTCCCATAAGAGGGGGGAGCCGGGGAGAATGGTAGAAGGCGTGCGAAGCCGTTTCCTCTAAACCAAGGCCACACTGTTCAGTCTGGAAAATTCGCCAAGCCCCTTATGAAGACCTTGTCATTGAGAGGCAGCCGATTCCGAACCTATAGCCAGGTAAGCGAAAACAAGCGAGTTACTAAGATAATCTGCCGCTGGCGCCCAAGACCAGTAAGAGCGAAACTCCTCCTCCGACAAGTTCAGCCGCTCACGTAGGGAATTCTTCGCGACCCCCTCCACTAAATGACGATAGTAGATTTTCGTAGGCTGAGAGAGGTCACTGGACCGAGGAAGAGCCAACCGACACCCTCGAAGGAAATCTGATTGGTCCCGGTGTCTACGATGGCGCTCAACCCGCGAGATGAGGTGACTGATAGTAAGGAAAGAGAATACGCCCCTAACAATCTGCGCAATAATCGAATCTCCTGTCAATGCGTGACGTAGGAAAGCCAACCTCGAGGCGAGTTTGTGGCTCGCAAGTGCACCATTCACAGCCCCTATAACATGGACGCTGTGCACAGACTCGTCTGTCGACCCGATTCCCGCGTCTCCTCCATAAAATGAAGTATAAGAAGAGCTCGATCGGCTTCGTATGGTCGTTACAGAGAGGAAGTATGGATAATCGATAAAGAACAAGAGGGAAAATGTAAGTGTCACACGCCTCCGACCTGCCCTTCACGGACAACCTCCGTCGACGCCAAGTCTCACCGGCCGCGTCGATCTTTGCTCGTACTTCAGACCAATATTTCTCCAGCTGGTGGTCGGGTCCAAACCACACTCCAAGAATGTGGACTAGACCGTCCGTCCAACCGAAGGGCCCCGTAAGATCGACCTCCTTCCAGTCACCTAACCACAAGCCGGACGACTTGTTTCGTTTAATCTTGGCCCCTGTCACCTTTTCGTATCGATCAAGCTCCTTCAGTACCGCCTCAGTGTCGCTGCGGGACGGCACGAAAGCAGATACGTCATCGGCGTACGCAGAAACCCTCGCTCGGGTCCCTCCAGGGACAGCGATTCCGCGTAGGGCCGGACTGCAAGCCAGTTGTTTAACACCACAGTCAAAATCGGGACAAAGATTTGCGACAGCCTCAAGTACAATTCATAGAGCAAACCATCCAGACCGGGCGACTTTTCTCTGCCGACCTTCTTCAATGCCACGTAGACTTCACCCTCCGTGATTTCACCCTCGCAGCTAGCCGCTTCAGTCGCGAAAGCCGAGGAAAATCAGCCAAATAGCTGCGAAACTCCTCCTCACGTAGACGAGGCTCCTTGGTAAACTCGCTCTCGAAATGTCGCTGAAACGCCTCGCGCATGTCGTCAGTGGCCCGAAAAGTATGTCCCTCCGGGTAATTGACCTCACGAATGTAAGCATCGGAACCTCGACGAATATCTTCTGTGTGCAGATCTGCGCCCATGTTCACAGCTTCGGAAGACATCTTGCTTAACCTATGTCTACTTACCTGGCCCATGTAGCGCTCGCTACTCAAACGCTCCAGGGCCTCTCTAGCTAAGGCTATCTCTAGGGACCCCCCAGCCCCGCCCGGGAAAAACTAGCCTTAAGTTTCTTTACCATTTCAGCTCTATCTAGGGTGAGCCGTTTGCTGAAATCAGTGGTGAACGACCTAATCCTATCCTTAATTCTTTCTCACCATTTATTCTCGATAACCGCCCCCACTAGCTCCCGCTGCACTACGCTAATTAGCTGCACCTGGAAGTCCCGCCTGTCCAGTAAAGACAGATTGAAATTCCAGTACACAACCAATTCTAGGCGTACGATCTAACGCCATCCGCGCACAAACGAGTCTGTGACCCGTATAGCCTACTCAGTGAAACCTGGGACAATTTAACAAGTCTACGTCGGCTCCTCTAATCCGTCTTTCCTTCTGCCCTTTTCACTGCTTCAGCCGTCTTTTATCAGGCCAACACTGCGGTCGACCAACCAATCAGCGTTCTTCGCTTTTAGTCTCAGTTACCCAGGCAAATTGCCTCCTCCAGTTCGACCAATCAGCACACGACTTGCTATTGGTGGAAGCATGCCAAACTGTACAAAAAAAACCCTCATTACTGCACATACTGCTAGATGGGAGAGTAATGCCATTTTCATGGGGCAAACTTGCCGATGTTATGTGCCGCCCGTTAAGGTAAGACCCTTATTTTCCTATGCACCAGATGCAAGCCACTCTGGCTCGCTTGCTTGTACGGGGCTGTTCACCACATCAAAGTATGTAGACATGTTAATTCGTCTCTGGGAACTTTCTTCCCCGTGGGGTTGTGTGAGCAACCCCACTGGCTAGTTGTGAGAGAGGGAAGGCGACGTTTAATATGAGTGAATCGACCGCGTCAGTCTGAGACCCCCTCCGAACCAGAACGAGGTGGGCATACAATACGCTTTCTTCATTATGTACCCTTAGAAATTTCAACTGTTATACTTTTATTATCTTTTGGAAGGCATCTTTCATTATCCCATAAATATATTATTTAATTATTTTAAATTTTATTTTGACAGGAACGTGATTTGATAAATCAAATTTTCAGTGATATTGTCGTAAACGTCACACAGGAAAGAGAATTGGTCAAGAAATTATTATGGAATTCCGACCCAATTATGGACTCAGAATGCTATGAAGAGGCAGTTGATCACTTCTATAATGTATGCTCAACTTACACCCACGTAAGTAGAACAAGTTTCATGATACTGGTTACAACTAATTGAATCTATTTACTGATTGACCTAGAATTTAATAAATTTAATCAATTGAAAAGTGTACAGTTAAGAATTGGACATTCACAGGATATACTGATAACAGGACAAGCAGGTGAAACTGTGAGTCAACTACTTAACAGAGTTGTGTGCCTGAACGACAAAATAAGGACAGAGCAAGATAGTAGAGGGTCAATTCATTCGACAAAAACATTTTCATTCATTTTTGTTTGGACTATAAGCAGGTTGGACTGATGGCAAGAGAAGCAGGTGAAACTGTGAGTCAACTACTTAACAGAGTTGTGTGCCTGAACGGCAAAATAAGGACAGAGCAAGATAGTAGAGAGTCAAATCATTCGACAAAAACATTTTCATTCATTTTTGTTCGGACTATAAGCAGGTTGGACTAATGGCAAGAGAAGCAGGTGAAACTGTGAGTCAACTACTTCACAAAGTTGTGTGCCTGAACGGCAGAACAAGGATAGAGGAAGAAAGTAGATTGTCAAACATTATTGAAAGCGACAAAAGACAAGAATTCATGTAGAGCTACGATCGTTCACGTCTTCAAAGGGCACGCCGCATAACAGTAGGGAATGGTCAGCAAAAGATGGACAAAGTATTATAGAAGTTGTGGAGAGCCGTGTTCGATCATATCTGGAAGAGTCTTAACTCATAGAAGAAGAGGAGGAAGATGAATGAATGGTTGGTTGGTTCATTTTGTTTACCGGCATATCAACACCTCTATGGTTAATTTAATGCTTTTATTGTTTATATAGGAACACACACCCACGTATAATACACCAACCTTAAAACAATATCGTGTGCTGCTTCTCTACACTTTTAATTCTCATGTTCATATAATAAAAGGCTTAATGTTAAAATGGTTGCGGTGTGGGAAATGAATGATTGAGGTGGTAAGAAGGGAAGATTATGACGATAAGGAGGATAGATATAGGTATATAATATTGACAATTTCTCATATAATAAAGGATAGACTAAATTTTTTAAAAAACTATTTTGATGTCATTTCTAATAATATCTTTCTTTTGCAACAGAGTGAACACATCTTGGAACAAATGAAAATATTTGTGAATTTGTGTAACGAAAGATTTTACATTCGACACATCACAGACGCGACCAGCCGAGCGTGTCGTCGTCATCGTAATTCAACCGGAATTGCCTTGCTGATGGTACATGATTTTGATTTTTCACTAGTTTTTTTTCTTTTAATATTTTTCCAATCACCTTTTGTTTCAAATCTTTGTTTTTAATGTGGAGTGTTGTCTAAAACGGTATTTTTGACAATCCAGTTGATGTGATTGCCAGTGTATAAGATGGAGTAAAAGTTGTCGCCAAAGCACGAGCAGACCGACACATTTATGGCACGTGAATCAATCACTTTTCCATCCATTTTTTTAAAAAACAATTTTTTTTATTGTGGAGGGATATCTAAAACGGTATTTTGACAGTCCAGTTGATTTGGTTGATCTCCGTAGCTATGGCACCAACAGTGGGTGTGATCAATGTTCCCAGTTTTTCTGGTCTGAATAGAATACCCTGACTTGATTAACTGCTATGTGTAAATCAAGTGATTTGTTTTCTAAAAGTCGACGTCGAATGGAGTTAGGGCACATACCGATTATAAACAGTCATTCCGATTTTGAGCGGCGTTAACAGATATTTCTACACTTTACCGTTAATTCACTACTTTAGTTTAATAAGGATTCCTATCTGAAAATCTGATAATTTTTAGTTTCTCAAATAAAGTATATTTAAAGATCTACATGTTTAAGCTTTTTTTTTTAAATTTTCCATTTTACCGTAGGAGAATTTATTAGGGTCTTTTAAATTCCAAATATATTTAGAAAGAGATGTAGTATTTTTATAAGTACTTTTGTTGAAAGACATGCTGGTACGACCTAATCTTGAAAAAATGTTTGTTCTATCAATAACCCTTATGTTGTTAAAATTATAGCTTCGAATAATGATTCCAGGTAGGACTTCTAATTCTCTCCAAATCGGTTCGCTGTATAGGTTGAATTTGTCCGGTGTTACAAATCCATACAATTTATCCTGATCCTCTGCATGTTAACAAGAATCTCCGATAAGAATCATATAGTAATCATTTAAATAAAAAAACTGAAATAATAATAATAATAATAATAATAATAATAATAATAATAATAATAATAATAATAAATTACACTTTATGTTTGGTAATTTTCATTAAATTTCTATTCTTTCATTTTGCATTCAGTTCTCCAATTCAGTAAATTCCGCCAATGTGACATTAGAGAATTTGATAAGGAACTGGGATTTGGCAAGATCACAGCAGGAAAAAGAAGACATCAAAAGGAATTTTTCTGAATATTTTAAGGTGAGTTTTGAGTTTTGGCAATGCTCAGTTGAGAATGTTGAGGTATTATGTTTAGATCTTTGAAGGACACAGACAAATATGACTATCAGATTTGTGTCCAAGATCAGTTCTTTGGCTGGTTAGTTGGTTGGTAGCTTGATTGGTTGGTTGTGTCGTTAATACGATGACATATCATTCCTTGTTGGGTTATTTAATGCCAAAGACAATTCTTAAAGAATAAAAATCAGACGTAGATTCGGTTTTATATGAGAATCAAAAAGGTACAGATATATTAGGTTTTACTCTAGAGCAGGGCTCCCTAACCTGTTATAAATGGACCCCATAGAGATCCATGTATGGGTTTTGTGGATTAGATGAAAATTAACATTTATACTCATAATATAAGCCTTGTCCCAATCAACGTTTTCCCATTGAAAGAAATAAAAGTAAACACATCCTGCCACTGGTTGAAAGTAAACACCCCCAGCCACTACTTACAGTGTCGACCACTAGGCGTCTCTTCACATGATTTTAGGTCCACGTTTACCATTTGCACGTGTGCCATCGTTCTTTGCACGACCGCCATCTTTTTCCACCCCATAAGATCAAGTAGAATTATCGAATTGTATGTTTTATTACGACTTGATTGTCTTAAAATATACGGGTGAGGATTATTTGATCACAATTTCTTTCAATCATAGATGGCTGGAAAGTGATGTTTGTGCAATGTTCATGAGGGTGCAGTATAGAGAAATGTACATACAAGGGTTGTGAAAAACCAATCAGACTGTCAGTACCTACTTGTCTGCATATCTGTCTATAAAAAGATAGTTCTTATATAGATCCGTGACTAATTAGGATCTGTCACTAAATGGGTTTATGGCTAAAGGGGTTGGTTACTAAAAAAAATATGCCGACCGCTAGGTGTCCCTTGACATTCTGTCGGGTCCATGTTGACCATTTAAACGTTTTTCATCATTGTCTGCACGACCGCCATTCCATAAGAGCAAGCGATAATTCTTAATTTCCACAGTTTATTACGATTTGATTATCTTCTCATATACGGGTGGGGATTACTTGATCACAATTTCTTAACATGAATACAGTGTCAAATTGATCACTGACTTCTTTTGCCCTCTGCATTATTAATATTACTTCCCTTTCCACTGTATTCTTTTTTAAGGCCTCTCAATTGCATTTTAGAAGAGGGTTCTGTTCATAGCATGAATACAGTGTCAAATTCATCACTGACTTCTTTTGCCCTCTGCATTATTAATATTACTTCCCTTTCCACTGTATTCTTTTTTAAGGCCTCTCAATTGCATTTTAGAAGAAGGTTCTGTCCATAACATGAATACAGTGTCAAATTCATCACTGACTTCTTTTGCCCTCTGCATTATTAATATTACTTCCCTTTCCACCCCTATTCTTTTTTAAGGCCTCTCAATTGCATTTTAGAAGAGGGTTCTGTCCATAACATGAATACAGTGTCAAATTCATCACTGACTTCTTTTGCTCTCGGCATTATTAATATTACTACCCTTTCCACTGTATTCTTTTTTAAGGCCTCTCAATTGCATTTTAGAAGAGGGTTCTGTCCATAACATGAATACAGTGTCAAATTGATCACTGACTTCTTTTGCCCTCTGCATTATTAATATTACTTCCCTTTCCACTGGATTCTTTTTTAAGGCCTCTCAATTGCATTTTAGAAGAGGGTTCTGTCCATAACATGAATACAGTGTCAAATTGATCACTGACTTCTTTTGCTCTCAGCATTATTAATATTACTTCCCTTTCCACTGTATTCTTTTTTAAGGCCTCTCAATTGCATTTTAGAAGAGGGTTCTGTCCATAACATGAATACAGTGTCAAATTGATCACTGACTTCTTTTGCCCTCTGCATTATTAATATTACTTCCCTTTCCACTGTATTCTTTTTTAAGGCCTCTCAATTGCATTTTAGAAGAGGGTTCTGTTCATAGCATGAATACAGTGTCAAATTCATCACTGACTTCTTTTGCCCTCTGCATTATTAATATTACTACCCTTTCCACTGTATTCTTTTTTAAGGCCTCTCAATTGCATTTTAGAAGAAGGTTCTGTCCATAACATGAATACAGTGTCAAATTCATCACTGACTTCTTTTGCCCTCTGCATTATTAATATTACTTCCCTTTCCACCCCTATTCTTTTTTAAGGCCTCTCAATTGCATTTTAGAAGAGGGTTCTGTCCATAACATGAATACAGTGTCAAATTCATCACTGACTTCTTTTGCTCTCGGCATTATTAATATTACTACCCTTTCCACTGTATTCTTTTTTAAGGTCTCTCAATTGCATTTTAGAAGAGGGTTCTGTCCATAACATGAATACAGTGTCAAATTCATCACTGACTTCTTTTGCCCTCTGCATTATTAATATTACTTCCCTTTCCACTGTATTCTTTTTTAAGGCCTCTCAATTGCATTTTAGAAGAGGGTTCTGTCCATAACATGAATACAGTGTCAAATTGATCACTGACTTCTTTTGCCCTCTGCATTATTAATATTACTTCCCTTTCCACTGTATTCTTTTTTAAGGCCTCTCAATTGCATTTTAGAAGAGGGTTCTGTCCATAACATGAATACAGTGTCAAAGTGATCACTGACTTCTTTTGCCCTCTGCATTATTAATATTACTTCCCTTTCCACTGTATTCTTTTTTAAGGCCTCCCAATTACATTTTAGAAGAGGGTTCGGTTCATAACATGAATACAGTGTCAAATTGATCACTGACTTCTTTTGCCCTCTGCATTATTAATATTACTTCCCTTTCCACTGTATTCTTTTTTAAGGCCTCTCAATTGCATTTTAGAAGAGGGTTCTGTCCATAACATGAATACAGTGTCAAATTGATCACTGACTTCTTTTGCCCTCTGCATTATTAATATTACTTCCCTTTCCACTGTATTTTTTAAGGCCTCTCAATCAGTTTTTTGGTTGGTTGGTTCATTGGTACACTAACATATCATTCCTTTTTCGGTTATTTAATGCCAAATATAATCCTTAAAGGATAGAAATCAGAGAGAATTAATAGACAAATTGACATAGCTTCGGTTTTACATGAGAATCAAAATTATGATATCAATCTGATGTCGATTGCAATAAAGAAAGGGAAACTTATTTCGGATTTTTCTTGGAGGTTGACATCGGTTTGCTTTTCTGTCTATATCTCTGAGATGAGATATGATGTAGACTATTTACATTATTCGGACTATTGTCCTCATCTTTGTCACCATATTTATTACAACGTTTCGGCCTTTCAGTATCTGTCTATATTTCTAAGATGAGGTATTATGTACACTATTTACATTGATCGGACTATCATCTTCATTTTGTTGCCATATATATCCCAACATTTCTGCCTTCTTCAGGTGGTTGGAATGTCGAAGTGAACCCTTTATTTCACTCCCTGGGGTAGACTGTTCTCGTTCCACGTGACATGTCTAATGGATGTCAGTTATCTCCTGTTAATTTCCCTCTCCAATTTCACCACCGCCTTAACCAGGTATTGAACTCACACTCTTTGTGTTCTGTCACTGGATCTAATTAACGCCTTTATCCACTGTGCCATGAGTCCTTGAGGACACATGACACAGTGGTGACCACTAGGCATCTCTCGATTTGCTGTTGGGTCCATGTTTATCATTTAAACGTGTTTCCTCATTCACTGCAAAACGGCCATCAATTGCCACTCCATAAGAGCAAGTGATACTTCTCAATTTCAACAGTTTATTACGACTTGATTATCCTCTCATATACTGGTGAGGATTATTTGATCACAATTTCTTTCAAGCATAGATGGCTGAAAAGTGATATTTGTGCAATGTGCATGAGGGTGCAGTATAGAGAAATGTACATACAAGGGTTGTGATTAAATCAATCAGACTGTGAGTACCTACTTGTCTGCATATCCGTCTATAAAGGGCGCGGTTTTATAGGGGTCTGTTACTAACTAGGGTTTGTGACTATAGGGTTTTATGGCTAAACTTGTCCATTACTCAAAAAAGATGAAGAACCATTGCACTAGACTAAAAAATGTCGACATCTGTCCAGTTTAGACTTGATTAATACACACACACACACACACACACACACACACACACACACACACACACACACACACATATATATATATATATATATATATATATATATATATATATATATATATATATATATATATATATATATATGTCCGGTTTTACACTCGAGTGAACAGACAAATCAAGTTTTATATTAGAATAAAAAAAGTTAAGTTAGTTCCAGTTTATACAAGAGTCTGCATGAATCCACGAAAAAGATGACCTATTGGGAGATGACCCCTTGGAAAGTCTCCTTACCACTCTGCATGGGATACAGCCGTGTATTCTAAGCTTGGCTGACTTGGTCGTCACAACATAGTTGAAAACTCTCAAACAAAATGATTTGTAAGTTTGCATCAGGAATTGGGATACGAAAAAATTTTACATGCTTGGCACGTCGTTTTCACCGTCTCCTTAAAACTATTGTTATGGCGATTCTAACTATAACCCCAAGATCCCATACATGACTGGAATTGCGACTGTGGCTCATAATTCTTGCTCGGTCCTGACTCGACTCAGTTCAAAATCAAATCAAGGTTCAGTCTCTTATCGTGAGGAACTGGAAAAAAATTTTCAAAGCCTTGGATGTGAGTATAACTGGTGGGTGGACAGTTGCGTTGTTATAATGAAGATATCTAGTAGTTTTTTGAGGTTTGTACCAAAATCCTTTTGTTTTCCCTTTCATTTACAGTTTGATCAGTAAAGCTTTCTGTTGTCATCATGCAGCGTTGGGGGATATATTTGTGTTGACAAAATAGCGCAACTTGAATTAAGAGGTCCACTTGTTTATCAAAAAAAAAGTTTCTTAACATTTTTTTTGTAGATTAACATTTCTAAGTCCTTCCTCAGGGGAAGACGTTTTCCAGAATCGAAAAATTTAGATTTTTAAAAATTATTTATTTGGAGGTTGTAATATAATATAAATACTAGTTGATTACTGTTGCCATAGCGGGATATGACAACACATCTATGAATCATTTTAGATAAGGCTTTCTCTACACAACATGAATACAATGTCAAATCAATCACAATGTGGACAATAGGCCGCGTGTAAATAATGCAACTCATGTTCAAAACATCGGCAAAAATTCTTTGAAAGATCCCATAAGATCTTTTAATCCTGTAACGGGAACAGTTACATTGTTGCTAGTCATTAGGAATGCCTTTTTGGGCAATTTCACATGGTGTAATGTTTAACAAGCTTGTCTTGCTAAATCAATTACGATTGAATATGTGTTCGATCCTCCCTGGGCCTCCCATACCTTCGGCCCTGTGCCACCTCTAAGCTATACCTGGTAAATCTGTGAGAGATTAGATTTGGAGTAATGGTTTTCAAGCTTATCTTGCTAAATCAATTACGACCATGTTTCATATTTTTGCCACATCAAAGCTAAATCCATAGCACTTTCCAGATCCAGGATTTCTATTGTGTGGTTCCTTCTTGGTGGATGAAAGATATTCCAGTAGGCCCTGTTTCGTTTCTCACAACTTAACGACGTCCGGTGGAGAAAGAGATTAACTTTTGACTTTTCGGATAGTTTGACAGAAACGTAAATCATTCGACAAAAACATGTCATTCACTTTTGTTCGGGCTAAAAGCAGGGTGAGCCACAGGAAATAAAATGAACTATTTTTCTTAATGACATATCCTTCTGCATATAGACAAGGAGAAGAAGATAGAGGAGGCACGGTGGAGTAATGGATAACGGCTCGGATTGAGGAATCGTAGGGCCGAGTTCGAATTCCAGTCGAATCCGTTACATTCACTTACGTGCTAACACCCTTGGGAAAGGTGTGAATCCTCTTCTTCTCCCTCCAACTAAGGGTAAACGAAGCTTGCTCTATCTGACAGTCGTAAATAGCAGGACAGACTGGGTTCTATAGCCTTGGATGGCAACTGGTCTAGGAGAAGGTCAACTCTGAATTCAAAACCATTCGGCGTCTGCACCGGCATCCGGCGGCCTCTTGGTTACTCCTGCCTCTGCGTCTGTGGAAATTCTGCGGCAAGAGCATATTCCTCCCTCCACTGGGATAGCACGCGAGGTGTGGGGACCGCGTGTGAAGTTCAAACTCCCTTGTTACTCCGTTTCAAGAATTCGCCGCCGTTGGAATCGGGAATGGCTGTCGCTCGTTTCAGCATTGGCGACGGATCACCGTGCCTGGTGAATTCCTTGGATCCAGGGTGAATGCCGCAACATACATACATACATACATATAGACGATTATGACTCTCCACAGTTACCTTTTCTTTCTTTTCTGTGAATTGCCACGATCTTATGGGAGAAGGTAGTGTCATTCCAGTTGCCTTTTCCTTTATTTTTAATTCAAAGTAGTCCTTCTAGATTAGATTGTACCTAAGATTAGAGAGCGCCAGTTGAACCTGGTACTTAACCCATAGCTAGTGGGAATGAGGGAAAGATGGATTCATGTCTTTCCAAATGCATGCCTTGCTTTGAAAATGCATGAAAGAGACTAGGCTGATATATCTTGTTAAGTAGGTTATGTGCTGTTTTCTTCTACCCTTCTTTCCCAGAATCTGAGTATCAAATTTTTACGTGCCCTCTTTTTAAAAAAATAGTCTAGCAGACTATAATTTTTTAGAGAATTGTTTTTCCACTCTGACTTCCTCACAGAAGTCAGATACAGGAAAACAAATATTGATTGGCTAAATATAGCGTGGAAAGTTAGATAAAGAAGGATTTCTAGGATTTAAGTTTTACACTTCAAAGAATGTAGATGCTTTAATTCTCCCCAGTTGTTGTGAAATAGCAACCCCACTGGCTACCTGGAAAATGTAGACATCGACGTGTTTAATAAAAAAATCCTACGATAAAGTTCTCTTTTATCTCCGAACTAAAAACAACTAACAATCACCGACTGTCAGATAGAGCAGGCAACGTCAATATAAGTGAATCGACTCCTTCAACCAAGACTACCCCGGAACGAGGGGGCCATGCAACAGTCTTTCCACATAATTTCAACTATTTATTTCTGATCTGAAGTATAAGTGTTGTTTTCTTCCCCTTTTCTCTAAAGCTTTCTCGGTCCATGATATTCTCAGCAGTCTTCTGTAGAACCATATTTCTCTTGCTTCAAGTCTCTTCTTCATCTTTGAGGAGATTATCCAGCATTCACTGCCATATTGGAGGACTGATATTGCGTAACAGTTCAGTGTTCTTTTCTTTGTTTTTAATGAAATGTTATTGTTTCTTAATACCTTGATTATCTTTTGGAAGGCATATTTCCCTATCACATGAATATATTATTTAATGATTTTAAATTTGATTTTGACAGGTAAAGGATTTGATCAGTCAAATTTTCCGTGAAATTGTCGAAAATATCACACAGGAAAAGGAATTAGTCGAGGATTTGCTGAACAACTTTGATGAAATTACAAACACAAAATGCTATGAAGAGGCTGCCAACCACTTCTATAATGTGTGCTCACCTTACACAAACGTAAGTCGAACAAGTTACCTGATTTTTTTAATATTGCTTTAAATTATTAACAGATTTTTCTAGAAATTAATTAAATTCATCAATTGAATAGAGTGCCGTTAAGAATTAAGCATTCAGAAAAAGAAACAGGTAAAAAAAGTTGTGTGCCTCAGAACAAGGATAGAGCAAGATAGTAGATGGTCAAATCATCCAAGAAAAACATTTGCATTCATTCGGACTAAAAGCAGTTAGGGCTGATGCCAAGTGAAGCAGGTGAAACTGTGAGCCAACTACTTAACAGAGTTGTGTGCCACAGGACAAGGATAGAGCAAGATAGTAGATGGTCACATCATCGAAGAAAAACATTTGCATTCATTCTTGGTCGGACTAAATGCAGGTTGGGCTGATGCCAAATGAAGCAGGTGAAACTGCGAGTCAACTACTTAACAGAGTTGTGTGCCTGAATGGCAGAACAAGGATGGAACGAGATTGCAGCGCATGAAATCATTCAACTCTTTTTCGGACTAAATAGATGGCAAGTTGAAACTGTGAGGATAGAACAAGACAGTGTTGCGTCAAATATTGAAGGCGACAAATGATAGGAATTCCTGTTGAGCTATGATCGTTCACGTCCTGAATGACACGGTATAAAATAGAAGTGATTGGATGGCAATAAAGGGATAAAGTGGGATGGAAGTTGTGGAGAGCCATGATCAGTCATGTCTTGAAAAGATATGACACATAGGAGAAGAGGCGGAAGATGAATGAATAGTTGCTTGGTTAATTTTTAGCAGCATATCATCATCTTCATGGGTCATTAAATTTTTTTATTGTTTAGATATCTGAACATGCACCCACATATAATACACCAACCTTTAATTATCATAGTGTACCGCTTCTCTACATTTTTAATACACATGTTCCTGACATAAACGGGTTTAATGTTAAAATGGTTATGATGGTTGAGGTGTGGGAGATGAATGATTGAGGTGGCAGGAAGGGGAGTTTATGAGTTTATATAGGTATATAATATTTTTCATATAATAAAGTACAGAATAAATTTAGTAAAAAAATACATTTTCATATCATTTCTAAAATCATTCTTTCTTTTTACAACAGAGAGAACACGTGTGGGAACACTTGAAAATATTTGTTAATTTGTGTAACAAAATATGTTACATTAGGCACATCACAGATGCCACTGACCGTGTATGCAGTTTCCATACTCAACTGTAAGTACCTAATCGGCACCTTTTTCAGAAAACCAACACTGTTTTCTTTGGCTTCTATTGTTCTAACTTTCTTGACCTGCGCATTTAATTGCCATCATTATCAGCCTCCTACTTCCGGCTTTCGTTCCTCAACTAACTAGACTATCCTTGAACCGCTAGGTTGCTGACGGTCCAGGTTATAAAATATTAAATTTGATTTTAACATTAATAATCGGTCTGTTGAAGTAAAGATACTTTATAAACACCTTGTATTTGTAAATCTTATTCACTTAAAATATTTTTTAAAATCAGATTAAATTAAAAAATACTTGTAATATGCCAGAAATAATTTAAAATCATATTCACATGAAAATAATTTACAAATATACCAAAAATATTTTTAAATATTTAAAATATTGTTTGTTTAAAGAAAGCCGAAATACAAATAATTATTTCACAATATAGTTTCCTTTCCTGGCCTGCGAATTTAATTGTCATCACAAGAAGGTTTCTACTTCCGGCTTTCGTTCCTCCACTGACCATCACTTACAACGGATATATCAATAATAATATATCAATGATTATCCTATTTCACACACATTTATTTGTATATAATCCATAATTCGAAATTTTAGTGCCATAACTAGATGACCTGTGATCTGTGGTGTTACTGAGGGTTCAGGTGATAAAACAGTGAGTTTGATTTAAACATTAACATTTTTTTTTAATATTATCTCTTTGAAGAAAGTTGGAAAAAAATAGTTACTGTATACACAGTTTGGAAAAGAGGCTAGTTGCAATGTGTGGACATATGGTCGTGTGCATTCTAGCAAGATTATGAAGGAAGTGTGACACCACTTTAACTGTTTTACTATCTCTCTCAGTATTTTTTGGTGACAAGACTTTCGGACCACACTGTAGTCTTTCCAATCCACGTCAGTTGAGAATTTTACTTATAACCAGACAGTTGTTAATAATTTAAGTGGTAATTATTCTATGTGGAAAGAGAGAGGTGGAAAGAGAGAGAGAGAGTTGGAAAGAGAGAGAGTGAGGTGGAAAGAAACTTAAATCATTATTATTTGCCGGACGGATGACACACCACGCAAGCACTCTCGCAAAGTGATGTGGAAAGCGAGAGAGAGAGAGAGTGTGTGTGTGCGAGAGAGAGTGGGAGAGAGAGAGAGGCGGAAAGATAGAGAGGTGAAAACAGAGGGGTGGAAAGAAACTTAAATCAGTATTATATTAAATTATTATATTATTAAATCATTATTATTCGCCAGACGGAAGACACACCACGCAAGCACGCTCGCAAAGAGATGTGGAAAGAGAGAGGTGGGAAGAGAGTGAGAGAGAGAGAGAGAGAGAGAGAGGCGGAAAGATAGGGGAAAAGAGAGAGGTGGAAAGAAACTTAAATCAGTATAATATTTAAATTATTATATTATTAAATCATTATTATTCGCCGGACGGATGACGCACCACGCAAGCACGAATCACAGGCATTAAATATTATATAGATTATAGTGACATAAAAATATAAATCTTATTATTCGATAATTCTTCTTATTAGAAAATAGTTAAAAACATGGAAATAAAACCCTAATTATTTTTATTAGCATTTATCCCCGCCTCCAAAATTAGGATTTCATAAGATTCTACTGGACATAAAGTGGGTGAACAGCTTTCAATTCTTATTATGTATTAAACTGATCCCTATTACAAAAAATATATATTTAAAACTCACATGTAAAACTTTTGACTTCCAACATATCAACATTTTTAATATTATGAGTATGTTTTCTTCTTCCATATACTTCAGAACGTAGGCAATATTGGCTCTCCACAACTTCCTGTCCGTTATAGTTCTTAGAAATGTTTGTCTTTTTGCTATCTCTCCTAATCCATGTTCTACCAAATATTTACACCATCTCGTTAGATAGGGCTGCTTTTTCTGTCCCACTTGCATTCAACGTGTCTTGTGAGTGTTAGATTTACCAAACCCTCTTTCCTCATGATGTGTCCTGGAAATTTCAATTGTCTCTTTCTGATGTTAAGTATAAGTTTAATTTTTCATTTTATTTTTTGTAAAACTTCGGCGTAGCTCATATGTTCATTCCAGGGTATTCTCAGCATCCTTCTGTAGAACCCCATTTCTGTTTCCTCGAGTCTCTTCTTCATATGTAAAGAGATTATTCAGCATTGACTGAAGAAAGTTGAAATAAAAATACTTTATAAACGTATTTGTAAATCCTATTCACTTTTAAAAAAAATCAGATTAACTTAAGCATTGACTGTCATGTCGGAGGAGGACTAATGTTATATAACAGTCCAATATTCTTTTCTTTTTTCTAACGAAATTTTCCTGTCTCTTAATCCTTTGCTTAGCTTTTGGAAAGCACCTTTCGCGATTCCAATGCACTATCCCTTTTTTCTTCCTCAGTTAAAACACTTCCTAGATATTTAAATTTTTGTACTTGTTTAATTTTGGTATCTCCAATTCGTAATTCGAATCTTGCTTTCTTCCTTTTGCCTATAACCATACTTTCTCTCTTCTTACAATCGATGCTTAGTCCTTTCTTCTTGCTTTCCTTTGCTACCTTCTGTATGAGCTCCTATAGTTCCCTTTCTGTGTCTGCTATCAACATTACATCATTTGCATATCTAATGTTGTTAAGATATTTTGTCTTTTTTTAAGATTGTTATCACCAATAATGAATCCCGATATAATTTCTAATTCTCTCAGAATCGCCTGACTGTAAAAGGTTGGATACTGGACTTAAACAGGGGGATCGATTTTCTGTTGTTATTAAGTATTAAACTGAACTTCCCACCCACCCAGAATTTTTAAAAAATGTATATTTCAAGATTGATATGTGAAACTTTTGAATAGTATTTAAGGTCGTAGGTCAGAGTGTCGAAATACAAAATGGCGAACAGAAAAAAAGAATCGAACTGAATGACGATTGGATAAATTGTGGAATGGACAAAGTGTCGAATGGACAAATTGTCGAATGGACAAAGTGTCGGGCGGAAAATGATTCGAACAGACAAAATGAAGAAAGAATCGAACTGACTAAATGGCAGTTGGACAAAATGTCAAACAAAGTGTCAAATGGACAAAATGTCATATGGACAAAGTGTCGAATGGACAAAGTGTCGGACGGAAAAGGATTCGAACAGACAAAATGAAGAAAGAATCGACCTGACTAAATGGCAATTGGACAAAATGTCAAACAAAGTGTCAAATGGACAAAATGTCAAACAAACAAAGTGTCAAATGGACAAAGTGTGGAATGGACAAATATCGGGCGGAAGAGGATTCGAACAGACAAAATGAGGAAAGAATTGAACTGGCTAAATGGCAATTGGACAAAATGTCAAAGAAATAAAGTGTCAATTGGACAAAGTGTTGAATGGACTAAGTGGCGGGTGGAAAAAGGATTCGAACAGAAAAAAAACTAAGTCAAATAATGAAATAATTCTAAACCTTTTATTGCTTAGCTTTCGTATTATCTATCTATCTATCTATCTATCTATCTATCTATATATATATATATATATATATATATATATATATATATAATACGCCATACACACACACACACACACACACACACACACACACACACATATATATATATATATATATCGGTAATATTTTTTCGAACAGTTAAGTTACAAGACTCTTAAAGGGCCTTTTATTTATCAATTGAAAATGTTATGTAAGAAGCTGAAAGAGCATATATCATGATAGCATTATTTCAAATTACCTCTCCACCTCTTTTGTCTTTACTTCTTAGGAAAGTGGAACAGCAGACATCGATACATCTTACGAAGTAATGTAGCAACATATACTGCCCATAAGAAAATTGTCTAGGATTTATATGCAGACAACTTTGTGTCGTGATTTATATTTAAAGAAAAATAACTTTGAGCTTTGGCATCATTTCAATAATAATAATAATAGCTTTAAGAAGGGATTAAGACTCAATGACGATACGTTAGCGGTCCGGTTTGGAGGGAGAGTTTATTACACTCTATTTTTAGCAAATTTAATTGAGTCTTGATATATATATATATATATATATATATATATATATATATTCATTAAGACAATAAATAAAAATATTAAATCTTTACTGGATTTTGAATGCAGATCCTAGTTAAGAAAAACTTTAACACGAATGTAGAAAGTTGTTTTATTCATCGAAGATTTTTATATTAGTTTAAAATTAAACAATAATTTTTTACCGCCTGGATACCTACATGTTAAGTTATTCTGTTGTAGAAAAATTTCTGGCGTTTCGTCATTTAGCCAATTGGTCTCTTTTCCGTTCGATACTTTGTCCTATCTACACTTTCTCCATTCGAATTGATTTGTTCCTTAAATGCAGATCCTTATTCAAAAATGTTAGTAGTTAGGTAGAAAGATTTTATATAAGTTTAAAATTTAAAAATAATTATTTACCGGCAGGATACTTACATGCTAAGTAAAAGAATTTATTCTATTGTAGGAACATTTCTGGCCTTTTATCATTTTGCCAATTCGTCTCATTTCCGTTCGACACTTTCTCCATTCTACACTTTCTCCATTCGACTTGGTTTGTTCCTTGAATGCAAATCCTTATTCACAAATGTTATCCCTTATGTAGAAAGTTTTTATATTAGTTTAAAATTTAAAAATAATTATTTACGGGCAGGATACTTACATACTAAATAAAAGCATTTATTCTATTGTAGGAACATTTCTGGCCTTTTATCATTTTGCCAATTCGTCTCCTTTCCGTTCGACACTTTGTCCTTTCTACACTTTCTCCATTCGAATTGGTTTGTTCCTTGAATGAAGATCCTTATTCACAAATGTTAGCCCTTATGTAGACAGTTTTTATATTAGTTTAAAATATAAATATAATCATATACCGGTAGTATACTTACATGCTAAGTAAAAGAAGTTATTCTATTGTTGGAATATTTCTGGCCTTTCGTCATTTACCCAATTCGTCTCTTTCCCTTCGGCACTTTGTCCTTTCTACACTTTCTCCATTCGACTTGGTTTGTTCCTTGAATGCAGATCCTTATTCACAAATGTTAGCCCTTATGTAGAAAGTTTTTTTGTTTTTCATCGGAGGTTTTTTTATTAGTTTAAAATTTAAAAATAATTATTTACTGGAAGGATACTTACATGCTAAATAAAAGAAGTTATTCTATTGTTGGAATATTTCTGGCCTTTTCTCATTTAGCCAATTCGTCTCTTTTGCGTTCGACACTTTCTCCTTTCTATACTTTCTCCAATGATCTGTTGCAAATATATATATATATATATATATATATATATATATATATATATATATATATATATATATATGATGAAAAAATATGGAAAAGACAAAGCAAAATTGTAAGTTTACGTTTTTAATTTTGTTTTGCTTTCTACGTCAGACGTTTCGGTCTAGTAGACTATCTTCAGGATATGGTTATTGGAGACATATTCATATTTAAGTTAACAGGAAGAGACGATAGACACAAGACCAGTCAGAAACAGAAAAACTGAAATTCTAAAGTCATCGTTTCCTTTTTGGGATTCTGTCACGTTTGCGTCGCACAGGCGATGATGCGAAAACGCATTCCCAAGAAAGAGATTTTATCTTAAGTGGAAAAGCGGAATTGTATTTAAATCTAGAGCTTATCAGTACGTTTGTCATGCATTAATCTTGCCAGGAACGGGGAGATGTTAAAAAACCCGGGTCTAGTATTTACTGTACGCGAAGTGGATATTATGCCTGTCTCATAAATCTGTCTAAGGTTTTTATTATGGATATATTTTAAAATCTTCACATAGTCGAAATCGAAATTATGATCAGATTTAGCTAAGTGTACAAACAAAGCACTATTTAAATTACCGAGGCAAATATCTCGTTTATGTTCGGAAACACGAGATTTTACGGACCTACCTGTTTCCCCCACATATCTCAAGTTGCAGTCTCTGCATGGGATCTGGTAGACACAAGCATCGGATGTAATATGATGTTTGCTGGTGTTATTTAATATACTGCAAATATTTCTAGTAGGTAATATAGTAGTTTTAATTTTTAGCGCGTTTAGATTGTTGGAGATGTGTTCGGTCAAAGGGTTATTCGGTAGAAAGATGCGACCAATAGAATTATCAGGGGCAGCTGAAAGTGTGCTTTTCACTGACGTAGATGTAGTAGTAGTATTCGAGGTGCCATTTTTCACTGTTGAACAAATTTTATGAATTTTCAAAGCTTTATTCTTAGCGCTGAGTACTAATTGTCTCGGATACGAAAGGCTTGAGAAGGTATCCTCGATATAACTGAATTCGTCATCTAAATATTTTGCCATACAGATTCGAAGAGCTCTCAAGTAGAATCCAATAATAACACCTCTCTTAGTCCTAGTATCATTGTGAGAGTAAAAGTGAAAATAGACGTTTTTACATGTGGGTTTACGATATACTTTGAATTCTAATTTGTTATTATTTCTAGTAAGTAGTATGTCTAAAAAAGGTAGAGAATTATTAGATTCAAGTTCATGGGTAAATTTTATAGTAAGTTCTACTCTATTTACTCTATCAGTAATTTAGTTTAAATCATGTTTCTGTGGGTAAATGAATAAAATGTCATCGATGTAACGGAAGTAATGTGTATCATCAGGGATTATATTATATTATATTATATTATATATATATATATATATATATATATATATATATATATATATATATATATATATATATATATATATATATTATATGAAGATGGTCTACTAGACCGAAACGTCTGACGTCGACAGCAAAACAAAATTAAAACAGTAAACTTACATATTCGGATTTTGCTTTGTCTTTTCCATATTTTTCATCATACCGTCGGATCTACATCCACATATTTGCTTATATATATATATATATATATATATATATATATATATATATATATATATATATATATATAGGGAGTCTGTTTGTGAATATACAGCAGGGTGTCCATAAATCTATTTACAGTTTAAAAATATATTAAAAAGACAATTGATGCGATATATTATTCAGATTTGTATTACGTAGAGTCTGTCTATATTTCTGAGATGAGGTATTATGTACAGTATTTACATTATTCGGACTATTGTCCTCATCTTTGTCGCCATATTTGTCACAACGTTTCGGCCGTTGTACGCTCCGGCCTTCTTCAGGTGGTTGGAATTTCGAACCGAACCCTTTATTTCGATCACTGGGGTAGACTGTTCTAGTTCCACGAGCCATGTTTGATGGATGTCAGTTATCAGTTATCTCCTGGTAATTTTTCCCTCTGAAAGTTCTCCACTGCCTGGACCGGGTATTGAACTCACAAGAAGAAGGCCGGAGCGTACAACGGCCGAAACGTTGTGACAAATATGGCGACAAAGATGAGGACAATAGTCCGAATAATGTAAATATTGTATTACGTAGTTATCAAAGTTTTTAATCCCATTCGATCTAAATTTATCAGTAATTGAGATTTATTATACGTACTCAGTAGTTATCAAAGTTTTTAATCCCATTGCATTTGTGTATTTCAGGTATGCTGATGATGAAAGAGGTACTGATAAAGATGGCTAGACATCCGATTTCTTCAAGCTGGGATCGGACTCAATCGGATGTCTAGCTATAATATTTTTGATCCCATTGCATTTGTATATTTCAGGTATCCTGATGATGAAAGACCGGTGATAAGGTCAAAAAAAAAAAAATTTATAAACACAATATATTTTGTATACAAAATCAATCATGATTTGTCATAATTTTGAACTTTGCAATTTTAATAAATTTAATAAATATGTTGTTGCTTTTTTATGCAGTGGTCGTCTTGTTTTTTTTTTGTTTTTTTTTAAAGTTGAGCCTATTTTCGAGAGTTTCTGTTTCTACCCATTAAGTTTTGTGCCTGGCACAAGAACTTGGCCTTGGTAGGAAAACAACATTTTTATATCTTGCACAAAAATATGTTTTATGTTATTGTAGTGTACCATAATGTTTAAAATAATCCTTAATAATTAACCCATAGTTTTGGGAGAAGAAAAGGATTCTTTCCTTCATCAATTGTACTTGCGCTTAAGTGAAAATAACAAATCCAAGTGAAATTAGAACTCGGCTCTCCGATTAACAATTCCGAACCATTATTTATTACATCAACCGCATTTCCAAGCTAATAACACCCGGTATTCCCAAGCGGTCAGATGGCATGGCGTAACTTCGGTGATTGTACGGGAACTGGTGATTTAACGTGATACTGCCGTAATATTTTACATTTGAAACCAGCAATTCGTATGCAGATTCCAAAGAGATGGGATGTCTCTCCACTAAACCTCTCTTCCCGTCTTCCCCTCTTTCCCCATAGATAATTCATAATTAGGGCAATACAACATACATCACTGACTATACGAAAAAATTATAATTTAAGGTGATGCTGCCGTAAGCCTCTGCATATTAAAACAGAAGTTCGTGTGTCGAGTTTAAAGAGATGAGATGTCACACTTCCGCCCCTCTCTTCCCTCTTTCTCTAACCCCACCTGGAAAATTCACAAGAAATTCGTGCAAGAGAAGAAATTTATCTGATTGTACAGGAAAGTGATATTTTGAAGTGATGCTGCTACACAGTAAACCAGGAGTTCGTATGTCAAGTCCAAGGAGATGGGAAATCTATCAACACCACCTCTCTTCCACACTTTTTCTTTGCCCTCGAAAATTCATGAGCAATTAGAGTAAGAGAAGAAACTTCAGTGATTGTACGGGAAACTGAAGTTTTAAGGTAAAGATGGCGTAAGCCTCTGCACATAAAAACAAAATTTGTGTGTCTAATTTAAAGAGCTGAGATGACTCTCTTCCGCCGCACTCTTCCCCTCTTTCTCTCTACACCCAACTAGAAAATTCACAAGCATTTAGAGCAAGAAAAGAAACTTCACTGATTGTACGGGAAACTGATGTTTTAAGGTAATGATTGCGTAAGCCTCTGCACATAAAAACAAATGTTCGTGTGTCTAGTTTAATGAGCTGAGATGAATCTCTTCCGCCGCACACTTCGCATCTTTCTCTCTACCGTCCACTAGAAAATTCACAAGCATTTAGAGCAAGAGAAGAAACTACAGTGATGGTAAGGGAAACTGATGTTTTAAGGTAATGATTGCGTAAGCCTCTGCATATAAAAACAAATGTTCGTGTGTCTAGTTTAATGAGCTGAGTTGACTCTCTTACGCCGCACACTTCCCCTCTTTCTCTCTACCGCCCACTCGAAAATTCACAAGCATTTAGAGCAAGAGAAGAAACTACAGTCATGGTAAGGGAAACTGATGTTTTAAGGTAATGATGGCGTAAGCCTCTGCACATAAAAACAAATGTTCGTGTGTCTAGTTTAATGAGCTGAGATGAATCTCTTCCGCCGCACACTTCCCCTCTTTCTCTCTACCGCCCACTAGATAATTCACAAGCATTTAGAGCAAGAGAAGAAACTACAGTGATGGTAAGGGAAACTGATGTTTTAAGGTAATGATTGCGTAAGCATCTGCATATAAAAACAAATGTTCGTGTGTCTAGTTTAATGAGGTGAGTTGAATCTCTTCCGCCGCACACTTCCCATCTTTCTCTCTACCGTCCACTCGAAAATTCACAAGCATTTAGAGCAAGAGAAGAAACTACAGTCATGGTAAGGGAAACTGATGTTTTAAGGTAATGATGGCGTAAGCCTCTGCACATAAAAACAAATGTTCGTGTGTCTAGTTTAATGAGCTGAGATGAATCTCTTCCGCCGCACACTTCCCCTCTTTCTCTCTACCGCCCACTAGATAATTCACAAGCATTTAGAGCAAGAGAAGAAACTACAGTGATGGTAAGGGAAACTGATGTTTTAAGGTAATGATTGCGTAAGCATCTGCATATAAAAACAAATGTTCGTGTGTCTAGTTTAATGAGGTGAGTTGAATCTCTTCCGCCGCACACTTCCCATCTTTCTCTCTACCGTCCACTCGAAAATTCACAAGCATTTAGAGCAAGAGAAGAAACTACAGTCATGGTAAGGGAAACTGATGTTTTAAGGTAATGATGGCGTAAGCCTCTCCACATAAAAACAAATGTTCGTGTGTCTAGTTTAATGAGCTGAGATGAATCTCTTCCGCCGCACACTTCCCCTCTTTCTCTCTACCGCCCACTAGATAATTCACAAGCATTTAGAGCAAGAGAAGAAACTACAGTGATGGTAAGGGAAACTGATGTTTTAAGGTAATGATTGCGTAAGCATCTGCATATAAAAACAAATGTTCGTGTGTCTAGTTTAATGAGCTGAGATGAATCTCTTCCGCCGAACACTTCCCCTCTTTCTCTCTACCGCCCACTCGAAAATTCACAAGCATTTAGAGCAAGAGAAGAAACTACAGTGATTGTAAGGGAAACTGATGTTTTAAGGTAATGATGGCGTAAGCCTCTCCACATAAAAACAAATGTTCGTGTGTCTAGTTTAATGAGCTGAGATGAATCTCTTCCGCCGCACACTTCCCATCTTTCTCTCTACCGTCCACTCGAAAATTCACAAGCATTTAGAACAAGAGAAGAAACTACAGTGATGGTAAGGGAAACTGATGTTTTAAGGTAATGATGGCGTAAGCCTCTCCACATAAAAACAAATGTTCGTGTGTCTAGTTTAATGAGCTGAGATGAATCTCTTCCGCCGCACACTTCACCTCTTTCTCTCTACCGCCCACTCGAAAATTCACAAGCATTTAGAGCAAGAGAAGAACCTACAGTGATGGTAAGGGAAACTGATGATTTAAGGTAATGATTGGGTAAGCCTCTGCATATAAAAACAAATGTTCGTGTGTCTAGTTTAATGAGCTGAGATGACTCTCTTCCGCCGCACACTGCCCCTCTTTCTCTCTACCGCCCACTCGAAAATTCACAAGCATTTAGAGCAAGAGAAGAAACTACAGTCATGGTAAGGGAAACTGATGTTTTAAGGTAATGATGGCGTAAGCCTCTGCACATAAAAACAAATGTTCGTGTGTCTAGTTTAATGAGCTGAGATGACTCTCTTCCGCCGCACACTGCCCCTCTTTCTCTCTACCGCCCACTCGAAAATTCACAAGCATTTAGAGCAAGAGAAGAAACTACAGTCATGGTAAGGGAAACTGATGTTTTAAGGTAATGACGGCGTAAGCCTCTGCACATAAAAACAAATGTTCGTGTGTCTAGTTTTATGAGCTGAGATGACTCTCTTCCGCCGCACACTTCCCCTCTTTCTCTCTACCGCCCACTCGAAAATTCACAAGCATTTAGAGCAAGAGAAGAAACTACAGTGATGGTAAGGGAAACTGATGTTTTAAGGTAATGATGGCGTAAGCCTCTGCACATAAAAACAAATGTTCGTGTGTCTAGTTTAATGAGCTGCGATGACTCTCTTCCCCCGCACACTTCCCCTCTTTCTTTCTACCGCCCACTCGAAAATTCACAAGCATTTGGAGCAAGAGAAGAAACTACAGTGATGGTAAGGGAAACTGATGTTTTAAGGTAATGATGGCGTAAGCCTCTGCACATAAAAACAAATGTTCGTGTGTCTAGTTTAATGAGCTGCGATGACTCTCTTCCCCCGCACATTTCCCCTCTTTCTTTCTACCGCCCACTCGAAAATTCACAAGCATTTGGAGCAAGAGAAGAAACTACAGTGATGGTAAGGGAAATTGATGTTTTAAGGTAATGATGGCGTAAGCCTCTGCACATAAAAACAAATGATCGTCTGTCTAGTTTAATGAGCTGAGATGAATTTCTTCCGCCGCACACTTCCCCTCTTTCTCTCTACCGCCCACTCGAAAATTCACAAGTATTTAGAGCAAGAGAAGAAACTACAGTGATGGTAAGTGAAACTGATGTTTTAAGGTAATGATGGCGTAAGCCTCTGCACATAAAAACAAATGTTCGTGTGTCTAGTTTAATGAGCTGAGATGACTCTCTTCCGCCGCACACTGCCCCTCTTTCTCTCTACCGCCCACTCGAAAATTCACAAGCATTTAGAGCAAGAGAAGAAACTACAGTCATGGTAAGGGAAACTGATGTTTTAAGGTAATGATGGCGTAAGCCTCTGCACATAAAAACAAATGTTCGTCTGTCTAGTTTAATGAGCTGAGATGACTCTCTTCCGCCGAACACTTCACCTCTTTCTCTCTACCGCCCACTAGATAATTCACAAGCATTTAGAACAAGAGAAGAAACTACAGTGATTGTAAGGGAAATGGATGTTTTAAGGTAATGATGGCGTAAGCCTCTGTACATAAAAACAAATGTTCTTGTGTCTAGTTTAATGAGCTGAGATGACTCTCTTCCGCCGCACACTTCCCCTCTTTCTCTCTACCGCCCACTCGAAAATTCACAAGCATTTAGAACAAGAGAAGAAACTACAGTCATGGTAAGGGAAACTGATGTTTTAAGGTAATGATGGCGTAAGCCTCTGCACATAAAAACAAATGTTCGTGTGTCTAGTTTAATGAGCTGAGATGACTCTCTTCCGCCGCACACTGCCCCTCTTTCTCTCTACCGCCCACTCGAAAATTCACAAGCATTTAGAGCAAGAGAAGAAACTACAGTCATGGTAAGGGAAACTGATGTTTTAAGGTAATGATGGCGTAAGCCTCTGCACATAAAAACAAATGTTCGTCTGTCTAGTTTAATGAGCTGAGATGACTCTCTTCCGCCGAACACTTCACCTCTTTCTCTCTACCGCCCACTAGATAATTCACAAGCATTTAGAGCAAGAGAAGAAACTACAGTGATTGTAAGGGAAATGGATGTTTTAAGGTAATGATGGCGTAAGCCTCTGTACATAAAAACAAATGTTCTTGTGTCTAGTTTAATGAGCTGAGATGACTCTCTTCCGCCGCACACTTCCCCTCTTTCTCTCTACCGCCCACTCGAAAATTCACAAGCATTTAGAACAAGAGAAGAAACTACAGTCATGGTAAGGGAAACTGATGTTTTAAGGTAATGATGGCGTAAGCCTCTGCACATAAAAACAAATGTTCGTGTGTCTAGTTTAATGAGCTGAGATGACTCTCTTCCGCCGCACACTGCCCCTCTTTCTCTCTACCGCCCACTCGAAAATTCACAAGCATTTAGAGCAAGAGAAGAAACTACAGTGATGGTAAGGGAAACTGATGTTTTAAGGTAATGATGGCGTAAGCCTCTGCACATAAAAACAAATGTTCGTCTGTCTAGTTTGATTAACTGAGATGACTCTCTTCCGCCGCACACTTCCCCTCTTTCTCTCTACCGCCCACTCGAAAATTCACAAGCATTTAGAAGAAGAGAAGAAACTACAGTGATGGTAAGGGAAACTGATGTTTTAAGGTAATGATGGCGTAAGCCTCTGCACATAAAAACAAATGTTCTTGTGTCTAGTTTAATGAGCTGAGATGAATCTCTTCCGCGGCACACTTCCCGTCTTTCTCTCTACCGCCCACTCGAAAATTCACAAGCATTTAGAGCAAGAGAAGAAACTACAGTGATGGTAAGGGAAACTGACGTTTTAAGGTAATGATGGCGTAAGCCTCTGCACATAAAAACAAATGTTCGTGTGTCTAGTTTAATGAGCTGAGATGAATCTCTTCCGCCGCACACTTCCCCTCTTTCTCTCTACCGCCCACTCGAAAATTCACAAGCATTTAGAGCAAGAGAAGAAACTACAGTGATGGTAAGGGAAACTGATGTTTTAAGGTAATGACGGCGTCAGCCTCTGCACATAAAAACAAATGTTCGTGTGTCTAGTTTAATGAGCTGAGATGACTCTCTTCCGCCGCACACTTCCCCTCTTTCTCTCTACCGCCCACTCGAAAATTCACAAGCATTTAGAGAAAGAGAAGAAACTACAGTGATGGTAAGGGAAACTGATGTTTTAAGGTAATGATGGCGTAAGCCTCTGCACATAAAAACAAATGTTCGTGTGTCTAGTTTAATGAGCAAAGATGACTCTCTTCCGCCGCACACTTCCCCTCTTTCTCTCTACCGCCCACTCGAAAATTCACAAGCATTTAGAGCAAGAGAAGAAACTACAGTGATGGTAGGGGAAACTGATGTTTTAAGGTAATGACGGCGTAAGCCTTTGCACATAAAAACAAATGTTCGTGTGTCTAGTTTAATGAGCTGAGATGACTCTCTTCCGCCGCACACTTCCCCTCTTTCTCTCTACCGCCCACTCGAAAATTCACAAGCATTTAGAGCAAGAGAAGAAACTACAGTGATGGTAAGGGAAACTGATGTTTTAAGGTAATGATGGCGTAAGCCTCTGCACATAAAAACAAATGTTCGTCTGTCTTGTTTAATGAGCTGAGATGACTCTCTTCCGCCGCACACTTCCCCTCTTTCTCTCTACCGCCCACTCGAAAATTCACAAGCATTTAGAGCAAGAGAAGAAACTAGAGTGATGTTAAGGGAAACTGATGTTTTAAGGTAATGACGGCGTAAGCCTCTGCACATAAAAACAAATGTTCGTGTGTCTAGTTTAATGAGCTGAGATGACTCTCTTCCGCTGCACAGTTCCCCTCTTTCTCTCTACCGCCCACTCGAAAATTCACAAGCATTTAGAGAAAGAGAAGAAACTACAGTGATGGTAAGGGAAACTGATGTTTTAAGGTAATGATGGCGTAAGCCTCTGCACATAAAAACAAATGTTCGTGTGTCTAGTTTAATGAGCTGAGATGAATTTCTTCCGCCGCACACTTGCCATCTTTCTCTCTACCGCCCACTCGAAAATTCACAAGTATTTAGAGCAAGAGAAGAAACTACAGTGATGGTAAGTGAAACTGATGTTTTAAGGTAATGATGGCGTAAGCCTCTGCACATAAAAACAAATGTTCGTGTGTCTAGTTTAATGAGCTGAGATGACTCTCTTCCGCCGCACACTGCCCCTCTTTCTCTCTAACGCCCACTCGAAAATTCACAAGCATTTAGAGCAAGAGAAGAAACTACAGTCATGGTAAGGGAAACTGATGTTTTAAGGTAATGATGGCGTAAGCCTCTGCACATAAAAACAAATGTTCGTGTGTCTAGTTTAATGAGCTGAGATGACTCTCTTCCGCCGAACACTTCCCCTCTTTCTCTCTACCGCCCACTAGATAATTCACAAGCATTTAGAGCAAGAGAAGAAACTACAGTGATTGTAAGGGAAACTGATGTTTTAAGGTAATGATGGCGTAAGCCTCTGCACATAAAAACAAATGTTCTTGTGTCTAGTTTAATGAGCTGAGATGACTCTCTTCCGCCGCACACTTCCCCTCTTTCTCTCTACCGCCCACTCGAAAATTCACAAGCATTTAGAGCAAGAGAAGAAACTACAGTGATGGTAAGGGAAACTGATGTTTTAAGGTAATGATGGCGTAAGCCTCTGCACATAAAAACAAATGTTCGTGTGTCTAGTTTAATGAGCTGAGATGAATCTCTTCCGGCGCACACTTCCCCTCTTTCTCTCTACCGCCCACTCGAAAATCCACAAGCATTTAGAGCAAGAGATGAAACTACAGTGATGGTAAGGGAAACTGATGTTTTAAGATAATGATGGCGTAAGCCTCTGCACATAAAAACAAATGTTCGTGTGTCTAGTTTAATGAGCTGAGATGAATCTCTTCCGACGCACACTTCCCCTCTTTCTCTCTACCGCCCACTCGAAAATTCACAAGCATTTAGAGCAAGAGAAGAAACTACAGTGATGGTAAGGGAAACTGATGTTTTAAGGTAATGATGGCGTAAGTCTCTGCACATAAAAACAAATGTTCGTCTGTCTAGTTTAATGAGCTGAGATGACTCTCTTCCGCCGCACACTTCCCCTCTTTCTCTCTACCGCCCACTCGAAAATTCACAAGCATTTAGAGCAAGATAAGAAACTACAGTGATGGCAAGGGAAACTGATGTTTTAAGGTAATGAAGGCGTAAGCCTCTGCACATAAAAACAAATGTTCGTCTGTCTAGTTTAATGAGCTGAGATGACTCTCTTCCCCCGCACAGTTCCCCTCTTTCTCTCTACCGCCCACTCGAAAATTCACAAGCATTTAGAAGAAGAGAAGAAACTACAGTGATGGTAAGGGAAACTGATGTTTTAAGGTAATGATGGCGTAAGCCTCTGCACATAAAAACAAATGTTCGTGTGTCTAGTTCAATGAGCTGAGATGACTGTCTTCCGCCGCACACTTCCCCTCTTTCGCTCTACCGCCCACTCGAAAATTCACAAGCATTTAGAGCAAGAGAAGAAACTACAGTGATGGTAAGGGAAACTGATGTTTTAAGGTAATGACGGCGTAAGCCTCTGCACATAAAAACAAATGTTCGTGTGTCTAGTTTAATGAGCTGAGATGACTCTCTTCCCCCGCACACTTCCCCTCTTTCTCTCTACCGCCCACTCGAAGATTCACAAGCATTTAGAAGAAGAGAAGAAACTACAGTGATGGTAAGGGAAACTGATGTTTTAAGGTAATGAAGGCGTAAGCCTCTGCACATAAAAACAAATGTTCGTGTGTCTAGTTTAATGAGCTGAGATGAATCTCTTCCGCCGAACACTTCCCCTCTTTCTCTCTACCGCCCACTCGAAAATTCACAAGCATTTAGAGCAAGAGAAGAAACTACAGTGATTGTAAGGGAAACTGATGTTTTAAGGTAATGATGGCGTAAGCCTCTGCACATAAAAACAAATGTTCGTGTGTCTAGTTTAATGAGCTGCGATGACTCTCTTCCCCCGCACACTTCCCCTCTTTCTCTCTACCGCCCACTCGAAGATTCACAAGCATTTAGAAGAAGAGAAGAAACTACAGTGATGGTAAGGGAAAATGATGTTTTAAGGTAATGAAGGCGTAAGCCTCTGCACATAAAAACAAATGTTCGTGTGTCTAGTTTAATGAGCTGAGATGAATCTCTTCCGCCGAACACTTCCCCTCTTTCTCTCAACCGCCCACTCGAAAATTCACAAGCATTTAGAGCAAGAGAAGAAACTACAGTGATGGTAAGGGAAACTGATGTTTTAAGGTAATGATGGCGTAAGCCTCTGCACATAAAAACAAATGTTCGTCTGTCTAGTTTAATGAGCTGAGATGACTCTCTTCCGCCGCACACTTCCCCTCTTTCTCTCTACCGCCCACTCGAAAATTCACAAGCATTTAGAGCAAGAGAAGAAACTACAGTGATGGTAAGGGAAACTGATGTTTTAAGGTAATGAAGGCGTAAGCCTCTGCACATAAAAACAAATGTTCGTCTGTCTAGTTTAATGAGCTGAGATGACTCTCTTCCGCCGCACAGTTCCCCTCTTTCTCTCTACCGCCCACTCGAAAATTCACAAGCATTTAGAAGAAGAGAAGAAACTACAGTGATGGTAAGGGAAACTGATGTTTTAAGGTAATGATGGCGTAAGCCTCTGCACATAAAAACAAATGTTCGTGTGTCTAGTTTAATGAGCTGAGATGAATCTCTTCCGCCGCACACTTCCCCTCTTTCTCTCTACCGCCCACTCGAAAATTCACAAGCATTTAGAGCAAGAGCAGAAACTACAGTCATGGTAAGGGAAACTGATGTTTTAAGGTAATGATGGCGTAAGCCTCTGGACATAAAAACAAATGTTCGTTTGTCTAGTTTAATGAGCTGAGATGACTCTCTTCCGCCGCACACTTCCCCTGTTTCTATCTACCGCTCACTCGAAAATTCACAAGCATTTAGAGCAAGAGAAGAAACTACAGTGATGGTAAGGGAAACTGATGTTTTAAGGTAATGATGGCGTAAGCCTCTGCACATAAAAACAAATGTTCGTGTGTCTAGTTTAATGAGCTGAGATGAATCTCTTCCGCCGCACACTTCCCCTCTTTCTCTCTACCGCCCACTCGAAAATTCACAAGCATTTAGAGAAAGAGAAGAAACTACAGTGATGGTAAGGGAAACTGATGTTTTAAGGTAATGATGGCGTAAGCCTCTGCACATAAAAACAAATGTTCGTGTGTCTAGTTTAATGAGCTGAGATGAATCTCTTCCGCCGCATTCTTCCCCTCTTTCTCTCTACCGCCCACTCGAAAATTCACAAGCATTTAGAGCAAGAGAAGAAACTACAGTGATGGTAAGGGAAACTGATGTTTTAAGGTAATGATGGCGTAAGCCTCTGCACATAAAAACAAATGTTCGTCTGTCTAGTTTAATGAGCTGAGATGAATCTCTTCCGACGCACACTTCCCCTCTTTCTCTCTATCGCCCACTCGAAAATCCACAAGCATTTAGAGCAAGAGATGAAACTACAGTGATGGTAAGGGAAACTGATGTTTTAAGATAATGATGACGTAAGCCTCTGCACATAAAAACAAATGTTCGTGTGTCTAGTTTAATGAGCTGAGATGAATCTCTTCCGACGCACACTTCCCCTCTTTCTCTCTACCGCCCACTCGAAAATTCACAAGCATTTAGAGCAAGAGAAGAAACTACAGTGATGGTAAGGGAAACTGATGTTTTAAGGTAATGATGGCGTAAGCCTCTGCACATAAAAACAAATGTTCGTCTGTCTAGTTTAATGAGCTGAGATGAATCTCTTCCGCCGCACTCTTCCCCTCTTTCTCTCTACCGCCCACTCGAAAATTCACAAGCATTTAGAGCAAGAGAAGAAACTACAGTGATGGTAAGGGAAACTGATGTTTTAAGGTAATGATGGCGTAAGCCTCTGCACATAAAAACAAATGTTCATCTGTCTAGTTTAATGAGCTGAGATGACTCTCTTCCGCCGCACACTTCCCCTCTTTCTCTCTACCGCCCACTCGAAAATTCACAAGCATTTAGAGCAAGAGAAGAAACTACAGTGATGGTAAGGGAAACTGATGTTTTAAGGTAATGAAGGCGTAAGCCTCTGCACATAAAAACAAATGTTCGTCTGTCTAGTTTAATGAGCTGAGATGACTCTCTTCCGCCGCACAGTTCCCCTCTTTCTCTCTACCGCCCACTCGAAAATTCACAAGCATTTAGAAGAAGAGAAGAAACTACAGTGATGGTAAGGGAAACTGATGTTTTAAGGTAATGATGGCGTAAGCCTCTGCACATAAAAACAAATGTTCGTGTGTCTAGTTTAATGAGCTGAGATGAATCTCTTCCGCCGCACACTTCCCCTCTTTCTCTCTACCGCCCACTCGAAAATTCACAAGCATTTAGAGCAAGAGCAGAAACTACAGTCATGGTAAGGGAAACTGATGTTTTAAGGTAATGATGGCGTAAGCCTCTGCACATAAAAACAAATGTTCGTGTGTCTAGTTTAATGAGCTGAGATGACTCTCTTCCGCCGCACACTTCCCCTGTTTCTATCTACCGCTCACTCGAAAATTCACAAGCATTTAGAGCAAGAGAAGAAACTACAGTGATGGTAAGGGAAACTGATGTTTTAAGGTAATGATGGCGTAAGCCTCTGCACATAAAAACAAATGTTCGTGTGTCTAGTTTAATGAGCTGAGATGAATCTCTTCCGCCGCACACTTCCCCTCTTTCTCTCTACCGCCCACTCGAAAATTCACAAGCATTTAGAGAAAGAGAAGAAACTACAGTGATGGTAAGGGAAACTGATGTTTTAAGGTAATGATGGCGTAAGCCTCTGCACATAAAAACAAATGTTCGTGTGTCTAGTTTAATGAGCTGAGATGAATCTCTTCCGCCGCACACTTCCCATCTTTCTCTCTACCGTCCACTAGATAATTCACAAGCATTTAGAGCAAGAGAAGAACCTACAGTGATGGTAAGGGAAACTGATGTTTTAAGGTAAAGATTGCGTAAGCCTCTGCATATAAAAACAAATGTTCGTGTGTCTAGTTTAATGAGCTGAGATGACTCTCTTCCGCCGCACACTGCCCCTCTTTCTCTCTACCGCCCACTCGAAAATTCACAAGCATTTAGAGCAAGAGAAGAAACTACAGTCATGGTAAGGGAAACTGATGTTTTAAGGTAATGAAGGCGTAAGCCTCTGCACATAAAAACAAATGTTCGTCTGTCTAGTTTAATGAGCTGAGATGACTCTCTTCCGCCGCACACTTCCCCTCTTTCTCTCTACCGCCCACTCGAAAATTCACAAGCATTTAGAAGAAGAGAAGAAACTACAGTGATGGTAAGGGAAACTGATGTTTTAAGGTAATGATGGCGTAAGCCTCTGCACATAAAAACAAATGTTCGTGTGTCTAGTTTAATGAGCTGAGATGAATCTCTTCCGCCGCACACATCCCCTCTTTCTCTCTACCGCCCACTCGAAAATTCACAAGCATTTAGAGCAAGAGCAGAAACTACAGTCATGGTAAGGGAAACTGATGTTTTAAGGTAATGATGGCGTAAGCCTCTGCACATAAAAACAAATGTTCGTGTGTCTAGTTTAATGAGCTGAGATGACTCTCTTCCGCCGCACACTTCCCCTGTTTCTATCTACCGCTCACTCGAAAATTCACAAGCATTTAGAGCAAGAGAAGAAACTACAGTGATGGTAAGGGAAACTGATGTTTTAAGGTAATGATGGCGTAAGCCTCTGCACATAAAAACAAATGTTCGTGTGTCTAGTTTAATGAGCTGAGATGAATCTCTTCCGCCGCACTCTTCCCCTCTTTCTCTCTACCGCCCACTCGAAAATTCACAAGCATTTAGAGCAAGAGAAGAAACTACAGTGATGGTAAGGGAAACTGATGTTTTAAGGTAATGATTGCGTAAGCCTCTGCATATATAAACAAATGTTCGTGTGTCTAGTTTAATGAGCTGAGTTGACTCTCTTACGCCGCACACTTCCCCTCTTTCTCTCTACCGCCCACTAGATAATTCACAAGCATTTAGAGCAAGAGAAGAAACTACAGTGATGGTAAGGGAAACTGATGTTTTAAGGTAATGATGGCGTAAGCCTCTCCACATAAAAACAAATGTTCGTGTGTCTAGTTTAATGAGCTGAGATGAATCTCTTCCGCCGCACACTTCACCTCTTTCTCTCTACCGCCCACTCGAAAATTCACAAGCATTTAGAGCAAGAGAAGAAACTACAGTGATGGTAAGGGAAACTGATGTTTTAAGGTAATGATGGCGTAAGCCTCTGCACATAAAAACAAATGTTCGTGTGTCTAGTTTAATGAGCTGAGATGAATCTCTTCCGCCGCACACTTCACCTCTTTCTCTCTACCGCCCACTCGAAAATTCACAATTATTTAGAACAAGAGAAGAAACTACAGTCATGGTAAGGGAAACTGATGTTTTAAGGTAATGATTGCGTAAGCATCTGCATATAAAAACAAATGTTCGTGTGTCTAGTTTAATGAGCTGAGATGAATCTCTTCCGCCGCACACTTCCCATCTTTCTCTCTACCGTCCACTAGAAAATTCACAAGCATTTAGAGCAAGAGAAGAAACTACAGTGATGGTAAGGGAAACTGATGATTTAAGGTAATGATTGGGTAAGCCTCTGCATATAAAAACAAATGTTCGTGTGTCTAGTTTAATGAGCTGAGATGACTCTCTTCCGCCGCACACTGCCCCTCTTTCTCTCTACCGCCCACTCGAAAATTCACAAGCATTTAGAGCAAGAGAAGAAACTAGAGTCATGGTAAGTGAAACTGATGTTTTAAGGTAATGACGGCGTAAGCCTCTGCACATAAAAACAAATGTTCGTGTGTCTAGTTTTATGAGCTGAGATGACTCTCTTCCGCCGCACACTTCCCCTCTTTCTCTCTACCGCCCACTCGAAAATTCACAAGCATTTAGAGCAAGAGAAGAAACTACAGTGATGGTAAGGGAAACTGATGTTTTAAGGTAATGATGGCGTAAGCCTCTGCACATAAAAACAAATGTTCGTGTGTCTAGTTTAATGAGCTGCGATGACTCTCTTCCCCCGCACACTTCCCCTCTTTCTTTCTACCGCCCATTCGAAAATTCACAAGCATTTGGAGCAAGAGAAGAAACTACAGTGATGGTAAGGGAAACTGATGTTTTAAGGTAATGATTGCGTAAGCATCTGCATATAAAAACAAATGTTCGTGTGTCTAGTTTAATGAGCTGAGATGAATCTCTTCCGCCGCACACTTCCCATCTTTCTCTCTACCGTCCACTAGAAAATTCACAAGCATTTAGAGCAAGAGAAGAAACTACAGTGATGGTAAGGGAAACTGATGATTTAAGGTAATGATTGGGTAAGCCTCTGCATATAAAAACAAATGTTCGTGTGTCTAGTTTAATGAGCTGAGATGACTCTCTTCCGCCGCACACTGCCCCTCTTTCTCTCTACCGCCCACTCGAAAATTCACAAGCATTTAGAGCAAGAGAAGAAACTACAGTCATGGTAAGGGAAACTGATGTTTTAAGGTAATGATGGCGTAAGCCTCTGCACATAAAAACAAATGTTCGTCTGTCTAGTTTAATGAGCTGAGATGAATTTCTTCCGCCGCACACTTCCCCTCTTTCTCTCTACCGCCCACTCGAAAATTCACAAGTATTTAGAGCAAGAGAAGAAACTACAGTGATGGTAAGTGAAACTGATGTTTTAAGGTAATGATGGCGTAAGCCTCTGCACATAAAAACAAATGTTCGTGTGTCTAGTTTAATGAGCTGAGATGACTCTCTTCCGCCGCACACTGCCCCTCTTTCTCTCTACCGCCCACTCGAAAATTCACAAGCATTTAGAGCAAGAGAAGAAACTACAGTGATGGTAAGGGAAACTGATGTTTTAAGGTAATGATGGCGTAAGCCTCTGCACATAAAAACAAATGTTCGTGTGTCTAGTTTAATGAGCTGAGATGACTCTCTTCCGCCGAACACTTCCCCTCTTTCTCACTACCGCCCACTAGATAATTCACAAGCATTTAGAGCAAGAGAAGAAACTACAGTGATTGTAAGGGAAATTGATGTTTTAAGGTAATGATGGCGTAAGCCTCTGTACATAAAAACAAATGTTCTTGTGTCTAGTTTAATGAGCTGAGATGACTCTCTTCCGCCGCACACTTCCCCTCTTTCTCTCTACCGCCCACTCGAAAATTCACAAGCATTTAGAACAAGAGAAGAAACTACAGTGATGGTAAGGGAAACTGATGTTTTAAGGTAATGACGGCGTAAGCCTCTGCACATAAAAACAAATGTTCGTGTGTCTAGTTTAATGAGCAAAGATGACTCTCTTCCGCCGCACACTGCCCCTCTTTCTCTCTACCGCCCACTCGAAAATTCACAAGCTTTTAGAGCAAGAGAATAAACTACAGTGATGGTAAGGGAAACTGATGTTTTAAGGTAATGATGGCGTAAGCCTCTCCACATAAAAACAAATGTTCGTGTGTCTAGTTTAATGAGCTGAGATGAATCTCTTCCGCCGCACACTTCACCTCTTTCTCTCTACCGCCCACTCGAAAATTCACAAGCATTTAGAGCAAGAGAAGAACCTACAGTGATGGTAAGGGAAACTGATGTTTTAAGGTAATGATTGCGTAAGCATCTGCATATAAAAACAAATGTTCGTGTGTCTAGTTTAATTAGCTGAGATGAATCTCTTCCGCCGCACACTTCCCATCTTTCTCTCTACCGTCCACTAGAAAATTCACAAGCATTTAGAGCAAGAGAAGAAACTACAGTGATGGTAAGGGAAACTGATGATTTAAGGTAATGATTGGGTAAGCCTCTGCATATAAAAACAAATGTTCGTGTGTCTAGTTTAATGAGCTGAGATGACTCTCTTCCGCCGCACACTGCCCCTCTTTCTCTCTACCGCCCACTCGAAAATTCACAAGCATTGAGAGCAAGAGAAGAAACTAGAGTCATGGTAAGGGAAACTGATGTTTTAAGGTAATGACGGCGTAAGCCTCTGCACATAAAAACAAATGTTCGTGTGTCTAGTTTAATGAGCTGCGATGACTCTCTTCCCCCGCACACTTCCCCTCTTTCTTTCTACGCCCATTCGAAAATTCACAAGCATTTGGAGCAAGAGAAGAAACTACAGTGATGGAAAGGGAAACTGATGTTTTAAGGTAATGATTGCGTAAGCATCTGCATATAAAAACAAATGTTCGTGTGTCTAGTTTAATGAGCTGAGATGAATCTCTTCCGCCGCACACTTCCCATCTTTCTCTCTACCGTCCACTAGAAAATTCACAAGCATTTAGAGCAAGAGAAGAAACTACAGTGATGGTAAGTGAAACTGATGTTTTAAGGTAATGATGGCGTAAGCCTCTGCACATAAAAACAAATGTTCGTGTGTCTAGTTTAATGAGCTGAGATGACTCTCTTCCGCCGAACACTTCCCCTCTTTCTCACTACCGCCCACTAGATAATTCACAAGCATTTAGAGCAAGAGAAGAAACTACAGTGATTGTAAGGGAAATTGATGTTTTAAGGTAATGATGGCGTAAGCCTCTGTACATAAAAACAAATGTTCTTGTGTCTAGTTTAATGAGCTGAGATGACTCTCTTCCGCCGCACACTTCCCTTCTTTCTCTCTACCGCCCACTCGAAAATTCACAAGCATTTAGAACAAGAGAAGAAACTACAGTCATGGTAAGGGAAACTGATGTTTTAAGGTAATGATGGCGTAAGCCTCTGCACATAAAAACAAATGTTCGTGTGTCTAGTTTAATGAGCTGAGATGACTCTCTTCCGCCGCACACTGCCCCTCTTTCTCTCTACCGCCCACTCGAAAATTCACAAGCATTTAGAGCAAGAGAAGAAACTACAGTGATGGTAAGGGAAACTGATGTTTTAAGGTAATGATGGCGTAAGCCTCTGCACATAAAAACAAATGTTCGTCTGTCTAGTTTAATGAACTGAGATGACTCTCTTCCGCCGCACACTTCCCCTCTTTCTCTCTACCGCCCACTCGAAAATTCACAAGCATTTAGAAGAAGAGAAGAAACTACAGTGATGGTAAGGGAAACTGATGTTTTAAGGTAATGATGGCGTAAGCCTCTGCACATAAAAACAAATGTTCTTCTGTCTAGTTTAATGAGCTGAGATGAATCTCTTCCGCCGCACACTTCCCGTCTTTCTCTCTACCGCCCACTCGAAAATTCACAAGCATTTAGAGCAAGAGAAGAAACTACAGTGATGGTAAGGGAAACTGATGTTTTAAGGTAATGATGGCGTAAGCCTCTGCACATAAAAACAAATGTTCGTGTGTCTAGTTTAATGAGCTGAGATGAATCTCTTCCGCCGCACACTTCCCATCTTTCTCTCTACCGTCCACTAGAAAATTCACAAGCATTTAGAGCAAGAGAAGAAACTACAGTGATGGTAAGGGAAACTGATGATTTAAGGTAATGATTGGGTAAGCCTCTGCATATAAAAACAAATGTTCGTGTGTCTAGTTTAATGAGCTGAGATGACTCTCTTCCGCCGCACACCGCCCCTCTTTCTCTCTACCGCCCACTCGAAAATTCACAAGCATTTAGAGCAAGAGAAGAAACTACAGTCATGGTAAGGGAAACTGATGTTTTAAGGTAATGACGGCGTAAGCCTCTGCACATAAAAACAAATGTTCGTGTGTCTAGTTTTATGAGCTGAGATGACTCTCTTCCGCCGCACACTTCCCCTCTTTCTCTCTACCGCCCACTCGAAAATTCACAAGCATTTAGAGCAAGAGAAGAAACTACAGTGATGGTAAGGGAAACTGATGTTTTAAGGTAATGATGGCGTAAGCCTCTGCACATAAAAACAAATGTTCGTGTGTCTAGTTTTATGAGCTGAGATGACTCTCTTCCGCCGCACACTTCCCCTCTTTCTCTCTACCGCCCACTCGAAAATTCACAAGCATTTAGAGCAAGAGAAGAAACTACAGTGATGGTAAGGGAAACTGATGTTTTAAGGTAATGATGGCGTAAGCCTCTGCACATAAAAACAAATGTTCGTGTGTCTAGTTTAATGAGCTGCGATGACTCTCTTCCCCCGCACACTTCCCCTCTTTCTTTCTACCGCCCACTCGAAAATTCACAAGCATTTGGAGCAAGAGAAGAAACTACAGTGATGGTAAGGGAAACTGATGTTTTAAGGTAATGATGGCGTAAGCCTCTGCACATAAAAACAAATGTTCGTCTGTCTAGTTTAATGAGCTGAGATGAATTTCTTCCGCCGCACACTTCCCCTCTTTCTCTCTACCGCCCACTCGAAAATTCACAAGTATTTAGAGCAAGAGAAGAAACTACAGTGATGGTAAGTGAAACTGATGTTTTAAGGTAATGATGGCGTAAGCCTCTGCGCATAAAAACAAATGTTCGTGTGTCTAGTTTAATGAGCTGAGATGACTCTCTTCCGCCGCACACTGCCCCTCTTTCTCTCTACCGCCCACTCGAAAATTCACAAGCATTTAGAGCAAGAGAAGAAACTACAGTCATGGTAAGGGAAACTGATGTTTTAAGGTAATGATGGCGTAAGCCTCTTCACATAAAAACAAATGTTCGTGTGTCTAGTTTAATGAGCTGAGATGACTCTCTTCCGCCGAACACTTCCCCTCTTTCTCACTACCGCCCACTAGATAATTCACAAGCATTTAGAGCAAGAGAAGAAACTACAGTGATTGTAAGGGAAATTGATGTTTTAAGGTAATGATGGCGTAAGCCTCTGTACATAAAAACAAATGTTCTTGTGTCTAGTTTAATGAGCTGTGATGACTCTCTTCCGCCGCACACTTCCCTTCTTTCTCTCTACCGCCCACTCGAAAATTCACAAGCATTTAGAACAAGAGAAGAAACTACAGTCATGGTAAGGGAAACTGATGTTTTAAGGTAATGATGGCGTAAGCCTCTGCTAATAAAAACAAATGTTCGTGTGTCTAGTTTAATGAGCTGAGATGACTCTCTTCCGCCGCACACTGCCCCTCTTTCTCTCTACCGCCCACTCGAAAATTCACAAGCATTTAGAGCAAGAGAAGAAACTACAGTCATGGTAAGGGAAACTGATGTTTTAAGGTAATGATGGCGTAAGCCTCTGCACATAAAAACAAATGTTCGTGTGTCTAGTTTAATGAGCTGAGATGAATCTCTTCCGCCGCACACTTCCCCTCTTTCTCTCTACCGCCCACTCGAAAATTCACAAGCATTTAGAGAAAGAGAAGAAACTACAGTGATGGTAAGGGAAACTGATGTTTTAAGGTAATGATGGCGTAAGCCTCTGCACATAAAAACAAATGTTCGTGTGTCTAGTTTAATGAGCAAAGATGACTCACTTCCGCCGCACACTTCCCCTCTTTCTCTCTACCGCCCACTCGAAAATTCACAAGCATTTAGAGCAAGAGAAGAAACTACAGTGATGGTAGGGGAAACTGATGTTTTAAGGTAATGATGGCGTAAGCCTCTGCTAATAAAAACAAATGTTCGTGTGTCTAGTTTAATGAGCTGAGATGAATCTCTTCCGCCGCACACTTCCCCTCTTTCTCTCTACCGCCCACTCGAAAATTCACAAGCATTTAGAGCAAGAGAAGAAACTACAGTGATGGTAAGGGAAACTGATGTTTTAAGGTAATGACGGCGTAAGCCTCTGCACATAAAAACAAATGTTCGTGTGTCTAGTTTAATGAGCTGAGATGACTCTCTTCCGCCGCACACTTCCCCTCTTTCTCTCTACCGCCCACTCGAAAATTCACAAGCATTTAGAGAAAGAGAAGAAACTACAGTGATGGTAAGGGAAACTGATGTTTTAAGGTAATGATGGCGTAAGCCTCTGCACATAAAAACAAATGTTCGTGTGTCTAGTTTAATGAGCAAAGATGACTCACTTCCGCCGCACACTTCCCCTCTTTCTCTCTACCGCCCACTCGAAAATTCACAAGCATTTAGAGCAAGAGAAGAAACTACAGTGATGGTAGGGGAAACTGATGTTTTAAGGTAATGATGATGTAATCCTCTGCACATAAAAACAAATGTTCGTGTGTCTAGTTTAATGAGCTGGGAAGAATCTCTTCCGCCGCACACTTCCCCTCTTTCTCTCTACCGCCTACTCGAAAATTCACAAGCATTTAGAGCAAGAGAAGAAACTACAGTGATGGTAAGGGAAACTGATGTTTTAAGGTAATGATGGCGTAAGCCTCTGCACATAAAAACAAATGTTCGTGTGTCTAGTTTAATGATCTGAGATGAATCTCTTCCGCCGCACACTTCCCGTCTTTCTCTCTACCGCCCATTCGAAAATTCACAAGCATTTAGAGCAAGAGAAGAAACTAGAGTGATGGTAAGGGAAACTGATGTTTTAAGGTAATGACGGCGTAAGCCTCTGCACATAAAAACAAATGTTCGTGTGTCTAGTTTAATGAGCTGAGATGACTCTCTTCCGCCGCACACTTCCCCTCTTTCTCTCTACCGCCCACTCGAAAATTCACAAGCATTTAGAGCAAGAGAAGAAACTACAGTGATGGTAAGGGAAACGGATGTTTTAAGGTAATGATGCCGTAAGCCTCTGCACATAAAAACAAATGTTCGTCTGTCTTGTTTAATGAGCTGAGATGACTCTCTTCCGCCGCACACTTCCCCTCTTTCTCTCTACCGCCCACTCGAAAATTCACAAGCATTTAGAGCAAGAGAAGAAACTAGAGTGATGGTAAGGGAAACTGATGTTTTAAGGTAATGACGGCGTAAGCCTCTGCACATAAAAACAAATGTTCGTGTGTCTAGTTTAATGAGCTGAGATGACTCTCTTCCCCCGCACACTTCCCCTCTTTCTCTCGACCGCCCACTCGAAGATTCACAAGCATTTAGAAGAAGAGAAGAAACTGCAGTGATGGTAAGGGAAACTGATGTTTTAAGGTAATGAAGGCGTAAGCCTCTGCACATAAAAACAAATGTTCGTGTGTCTAGTTTAATGAGCTGAGATGACTCTCTTCCCCCGCACACTTCCCCTCTTTCTCTCTACCGCCCACTCGAAGATTCACAAGCATTTAGAAGAAGAGAAGAAACTACAGTGATGGTAAGGGAAACTGATGTTTTAAGGTAATGATGGCTTAAGCCTCTGCACATAAAACAAATGTTCGTGTGTCTAGTTTAATGAGCTGAGATGAATCTCTTCCGCCGAACACTTCCCCTCTTTCTCTCTACCGCCCACTAGATAATTCACAAGCATTTAGAGAAAGAGAAGAAACTACAGTGATGGTAAGGGAAACTGATGTTTTAAGGTAATGATGGCGTAAGCCTCTGCACATAAAAACAAATGTTCGTGTGTCTAGTTTAATGAGCTGAGATGACTCTCTTCCGCCGCACACTGCCCCTCTTTCTCTCTAACGCCCACTCGAAAATTCACAAGCATTTAGGGCAAGTGAAGAAACTACAGTCATGGTAAGGGAAACTGATGTTTTAAGGTAATGATGGCGTAAGCCTCTGCACATAAAAACAAATGTTCGTGTGTCTAGTTTAATGAGCTGAGATGACTCTCTTCCGCCGAACACTTCCCCTCTTTCTCTCTACCGCCCACTCGAAAATTCACAAGCATTTAGAGAAAGAGAAGAAACTACAGTGATGGTAAGGGAAACTGATGATTTAAGGTAATGATGGCGTAAGCCTCTGCACATAAAAACAAATGTTCGTGTGTCTAGTTTAATGAGCTGAGATGACTCTCTTCCGCTGCACAGTTCCCCTCTTTCTCTCTACCGCCCACTCGAAAATTCACAAGCATTTAGAGAAAGAGAAGAAACTACAGTGATGGTAAGGGAAACTGATGTTTTAAGGTAATGATGGCGTAAGCCTCTGCACATAAAAACAAATGTTCGTGTGTCTAGTTTAATGAGCTGAGATGACTCTCTTCCGCCGCACACTGCCCCTCTTTCTCTCTACCGCCCACTCGAAAATTCACAAGCATTTAGAGCAAGAGAAGAAACTACAGTCATGGTAAGGGAAACTGATGTTTTAAGGTAATGATGGCGTAAGCCTCTGCACATAAAAACAAATGTTCGAGCGTCTAGTTTAATGAACTGAGATGAATCTCTTCCGCCGCACACTTCCCCTCTTTCTCTCTACCGCCCACTCGAAAATTCACAAGCATTTAGAGCAAGAGAAGAAACTACAGTGATGGTAAGGGAAACTGATGTTTTAAGGTAATGACGGCGTAAGCCTCTGCACATAAAAACAAATGTTCGTGTGTCTAGTTTAATGAACTGAGATGAATCTCTTCCGCCGCACACTTCCCCTCTTTCTCTCTACCGCCCACTCGAAAATTCACAAGCATTTAGAGAAAGAGAAGAAACTACAGTGATGGTAAGGGAAACTGATGTTTTAAGGTAATGAAGGCGTAAGCCTCTGCACATAAAAACAAATGTTCGTGTGTCTAGTTTAATGAGCTGAGATGAATCTCTTCCGCCGCACACTTCCCCTCTTTCTCTCTACCGCCCACTCGAAAATTCACAAGCATTTAGAGAAAGAGAAGAAACTACAGTGATGGTAAGGGAAACTGATGTTTTAAGGTAATGATGGCGTAAGCCTCTGCACATAAAAACAAATGTTCGTGTGTCTAGTTTAATGAGCAAAGATGACTCACTTCCGCCGCACACTTCCCCTCTTTCTCTCTACCGCCCACTCGAAAATTCACAAGCATTTAGAGCAAGAGAAGAAACTACAGTGATGGTAGGGGAAACTGATGTTTTAAGGTAATGATGATGTAATCCTCTGCACATAAAAACAAATGTTCGTGTGTCTAGTTTAATGAGCTGAGAAGAATCTCTTCCGCCGCACACTTCCCCTCTTTCTCTCTACCGCCTACTCGAAAATTCACAAGCATTTAGAGCAAGAGAAGAAACTACAGTGATGGTAAGGGAAACTGATGTTTTAAGGTAATGATGGCGTAAGCCTCTGCACATAAAAACAAATGTTCGTGTGTCTAGTTTAATGATCTGAGATGAATCTCTTCCGCCGCACACTTCCCGTCTTTCTCTCTACCGCCCATTCGAAAATTCACAAGCATTTAGAGCAAGAGAAGAAACTAGAGTGATGGTAAGGGAAACTGATGTTTTAAGGTAATGACGGCGTAAGCCTCTGCACATAAAAACAAATGTTCGTGTGTCTAGTTTAATGAGCTGAGATGACTCTCTTCCGCCGCACACTTCCCCTCTTTCTCTCTACCGCCCACTCGAAAATTCACAAGCATTTAGAGCAAGAGAAGAAACTACAGTGATGGTAAGGGAAACGGATGTTTTAAGGTAATGATGCCGTAAGCCTCTGCACATAAAAACAAATGTTCGTCTGTCTTGTTTAATGAGCTGAGATGACTCTCTTCCGCCGCACACTTCCCCTCTTTCTCTCTACCGCCCACTCGAAAATTCACAAGCATTTAGAGCAAGAGAAGAAACTAGAGTGATGGTAAGGGAAACTGATGTTTTAAGGTAATGACGGCGTAAGCCTCTGCACATAAAAACAAATGTTCGTGTGTCTAGTTTAATGAGCTGAGATGACTCTCTTCCCCCGCACACTTCCCCTCTTTCTCTCGACCGCCCACTCGAAGATTCACAAGCATTTAGAAGAAGAGAAGAAACTGCAGTGATGGTAAGGGAAACTGATGTTTTAAGGTAATGAAGGCGTAAGCCTCTGCACATAAAAACAAATGTTCGTGTGTCTAGTTTAATGAGCTGAGATGACTCTCTTCCCCCGCACACTTCCCCTCTTTCTCTCTACCGCCCACTCGAAGATTCACAAGCATTTAGAAGAAGAGAAGAAACTACAGTGATGGTAAGGGAAACTGATGTTTTAAGGTAATGATGGCTTAAGCCTCTGCACATAAAACAAATGTTCGTGTGTCTAGTTTAATGAGCTGAGATGAATCTCTTCCGCCGAACACTTCCCCTCTTTCTCTCTACCGCCCACTAGATAATTCACAAGCATTTAGAGAAAGAGAAGAAACTACAGTGATGGTAAGGGAAACTGATGTTTTAAGGTAATGATGGCGTAAGCCTCTGCACATAAAAACAAATGTTCGTGTGTCTAGTTTAATGAGCTGAGATGACTCTCTTCCGCCGCACACTGCCCCTCTTTCTCTCTAACGCCCACTCGAAAATTCACAAGCATTTAGGGCAAGTGAAGAAACTACAGTCATGGTAAGGGAAACTGATGTTTTAAGGTAATGATGGCGTAAGCCTCTGCACATAAAAACAAATGTTCGTGTGTCTAGTTTAATGAGCTGAGATGACTCTCTTCCGCCGAACACTTCCCCTCTTTCTCTCTACCGCCCACTCGAAAATTCACAAGCATTTAGAGAAAGAGAAGAAACTACAGTGATGGTAAGGGAAACTGATGATTTAAGGTAATGATGGCGTAAGCCTCTGCACATAAAAACAAATGTTCGTGTGTCTAGTTTAATGAGCTGAGATGACTCTCTTCCGCTGCACAGTTCCCCTCTTTCTCTCTACCGCCCACTCGAAAATTCACAAGCATTTAGAGAAAGAGAAGAAACTACAGTGATGGTAAGGGAAACTGATGTTTTAAGGTAATGATGGCGTAAGCCTCTGCACATAAAAACAAATGTTCGTGTGTCTAGTTTAATGAGCTGAGATGACTCTCTTCCGCTGCACAGTTCCCCTCTTTCTCTCTACCGCCCACTCGAAAATTCACAAGCATTTAGAGAAAGAGAAGAAACTACAGTGATGGTAAGTGAAACTGATGTTTTAAGGTAATGATGGCGTAAGCCTCTGCACATAAAAACAAATGTTCGTGTGTCTAGTTTAATGAGCTGAGATGACTCTCTTCCACTGCACAGTTCCCCTCTTTCTCTCTACCGCCCACTCGAAAATTCACAAGCATTTAGAGAAAGAGAAGAAACTACAGTGATGGTAAGGGAAACTGATGTTTTAAGGTAATGATGGCGTAAGCCTCTGCACATAAAAACAAATGTTCGTGTGTCTAGTTTAATGAGCTGAGATGACTCTCTTCCGCCGCACACTTCCCCTCTTTCTCTCTACCGCCCACTCGAAAATTCACAAGCATTTAGAGAAAGAGAAGAAACTACAGTGATGGTAAGGGAAACTGATGTTTTAAGGTAATGATGGCGTAAGCCTCTGCACATAAAAACAAATGTTCGTGTGTCTAGTTTAATGAGCTGAGATGAATCTCTTCCGGCGCACACTTCCCCTCTTTCTCTCTACCGCCCACTCGAAAATCCACAAGCATTTAGAGCAAGATATGAAACTACAGTGATGGTAAGGGAAACTGATGTTTTAAGATAATGATGGCGTAAGGCTCTGCACATAAAAACAAATGTTCGTGTGTCTAGTTTAATGAGCTGAGATGAATCTCTTCCGACGCACACTTCCCCTCTTTCTCTCTACCGCCCACTCGAAAATTCACAAGCATTTAGAGCAAGAGAAGAAACTACAGTGATGGTAAGGGAAACTGATGTTTTAAGGTAATGATGGCGTAAGTCTCTGCACATAAAAACAAATGTTCGTCTGTCTAGTTTAATGAGCTGAGATGACTCTCTTCCGCCGCACACTTCCCCTCTTTCTCTCTACCGCCCACTCGAAAATTCACAAGCATTTAGAGCAAGATAAGAAACTACAGTGATGGCAAGGGAAACTGATGTTTTAAGGTAATGAAGGCGTAAGCCTCTGCACATAAAAACAAATGTTCGTCTGTCTAGTTTAATGAGCTGAGATGACTCTCTTCCCCCGCACAGTTCCCCTCTTTCTCTCTACCGCCCACTCGAAAATTCACAAGCATTTAGAAGAAGAGAAGAAACTACAGTGATGGTAAGGGAAACTGATGTTTTAAGGTAATGATGGCGTAAGCCTCTGCACATAAAAACAAATGTTCGTGTGTCTAGTTCAATGAGCTGAGATGACTGTCTTCCGCCGCACACTTCCCCTCTTTCGCTCTACCGCCCACTCGAAAATTCACAAGCATTTAGAGCAAGAGAAGAAACTACAGTGATGGTAAGGGAAACTGATGTTTTAAGGTAATGACGGCGTAAGCCTCTGCACATAAAAACAAATGTTCGTGTGTCTAGTTTAATGAGCTGAGATGACTCTCTTCCCCCGCACACTTCCCCTCTTTCTCTCTACCGCCCACTCGAAGATTCACAAGCATTTAGAAGAAGAGAAGAAACTACAGTGATGGTAAGGGAAACTGATGTTTTAAGGTAATGAAGGCGTAAGCCTCTGCACATAAAAACAAATGTTCGTGTGTCTAGTTTAATGAGCTGAGATGAATCTCTTCCGCCGAACACTTCCCCTCTTTCTCTCTACCGCCCACTCGAAAATTCACAAGCATTTAGAGCAAGAGAAGAAACTACAGTGATTGTAAGGGAAACTGATGTTTTAAGGTAATGATGGCGTAAGCCTCTGCACATAAAAACAAATGTTCGTCTGTCTAGTTTAATGAGCTGAGATGAATCTCTTCCGCTGCACACTTCCCCTCTTTCTCTCTACCGCCCACTCGAAAATTCACAAGCATTTAGAGAAAGAGAAGAAACTACAGTCATGGTAAGGGAAACTGATGTTTTAAGGTAATGATGGCGTAAGCCTATGCACATAAAAACAAATGTTCGTGTGTCTAGTTTAATGAGCTGAGATGAATTTCTTCCGCCGCACACTTCCCTCTTTCTCTCTACCGCCCACTCGAAAATTCACAAGCATTTAGAGCAAGAGAAGAAACTACAGTGATGGTAAGTGAAACTGATGTTTTAAGGTAATGATGGCGTTAGCCTCTGCACATAAAAACAAATGTTCGTGTGTCTAGTTTAATGAGCTGAGATGACTCTCTTCCGCCGCACACTGCCCCTCTTTCTCTCTACCGCCCACTCGAAAATTCACAAGCATTTAGAGCAAGAGAAGAAACTACAGTCATGGTAAGGGAAATTGATGTTTTAAGGTAATGATGGCGTAAGCCTCTGCACATAAAAACAAATGTTCTTGTGTCTAGTTTAATGAGCTGAGATGACTCTCTTCCGCCGCACACTTCCCCTCTTTCTCTCTACCGCCCACTCGAAAATTCACAAGCATTTAGAACAAGAGAAGAAACTACAGTGATGGTAAGGGAAACTGATGTTTTAAGGTAATGATGGCGTAAGCCTCTGCACATAAAAACAAATGTTCGTGTGTCTAGTTTAATGAGCTGAGATGACTCTCTTCCGCCGCAAACTTCCCCTCTTTCTCTCTACCGCCCACTCGAAAATTCACAAGTATTTAGAGCAAGAGAAGAAACTACAGTGATGGTAAGTGAAACTGATGTTTTAAGGTAATGATGGCGTAAGCCTCTGCACATAAAAACAAATGTTCGTGTGTCTAGTTTTATGAGCTGAGATGACTCTCTTCCGCCGCACACATCCCCTCTTTCTCTCTACCGCCCACTCGAAAATTCACAAGCATTTAGAGCAAGAGAAGAAACTACAGTGATGGTAAGGGAAACTGATGTTTTAAGGTAATGATGGCGTAAGCCTCTGCACATAAAAACAAATGTTCGTGTGTCTAGTTTAATGAGCTGCGATGACTCTCTTCCCCCGCACACTTCCCCTCTTTCTTTCTACCGCCCACTCGAAAATTCACAAGCATTTGGAGCAAGAGAAGAAACTACAGTGATGGTAAGGGAAACTGATGTTTTAAGGTAATGATGGCGTAAGCCTCTTCACATAAAAACAAATGTTCGTCTGTCTAGTTTAATGAGCTGAGATGAATTTCTTCCGCCGCACACTTCCCCTCTTTCTGTCTACCGCCCACTCGAAAATTCACAAGTATTTAGAGCAAGAGAAGAAACTACAGTGATGGTAAGTGAAACTGATGTTTTAAGGTAATGATGGCGTAAGCCTCTGCACATAAAAACAAATGTTCGTGTGTCTAGTTTAATGAGCTGAGATGACTCTCTTCCGCCGCACACTGCCCCTCTTTCTCTCTACCGCCCACTCGAAAATTCACAAGCATTTAGAGCAAGAGAAGAAACTACAGTCATGATAAGGGAAACTGATGTTTTAAGGTAATGATGGCGTAAGCCTCTGCACATAAAAACAAATGTTCGTGTGTCTAGTTTAATGAGCTGAGATGACTCTCTTCCGCCGAACACTTCCCCTCTTTCTCACTACCGCCCACTAGATAATTCACAAGCATTTAGAGCAAGAGAAGAAACTACAGTGATTGTAAGGGAAATTGATGTTTTAAGGTAATGATGGCGTAAGCCTCTGTATATAAAAACAAATGTTCTTGTGTCTAGTTTAATGAGCTGAGATGACTCTCTTCCGCCGCACACTTCCCCTCTTTCTCTCTACCGCCCACTCGAAAATTCACAAGCATTTAGAACAAGAGAAGAAACTACAGTCATGGTAAGGGAAACTGATGTTTTAAGGTAATGATGGCGTAAGCCTCTGCACATAAAAACAAATGTTCGTGTGTCTAGTTTAATGAGCTGCGATGACTCTCTTCCCCCGCACACTTCCCCTCTTTCTTTCTACCGCCCACTCGAAAATTCACAAGCATTTGGAGCAAGAGAAGAAACTACAGTGATGGTAAGGGAAACTGATGTTTTAAGGTAATGATGGCGTATGCCTCTGCACATAAAAACAAATGTTCGTCTGTCTAGTTTAATGAGCTGAGATGAATTTCTTCCGCCGCACACTTCCCCTCTTTCTGTCTACCGCCCACTCGAAAATTCACAAGTATTTAGAGCAAGAGAAGAAACTACAGTGATGGTAAGTGAAACTGATGTTTTAAGGTAATGATGGCGTAAGCCTCTGCACATAAAAACAAATGTTCGTGTGTCTAGTTTAATGAGCTGAGATGACTCTCTTCCGCCGCACACTGCCCCTCTTTCTCTCTACCGCCCACTCGAAAATTCACAAGCATTTAGAGCAAGAGAAGAAACTACAGTCATGGTAAGGGAAACTGATGTTTTAAGGTAATGATGGCGTAAGCCTCTGCACATAAAAACAAATGTTCGTGTGTCTAGTTTAATGAGCTGAGATGACTCTCTTCCGCCGAACACTTCCCCTCTTTCTCACTACCGCCCACTAGATAATTCACAAGCATTTAGAGCAAGAGAAGAAACTACAGTGATTGTAAGGGAAATTGATGTTTTAAGGTAATGATGGCGTAAGCCTCTGTATATAAAAACAAATGTTCTTGTGTCTAGTTTAATGAGCTGAGATGACTCTCTTCCGCCGCACACTTCCCCTCTTTCTCTCTACCGCCCACTCGAAAATTCACAAGCATTTAGAACAAGAGAAGAAACTACAGTCATGGTAAGGGAAACTGATGTTTTAAGGTAATGATGGCGTAAGCCTCTGCACATAAAAACAAATGTTCGTGTGTCTAGTTTAATGAGCTGAGATGACTCTCTTCCGCCGCACACTGCCCCTCTTTCTCTCTACCGCCCACTCGAAAATTCACAAGCATTTAGAGCAAGAGAAGAAACTACAGTGATGGTAAGGGAAACTGATGTTTTAAGGTAATGATGGCGTAAGCCTCTGCACATAAAAACAAATGTTCGTGTGTCTAGTTTAATGAGCTGAGATGAATCTCTTCCGCCGCACACTTCCCCTCTTTCTCTCTACCGCCCACTCGAAAATTCACAAGCATTTAGAGCAAGAGAAGAAACTACAGTGATGGTAAGGGAAACTGATGTTTTAAGGTAATGACGGCGTAAGCCTCTGCACATAAAAACAAATGTTCGTGTGTCTAGTTTAATGAGCTGAGATGACTCTCTTCCGCCGCACACTTCCCCTCTTTCTCTCTACCGCCCACTCGAAAATTCACAAGCATTTAGAGAAAGAGAAGAAACTACAGTGATGGTAAGGGAAACTGATGTTTTAAGGTAATGATGGCGTAAGCCTCTGCACATAAAAACAAATGTTCGTGTGTCTAGTTTAATGAGCAAAGATGACTCTCTTCCGCCGCACACTTCCCCTCATTCTCTCTACCGCCCACTCGAAAATTCACAAGCATTTAGAGCAAGAGAAGAAACTACAGTGATGGTAGGGGAAACTGATGTTTTAAGGTAATGATGATGTAATCCTCTGCACATAAAACCAAATGTTCGTGTGTCTAGTTTAATGAGCTGAGATGAATCTCTTCCGCCGCACACTTCCCCTCTTTCTCTCTACCGCCTACTCGAAAATTCACAAGCATTTAGAGCAAGAGAAGAAACTACAGTGATGGTAAGGGAAACTGATGTTTTAAGGTAATGATGGCGTAAGCCTCTGCACATTAAAACAAATGTTCGTGTGTCTAGTTTAATGATCTGAGATGAATCTCTTCCGCCGCACACTTCCCGTCTTTCTCTCTACCGCCCATTCGAAAATTCACAAGCATTTAGAGCAAGAGAAGAAACTAGAGTGATGGTAAGGGAAACTGATGTTTTAAGGTAATGAAGGCGTAAGCCTCTGCACATAAAACAAATGTTCGTGTGTCTAGTTTAATGAGCTGAGATGAATCTCTTCCGCCGAACACTTCCCCTCTTTCTCTCTACCGCCCACTCGAAAATTCACAAGCATTTAGAGAAAGAGAAGAAACTACAGTGATGGTAAGGGAAACTGATGTTTTAAGGTAATGATGGCGTAAGCCTCTGCACATAAAAACAAATGTTCGTGTGTCTAGTTTAATGAGCTGAGATGACTCTCTTCCGCCGCACACTGCCCCTCTTTCTCTCTAACGCCCACTTGAAAATTCACAAGCATTTAGAGCAAGTGAAGAAACTACAGTCATGGTAAGGGAAACTGATGTTTTAAGGTAATGATGGCGTAAGCCTCTGCACATAAAAACAAATGTTCGTGTGTCTAGTTTAATGAGCTGAGATGACTCTCTTCCGCCGAACACTTCCCCTCTTTCTCTCTACCGCCCACTAGATAATTCAGAAGCATTTAGAGCAAGAGAAGAAACTACAGTGATTGTAAGGGAAACTGATGTTTTAAGGTAATGATGGCGTAAGCCTCTGCACATAAAAACAAATGTTCTTGTGTCTAGTTTAATGAGCTGAGATGACTCTCTTCCGCCGCACACTTCCCCTCTTTCTCTCTACCGCCCACTCGAAAATTCACAAGCATTTAGAGAAAGAGAAGAAACTACAGTGATGGTAAGGGAAACTGATGTTATAAGGTAATGATGGCGTAAGCCTCTGCACATAAAAACAAATGTTCTTGTGTCTAGTTTAATGAGCTGAGATGACTCTCTTCCGCCGCACACTTCCCCTCTTTCTCTCTACCGCCCACTCGAAAATTCACAAGCATTTAGAGAAAGAGAAGAAACTACAGTGATGGTAAGGGAAACTGATGTTTTAAGGTAATGATGGCGTAAGCCTCTGCACATAAAACAAATGTTCGTGTGTCTAGTTTAATGAGCTGAGATGACTCTCTTCCGCTGCACAGTTCCCCTCTTTCTCTCTACCGCCCACTCGAAAATTCACAAGCATTTAGAGAAAGAGAAGAAACTACAGTGATGGTAAGGGAAACTGATGTTTTAAGTTAATGATGGCGTAAGCCTCTGCACATAAAAACAAATGTTCGTGTGTCTAGTTTAATGAGCTGAGATGACTCTCTTCCGCCGCACACTTCCCCTCTTTCTCTCTACCGCCCACTCGAAAATTCACAAGCATTTAGAGAAAGAGAAGAAACTACAGTGATGGTAAGGGAAACTGATGTTTTAAGGTAATGATGGCGTAAGCCTCTGCACATAAAACAAATGTTCGTGTGTCTAGTTTAATGAGCTGAGATGACTCTCTTCCGCTGCACAGTTCCCCTCTTTCTCTCTACCGCCCACTCGAAAATTCACAAGCATTTAGAGAAAGAGAAGAAACTACAGTGATGGTACGGGAAACTGATGTTTTAAGGTAATGATGGCGTAAGCCTCTGCACATAAAAACAAATGTTCGTGTGTCTAGTTTAATGAGCTGAGATGACTCTCTTCCGCCGCACACTTCCCCTCTTTCTCTCTACCGCCCACTCGAAAATTCACAAGCATTTAGAGAAAGAGAAGAAACTACAGTGATGGTAAGGGAAACTGATGTTTTAAGGTAATGATGGCGTAAGCATCTGCATATAAAAACAAATGTTCGTGTGTCTAGTTTAATGAGCTGAGATGACTCTCTTCCGCCGCACACTTCCCCTCTTTCTCTCTACCGCCCACTCGAAAATTCACAAGCATTTAGAGCAAGAGAAGAAACTACAGTGATGGTAAGGGAAACTGATGTTTTAAGGTAATGATGGCGTAAGCCTCTGCACATAAAAACAAATGTTCGTGTGTCTAGTGTAATGAGCTGAGATGAATCTCTTCCGCCGCACACTTCCTCTCTTTCTCTCTACCGCCTACTCGAAAATTCACAAGCATTTAGAGAAAGAGAAGAAACTACAGTGATGGTAAGGGAAACTGATCTTTTAAGGTAATGATGGCGTAAGCCTCTGCACATAAAACAAATGTTCGTGTGTCTAGTTTAATGAGCTGAGATGACTCTCTTCCGCTGCACAGTTCCCCTCTTTCTCTCTACCGCCCACTCGAAAATTCACAAGCATTTAGAGAAAGAGAAGAAACTACAGTGATGGTAAGGGAAACTGATGTTTTAAGTTAATGATGGCGTAAGCCTCTGCACATAAAAACAAATGTTCGTGTGTCTAGTTTAATGAGCTGAGATGACTCTCTTCCGCCGCACACTTCCCCTCTTTCTCTCTACCGCCCACTCGAAAATTCACAAGCATTTAGAGAAAGAGAAGAAACTACAGTGATGGTAAGGGAAACTGATGTTTTAAGGTAATGATGGCGTAAGCCTCTGCACATAAAAACAAATGTTCGAGCGTCTAGTTTAATGAACTGAGATGAATCTCTTCCGCCGCACACTTCCCCTCTTTCTCTCTACCGCCCACTCGAAAATTCACAAGCATTTAGAGAAAGAGAAGAAACTACAGTGATGGTACGGGAAACTGATGTTTTAAGGTAATGATGGCGTAAGCCTCTGCACATAAAACAAATGTTCGTGTGTCTAGTTTAATGAGCTGAGATGACTCTCTTCCGCTGCACAGTTCCCCTCTTTCTCTCTACCGCCCACTCGAAAATTCACAAGCATTTAGAGAAAGAGAAGAAACTACAGTGATGGTAAGGGAAACTGATGTTTTAAGTTAATGATGGCGTAAGCCTCTGCACATAAAAACAAATGTTCGTGTGTCTAGTTTAATGAGCTGAGATGACTCTCTTCCGCCGCACACTTCCCCTCTTTCTCTCTACCGCCCACTCGAAAATTCACAAGCATTTAGAGAAAGAGAAGAAACTACAGTGATGGTAAGGGAAACTGATGTTTTAAGGTAATGATGGCGTAAGCCTCTGCACATAAAAACAAATGTTCGAGCGTCTAGTTTAATGAACTGAGATGAATCTCTTCCGCCGCACACTTCCTCTCTTTCTCTCTACCGCCCACTCGAAAATTCACAAGCATTTAGAGAAAGAGAAGAAACTACAGTGATGGTACGGGAAACTGATGTTTTAAGGTAATGATGGCGTAAGCCTCTGCACATAAAACAAATGTTCGTGTGTCTAGTTTAATGAGCTGAGATGACTCTCTTCCGCTGCACAGTTCCCCTCTTTCTCTCTACCGCCCACTCGAAAATTCACAAGCATTTAGAGAAAGAGAAGAAACTACAGTGATGGTAAGGGAAACTGATGTTTTAAGTTAATGATGGCGTAAGCCTCTGCACATAAAAACAAATGTTCGTGTGTCTAGTTTAATGAGCTGAGATGACTCTCTTCCGCCGCACACTTCCCCTCTTTCTCTCTACCGCCCACTCGAAAATTCACAAGCATTTAGAGAAAGAGAAGAAACTACAGTGATGGTAAGGGAAACTGATGTTTTAAGGTAATGATGGCGTAAGCCTCTGCACATAAAAACAAATGTTCGAGCGTCTAGTTTAATGAACTGAGATGAATCTCTTCCGCCGCACACTTCCTCTCTTTCTCTCTACCGCCCACTCGAAAATTCACAAGCATTTAGAGAAAGAGAAGAAACTACAGTGATGGTAAGGGAAACTGATGTTTTAAGGTAATGATGGCGTAAGCCTCTGCACATAAAACAAATGTTCGTGTGTCTAGTTTAATGAGCTGAGATGACTCTCTTCCGCTGCACAGTTCCCCTCTTTCTCTCTACCGCCCACTCGAAAATTCACAAGCATTTAGAGAAAGAGAAGAAACTACAGTGATGGTAAGGGAAACTGATGTTTTAAGTTAATGATGGCGTAAGCCTCTGCACATAAAAACAAATGTTCGTGTGTCTAGTTTAATGAGCTGAGATGACTCTCTTCCGCCGCACACTTCCCCTCTTTCTCTCTACCGCCCACTCGAAAATTCACAAGCATTTAGAGAAAGAGAAGAAACTACAGTGATGGTAAGGGAAACTGATGTTTTAAGGTAATGATGGCGTAAACCTCTGCACATAAAAACAAATGTTCGTGTGTCTAGTTTAATGAGCTGAGATGAATCTCTTCCGGCGCACACTTCCCCTCTTTCTCTCTACCGCCCACTCGAAAATTCACAAGCATTTAGAGAAAGAGAAGAAACTACAGTGATGGTACGGGAAACTGATGTTTTAAGGTAATGATGGCGTAAGCCTCTGCACATAAAAACAAATGTTCGTGTGTCTAGTTTAATGAGCTGAGATGACTCTCTTCCGCCGCACACTGCCCCTCTTTCTCTCTAACGCCCACTCGAAAATTCACAAGCATTTAGAGCAAGAGAAGAAACTACAGTCATGGTAAGGGAAACTGATGTTTTAAGGTAATGATGGCGTAAGCCTCTGCACATAAAAACAAATGTTCGTGTGTCTAGTTTAATGAGCTGAGATGACTCTCTTCCGCCGAACACTTCCCCTCTTTCTCTCTACCGCCCACTAGATAATTCACAAGCATTTAGAGAAAGAGAAGAAACTACAGTGATGGTAAGGGAAACTGATGTTTTAAGGTAATGATGGCGTAAGCCTCTGCACATAAAAACAAATGTTCGTGTGTCTAGTTTAATGAGCTGAGATGAATCTCTTCCGCCGCACACTTCCCCTCTTTCTCTCTACCGCCCACTCGAAAATTCACAAGCATTTAGAGAAAGAGAAGAAACTACAGTGATGGTACGGGAAACTGATGTTTTAAGGTAATGATGGCGTAAGCCTCTGCACATAAAAACAAATGTTCGTGTGTCTAGTTTAATGAGCTGAGATGACTCTCTTCCGCCGCACACTGCCCCTCTTTCTCTCTAACGCCCACTCGAAAATTCACAAGCATTTAGAGCAAGAGAAGAAACTACAGTCATGGTAAGGGAAACTGATGTTTTAAGGTAATGATGGCGTAAGCCTCTGCACATAAAAACAAATGTTCGTGTGTCTAGTTTAATGAGCTGAGATGACTCTCTTCCGCCGAACACTTCCCCTCTTTCTCTCTACCGCCCACTAGATAATTCACAAGCATTTAGAGCAAGAGAAGAAACTACAGTGATTGTAAGGGAAACTGATGTTTTAAGGTAATGATGGCGTAAGCCTCTGCACATAAAAACAAATGTTCTTGTGTCTAGTTTAATGAGCTGAGATGACTCTCTTCCGCCGCACACTTCCCCTCTTTCTCTCTACCGCCCACTCGAAAATTCACAAGCATTTAGAGCAAGAGAAGAAACTACAGTGATGGTAAGGGAAACTGATGTTTTAAGGTAATGATGGCGTAAGCCTCTGCACATAAAAACAAATGTTCGTGTGTCTAGTTTAATGAGCTGAGATGAATCTCTTCCGGCGCACACTTCCCCTCTTTCTCTCTACCGCCCACTCGAAAATCCACAAGCATTTAGAGCAAGAGATGAAACTACAGTGATGGTAAGGGAAACTGATGTTTTAAGATAATGATGGCGTAAGCCTCTGCACATAAAAACAAATGTTCCTGTGTCTAGTTTAATGAGCTGAGATGAATCTCTTCCGACGCACACTTCCCCTCTTTCTCTCTACCGCCCACTCGAAAATTCACAAGCATTTAGAGCAAGAGAAGAAACTACAGTGATGGTAAGGGAAACTGATGTTTTAAGGTAATGATGGCGTAAGTCTCTGCACATAAAAACAAATGTTCGTCTGTCTAGTTTAATGAGCTGAGATGACTCTCTTCCGCCGCACACTTCCCCTCTTTCTCTCTACCGCCCACTCGAAAATTCACAAGCATTTAGAGCAAGATAAGAAACTACAGTGATGGCAAGGGAAACTGATGTTTTAAGGTAATGAAGGCGTAAGCCTCTGCACATAAAAACAAATGTTCGTCTGTCTAGTTTAATGAGCTGAGATGACTCTCTTCCCCCGCACAGTTCCCCTCTTTCTCTCTACCGCCCACTCGAAAATTCACAAGCATTTAGAAGAAGAGAAGAAACTACAGTGATGGTAAGGGAAACTGATGTTTTAAGGTAATGATGGCGTAAGCCTCTGCACATAAAAACAAATGTTCGTGTGTCTAGTTCAATGAGCTGAGATGACTGTCTTCCGCCGCACACTTCCCCTCTTTCGCTCTACCGCCCACTCGAAAATTCACAAGCATTTAGAGCAAGAGAAGAAACTACAGTGATGGTAAGGGAAATTGATGTTTTAAGGTAATGACGGCGTAAGCCTCTGCACATTAAAACAAACATTCGTGTGTCTAGTTTAATGAGCTGAGATGACTCTCTTCCCCCGCACACTTCCCCTCTTTCTCTCTACCGCCCACTCGAAGATTCACAAGCATTTAGAAGAAGAGAAGAAACTACAGTGATGGTAAGGGAAACTGATGTTTTAAGGTAATGAAGGCGTAAGCCTCTGCACATAAAAACAAATGTTCGTGTGTCTAGTTTAATGAGCTGAGATGAATCTCTTCCGCCGAACACTTCCCCTCTTTCTCTCTACCGCCCACTCGAAAATTCACAAGCATTTAGAGCAAGAGAAGAAACTACAGTGATTGTAAGGGAAACTGATGTTTTAAGGTAATGATGGCGTAAGCCTCTGCACATAAAAACAAATGTTCGTGTGTCTAGTTTAATGAGCTGCGATGACTCTCTTCCCCCGCACACTTCCCCTCTTTCTCTCTACCGCCCACTCGAAGATTCACAAGCATTTAGAAGAAGAGAAGAAACTACAGTGATGGTAAGGGAAACTGATGTTTTAAGGTAATGAAGGCGTAAGCCTCTGCACATAAAAACAAATGTTCGTGTGTCTAGTTTAATGAGCTGAGATGAATCTCTTCCGCCGAACAATTCCCCTCTTTCTCTCTACCGCCCACTCGAAAATTCACAAGCATTTAGAGCAAGAGAAGAAACTACAGTGATTGTAAGGGAAACTGATGTTTTAAGGTAATGATGGCGTAAGCCTCTGCAAATAAAAACAAATGTTCTTGTGTCTAGTTTAATGAGCTGAGATGACTCTTTTCCGCCGCACACTTCCCCTCTTTCTCTCTACCGCCCACTCGAAAATTCACAAGCATTTAGAGCAAGAGAAGAAAGTACAGTGATGGTAAGGGAAACTGATGTTTTAAGGTAATGATGGCGTAAGCCTCTGCACATAAAAACAAATGTTCGTGTGTCTAGTTTAATGAGCTGAGATGAATCTCTTCCGACGCACACTTCCCCTCTTTCTCTCTATCGCCCACTCGAAAATCCACAAGCATTTAGAGCAAGAGATGAAACTACAGTGATGGTAAGGGAAACTGATGTTTTAAGATAATGATGACGTAAGCCTCTGCACATAAAAACAAATGTTCGTGTGTCTAGTTTAATGAGCTGAGATGAATCTCTTCCGACGCACACTTCCCCTCTTTCTCTCTACCGCCCACTCGAAAATTCACAAGCATTTAGAGCAAGAGAAGAAACTACAGTGATGGTAAGGGAAACTGATGTATTAAGGTAATGATGGCGTAAGCCTCTGCACATAAAAACAAATGTTCGTCTGTCTAGTTTAATGAGCTGAGATGAATCTCTTCCGCCGCACTCTTCCCCTCTTTCTCTCTACCGCCCACTCGAAAATTCACAAGCATTTAGAGCAAGAGAAGAAACTACAGTGATGGTAAGGGAAACTGATGTTTTAAGGTAATGATGGCGTAAGCCTCTGCACATAAAAACAAATGTTCGTCTGTCTAGTTTAATGAGCTGAGATGACTCTCTTCCGCCGCACACTTCCCCTCTTTCTCTCTACCGCCCACTCGAAAATTCACAAGCATTTAGAGCAAGAGAAGAAACTACAGTGATGGTAAGGGAAACTGATGTTTTAAGGTAATGAAGGCGTAAGCCTCTGCACATAAAAACAAATGTTCGTCTGTCTAGTTTAATGAGCTGAGATGACTCTCTTCCGCCGCACAGTTCCCCTCTTTCTCTCTACCGCCCACTCGAAAATTCACAAGCATTTAGAAGAAGAGAAGAAACTACAGTGATGGTAAGGGAAACTGATGTTTTAAGGTAATGATGGCGTAAGCCTCTGCACATAAAAACAAATGTTCGTGTGTCTAGTTTAATGAGCTGAGATGAATCTCTTCCGCCGCACTCTTCCCCTCTTTCTCTCTACCGCCCACTCGAAAATTCACAAGCATTTAGAGCAAGAGAAGAAACTACAGTGATGGTAAGGGAAACTGATGATTTAAGGTAATGATGGCGTAAGCCTCTGCACAAAAAACAAATGTTCGTCTGTCTAGTTTAATGAGCGGAGATGACTCTCTTCCGCCGCACACTTCCCCTCTTTCGCTCTACCGCCCACTCGAAAATTCACAAGCATTTAGAGCAAGAGAAGAAACTACAGTGATGGTAAGGGAAACTGGTGTTTTAAGGTAATGATGGCGTAAGCCTCTGCACATAAAAACAAATGTTGGTGTGTCTATTTTAATGAGCTGAGATGAATCTCTTCCGCCGCACACTTCCCCTCTTTCTCTCTACCGCCCACTCGAAAATTCACAAGCATTTAGAGCAAGAGAAGAAACTACAGTGAAGGTAAGGGAAACTGATATTTTAAGGTAATGATGGCGTAAGTCTCTGCACATAAAAACAAATGTTCGTGTGTCTAGTTTAATGAGCTGAGATGACTCTCTTCCCCCGCACACTTCCCCTCTTTCTTTCTACCGACCACTCGAAAATTCACAAGCATTTAGAGCAAGAGAATAAACTACAGTGATGGTAAGGGAAACTGATGTTTTAAGGTAATGATGGCGTAAGCCACTGCACATAAAAACAAAAATGTACGTGTGTCTAGTTTAATGAGCTGAGATGACTCTCTTCCGCCGCACACTGCCCCGCTTTCTCTCTACCGCCCACTCGAAAATTCACAAGCATTTAGAGCAAGAGAAGAAACTACAGTGATGGTAAGGGAAACTGATGTTTTAAGGTAATGACGGCGTAAGCCTCTGCACATAAAAATAAATGTTCGTGTGTCTAGTTTAATGAGCTGAGATGACTCTCTTCCGCCGCACACTTCACCTCTTTCTCTCTACCGCCTACTCGAAAATTCACAAGCATTTAGAGCAAGAGAAGAAACTACAGTGATGGTAAGGGAAACTAATGTTTTAAGGTAATGATGGCGTAAGCCTCTTCACATAAAAACAAATATTCGTGTGTCTAGTTTAACGAGCTGAGATGAATCTCTTCCGCTGCACACTTCCCCTCTTTCTCTCTACCGCCCACTCGAAAATTCACAAGCATTTAGAGCAAGAGAAGAAACTCCAGTGATGGTAAGGGAAACAGATGTTTTAAGATAATGATGGCGTAAGCCTCTGCACATAAAAACAAATGTTCGTGTCTCTAGTTTAATGAGCTGAGATGACTCTCTTCCGCCGCACACTTCCCCGCTTTCTCTCTACCGCCCACTCGAAAATTCACAAGCATTTAGAGCAAGAGAAGAAACTACAGTGATGGTAAGGGAAACTGATGTTTTAAGGTAATGATGGCGTAAGCCTCTGCACATAAAAACAAATGTTCGTGTGTCTAGTTTAATGAGCTGCGATGACTCTCTTCCCCCGCACACTTCCCCTTTTTCTTTCTACCGCCCTCTCGAAAATTCACAAGCATTTAGAGCAAGAGAATAAACTACAGTGATGGTAAGGGAAACTGATGTTTTAAGGTAATGATGGCGTAAGCCACTGCACATAAAAACAAAAATGTACGTGTGTCTAGTTTAATGAGCTGAGATGACTCTCTTCCGCCGCACACTGCCCCGCTTTCTCTCTACCGCCCACTCGAAAATTCACAAGCATTTAGAGCAAGAGAAGAAACTACAGTCATGGTAAGGGAAACTGATGTTTTAAGGTAATGACGGCGTAAGCCTCTGCACATAAAAATAAATGTTCGTGTGTCTAGTTTAATGAGCTGAGATGACTCTCTTCCGCCGCACACTTCACCTCTTTCTCTCTACCGCCTACTCGAAAATTCACAAGCATTTAGAGCAAGAGAAGAAACTACAGTGATGGTAAGGGAAACTAATGTTTTAAGGTAATGATGGCGTAAGCCTCTTCACATAAAAACAAATATTCGTGTGTCTAGTTTAACGAGCTGAGATGAATCTCTTCCGCTGCACACTTCCCCTCTTTCTCTCTACCGCCCACTCGAAAATTCACAAGCATTTAGAGCAAGAGAAGAAACTACAGTGATGGTAAGGGAAACTGATGTTTTAAGGTAATGATGGCGTAAGCCTCTGCACATAAAAACAAATGTTCGTCTGTCTAGTTTAATGAGCTGAGATGACTCTCTTCCGCTGCACATTTCCCCTCTTTCTCTCTACCGCCCACTCGAAAATTCGCAAGCATTTAGAGAAAGAGAAGAAACTACAGTGATGGTAAGGGAAACTGATGTTTTAAGGTAATGATGGCGTAAGCCTCTGCACATAAAAACAAATGTTCGTGTGTCTAGTTTAATGAGCTGAGATGAATCTCTTCCGCCGCACACTTCCCCTCTTTCTCTCTACCGCCCACTCCAAAATTCACAAGTATTTAGAGCAAGAGATGAAACTACAGTGATGGTAAGTGAAACTGATGTTTTAAGGTAATGATGGCGTAAGCCTCTGCACATAAAAACAAATGTTCGTGTGTCTAGTTCAATGAGCTGAGATGACTGTCTTCCGCCGCACACTTCCCCTCTTTCGCTCTACCGCCCACTCGAAAATTCACAATCATTTAGAGAAAGAGAAGAAACTACAGTGATGGTAAGGGAAAATGATGTTTTATGGTAATGATGGCGTAAGCCTCTGCACATAAAAACAAATGTTCGTGTGTCTAGTTTAATGAGCTGAGAGGACTCTCTTCCGCCGCACACTTCCCCTCTTTCTCTCTACCGCCCACTCGAAAATTCACAAGCATTTAGAGCAAGAGAAGAAACTACAGTGATGGTAAGGGAAACTGATGTTTTAAGGTAATGATGGCGTAAGCCTCTGCACATAAAAACAAATGTTCGTGTGTCTAGTTTGATGAGCTGAGATGAATCTCTTCCGCCGCACACTTCCCCTCTTTCTCTCTACCGCCCACTCGAAAATTCACAAGCATTTAGAGAAAGAGAAGAAACTAGAGTGATGGTAAGGGAAACTGATGTTTTAAGGTAATGATGGCGTAAGCCTCTGCACATAAAAACAAATGTTCGTGTGTCTAGTTTAATGAGCTGAGATGACTCTCTTCCGCCGCACACTGCCCCTCTTTCTCTCTACCGCCCACTCGAAAATTCACAAGCATTTAGAGCAAGAGAAGAAACTACAGTGATGGTAAGGGAAACTGATCTTTTAAGGTAATGATGGCGTAAGCCTCTGCACATAAAACAAATGTTCGTGTGTCTAGTTTAATGAGCTGAGATGAATCTCTTCCGACGCACACTTCCCCTCTTTCTCTCTACCGCCCACTCGAAAATTCACATGCATTTAGAGCAAGAGAAGAAACTACTGTCATGGTAAGGGAAACTGATGTTTTAAGGTAATGATGGCGTAAGCCTCTGCACATAAAAACAAATGTTCGTGTGTCTAGTTTAATGAGCTGAGATGAATCTCTTCCGCCGCACACTTCCCCTCTTTCTCTCTACCGCCCACTCGAAAATATACAAGCATTTAGAGAAAGAGAAGAAACTACAGTCATGGTAAGGGAAACTGATGTTTTAAGGTAATGATGGCGTAAGCCTCTGCACATAAAAACAAATGTTCGTGTGTCTAGTTTAATGAGCTGAGATGAATCTCTTCCGCCGCACACTTCCCCTCTTTCTCTCTACCGCCCACTCGAAAATTCACAAGCATTTAGAGAAAGAGAAGAAACTACAGTCATGGTAAGGGAAACTGATGTTTTAAGGTAATGATGGCGTAAGCCTCTGCACATAAAAACAAATGTTCGTGTGTCTAGTTTAATGAGCTGAGATGAATTTCTTCCGCCGCACACTTCCCCTCTTTCTCTCTACCGCCCACTCGAAAATTCACAAGCATTTAGAGCAAGAGAAGAAACTACAGTGATGGTAAGGGAAACTGATCTTTTAAGGTAATGATGGCGTAAGCCTCTGCACATAAAACAAATGTTCGTGTGTCTAGTTTAATGAGCTGAGATGACTCTCTTCCGCCGCACACTTCCCCTCTTTCTCTCTACCGCCCACTCGAAAATTCACAAGCATTTAGAGAAAGAGAAGAAACTACAGTCATGGTAAGGGAAACTGATGTTTTAAGGTAATGAAGGCGTAAGCCTCTGCACATAAAACAAATGTTCGTGTGTCTAGTTTAATGAGCTGAGATGAATCTCTTCCGCCGCATTCTTCCCCTCTTTCTCTCTACCGCCCACTCGAAAATTCACAAGCATTTAGAGCAAGAGAAGAAACTACAGTGATGGTAAGGGAAACTGATGTTTTAAGGTAATGATGGCGTAAGCCTCTGCACATAAAAACAAATGTTCGTCTGTCTAGTTTAATGAGCTGAGACGACTCTCTTCCGCCGCACACTTCCCCTATTTCTCTCTACCGCCCACTCGAAAATTCACAACCATTTAGAGCAAGAGAAGAAACTACAGTGATGGTAAGGGAAACTGATGTTTTAAGGTAATGATGGCGTAAGCCTCTGCACATAAAAACAAATGTTCGTGTGTCTAGTTTAATGAGCTGAGATGAATCTCTTCCGCCGCACACTTCCCCTCTTTCTCTCTACCGCCCACTCGAAAATTCACAATTATTTAGAGCAAGAGAAGAAACTACAGTGATGGCAAGGGAAACTGATGTTTTAAGGTAATGATGGCGTAAGCCTCTGCACATAAAAACAAATGTTCGAGCGTCTAGTTTAATGAACTGAGATGAATCTCTTCCGCCGCACACTTCCCCTCTTTCTCTCTACCGCCCACTCGAAAATTCACAATTATTTAGAGCAAGAGAAGAAACTACAGTGATGGCAAGGGAAACTGATGTTTTAAGGTAATGAAGGCGTAAGCCTCTGCACATAAAAACAAATGTTCGTCTGTCTAGTTTAATGAGCTGAGATGACTCTCTTCCCCCGCACAGTTCCCCTCTTTCTCTCTACCGCCCACTCGAAAATTCACAAGCATTTAGAGCAAGAGAAGAAACTACAGTGATGGTAAGGGAAACTGATGTTTTAAGGTAATGATGGCGTAAGCCTCTGCACATAAAAACAAATGTTCGTGTGTCTAGTTTAATGAGCTGAGATGAATCTCTTCCGCCGAACACTTCCCCTCTTTCTCTCTACCGCCCACTCGAAAATTCACAAGCATTTAGAGCAAGAGAAGAAACTACAGTGATTGTAAGGGAAACTGATGTTTTAAGGTAATGATGGCGTAAGCCTCTGCACATAAAAACAAATGTTCGTGTGTCTAGTTTAATGAGCTGCGATGACTCTCTTCCCCCGCACACTTCCCCTCTTTCTCTCTACCGCCCACTCGAAGATTCACAAGCATTTAGAAGAAGAGAAGAAACTACAGTGATGGTAAGGGAAACTGATGTTTTAAGGTAATGAAGGCGTAAGCCTCTGCACATAAAAACAAATGTTCGTGTGTCTAGTTTAATGAGCTGAGATGAATCTCTTCCGCCGAACAATTCCCCTCTTTCTCTCTACCGCCCACTCGAAAATTCACAAGCATTTAGAGCAAGAGAAGAAACTACAGTGATGGTAAGGGAAACTGATGTTTTAAGGTAATGATGGCGTAAGCTTCTGCACATAAAAACAAATGTTCGTGTGTCTAGTTTAATGAGCTGAGATGAATCTCTTCCGACGCACACTTCCCCTCTTTCTCTCTATCGCCCACTCGAAAATCCACAAGCATTTAGAGCAAGAGATGAAACTACAGTGATGGTAAGGGAAACTGATGTTTTAAGATAATGATGACGTAAGCCTCTGCACATAAAAACAAATGTTCGTGTGTCTAGTTTAATGAGCTGAGATGAATCTCTTCCGACGCACACTTCCCCTCTTTCTCTCTACCGCCCACTCGAAAATTCACAAGCATTTAGAGCAAGAGAAGAAAATACAGTGATGGTAAGGGAAACTGATGTTTTAAGGTAATGATGGCGTAAGCCTCTGCACATAAAAACAAATGTTCGTCTGTCTAGTTTAATGAGCTGAGATGAATCTCTTCCGCCGCACTCTTCCCCTCTTTCTCTCTACCGCCCACTCGAAAATTCACAAGCATTTAGAGCAAGAGAAGAAACTACAGTGATGGTAAGGGAAACTGATGTTTTAAGGTAATGATGGCGTAAGCCTCTGCACATAAAAACAAATGTTCGTCTGTCTAGTTTAATGAGCTGAGATGACTCTCTTCCGCCGCACACTTCCCCTCTTTCTCTCTACCGCCCACTCGAAAATTCACAAGCATTTAGAGCAAGAGAAGAAACTAGAGTGATGGTAAGGGAAACTGATGTTTTAAGGTAATGAAGGCGTAAGCCTCTGCACATAAAAACAAATGTTCGTCTGTCTAGTTTAATGAGCTGAGATGACTCTCTTCCGCCGCACAGTTCCCCTCTTTCTCTCTACCGCCCACTCGAAAATTCACAAGCATTTAGAAGAAGAGAAGAAACTACAGTGATGGTAAGGGAAACTGATGTTTTAAGGTAATGATGGGGTAAGCCTCTGCACATAAAAACAAATGTTCGTGTGTCTAGTTTAATGAGCTGAGATGAATCTCTTCCGCCGCACTCTTCCCCTCTTTCTCTCTACCGCCCACTCGAAAATTCACAAGCATTTAGAGCAAGAGAAGAAACTACAGTGATGGTAAGGGAAACTGATGTTTTAAGGTAATGAAGGCGTAAGCCTCTGCACATAAAAACAAATGTTCGTGTGTGTAGTTTAATGAGCTGAGATGACTCTCTTCCGCCGCACACTTCCCCTGTTTCTATCTACCGCTCACTCGAAAATTCACAAGCATTTAGAGCAAGAGAAGAAACTACAGTGATGGTAAGGGAAACTGATGTTTTAAGGTAATGATGGCGTAAGCCTCTGCACATAAAAACAAATGTTCGTGTGTCTAGTTTAATGAGCTGAGATGAATCTCTTCCGCCGCACTCTTCCCCTCTTTCTCTCTACCGCCCACTCGAAAATTCACAAGCATTTAGAGCAAGAGAAGAAACTACAGTGATGGTAAGGGAAACTGATGTTTTAAGGTAATGAAGGCGTAAGCCTCTGCAAATAAAAACAAATGTTCGTGTGTGTAGTTTAATGAGCTGAGATGACTCTCTTCCGCCGCACACTTCCCCTGTTTCTATCTACCGCTCACTCGAAAATTCACAAGCATTTAGAGCAAGAGAAGAAACTACAGTGATGGTAAGGGAAACTGATGTTTTAAGGTAATGATGGCGTAAGCCTCTGCACATAAAAACAAATGTTCGTGTGTCTAGTTTAATGAGCTGAGATGAATCTCTTCCGCCGCACTCTTCCCCTCTTTCTCTCTACCGCCCACTCGAAAATTCACAAGCATTTAGAGCAAGAGAAGAAACTACAGTGATGGTAAGGGAAACTAATGTTTTAAGGTAATGATGGCGTAAGCCTCTTCACATAAAAACAAATATTCGTGTGTCTAGTTTAACGAGCTTAGATGAATCTCTTCCGCTGCACACTTCCCCTCTTTCTCTCTACCGCCCCTCGAAAATTCACAAGCATTTAGAGCAAGAGAAGAAACTCCAGTGATGGTAAGGGAAACTGATGTTTTAAGATAATGATGGCGTAAGCCTCTGCACATAAAAACAAATGTTCGTGTCTCTAGTTTAATGAGCTGAGATGACTCTCTTCCGCCGCACACTTCCCCGCTTTCTCTCTACCGCCCACTCGAAAATTCACAAGCATTTAGAGCAAGAGAAGAAACTACAGTGATGGTAAGGGAAACTGATGTTTTAAGGTAATGATGGCGTAAGCCTCTGCACATAAAAACAAATGTTCGTGTGTCTAGTTTAATGAGCTGCGATGACTCTCTTCCCCCGCACACTTCCCCTTTTTCTTTCTACCGCCCTCTCGAAAATTCACAAGCATTTAGAGCAAGAGAATAAACTACAGTGATGGTAAGGGAAACTGATGTTTTAAGGTAATGATGGCGTAAGCCAATGCACATAAAAACAAAAATGTACGTGTGTCTAGTTTAATGAGCTGAGATGACTCTCTTCCGCCGCACACTGCCCCGCTTTCTCTCTACCGCCCACTCGAAAATTCACAAGCATTTAGAGCAAGAGAAGAAACTACAGTCATGGTAAGGGAAACTGATGTTTTAAGGTAATGACGGCGTAAGCCTCTGCACATAAAAATAAATGTTCGTGTGTCTAGTTTAATGAGCTGAGATGACTCTCTTCCGCCGCACACTTCACCTCTTTCTCTCTACCGCCTACTCGAAAATTCACAAGCATTTAGAGCAAGAGAAGAAACTACAGTGATGGTAAGGGAAACTAATGTTTTAAGGTAATGATGGCGTAAGCCTCTTCACATAAAAACAAATATTCGTGTGTCTAGTTTAACGAGCTGAGATGAATCTCTTCCGCTGCACACTTCCCCTCTTTCTCTCTACCGCCCACTCGAAAATTCACAAGCATTTAGAGCAAGAGAAGAAACTCCAGTGATGGTAAGGGAAACTGATGTTTTAAGATAATGATGGCGTAAGCCTCTGCACATAAAAACAAATGTTCGTGTCTCTAGTTTAATGAGCTGAGATGACTCTCTTCCGCCGCACACTTCCCCGCTTTCTCTCTACCGCCCACTCGAAAATTCACAAGCATTTAGAGCAAGAGAAGAAACTACAGTGATGGTAAGGGAAACTGATGTTTTAAGGTAATGATGGCGTAAGCCTCTGCACATAAAAACAAATGTTCGTGTGTCTAGTTTAATGAGCCTCGATGACTCTCTTCCCCCGCACACTTCCCCTTTTTCTTTCTACCGCCCTCTCGAAAATTCACAAGCATTTAGAGCAAGAAAAGAAACTACAGTGATGGTAAGGGAAACTGATGTTTTAAGGTAATGATGGCGTAAGCCTCTGCACATAAAAACAAATGTTCGTCTGTCTAGTTTAATGAGCTGAGATGACTCTCTTCCGCTGCACATTTCCCCTCTTTCTCTCTACCGCCCACTCGAAAATTCGCAAGCATTTAGAGAAAGAGAAGAAACTACAGTGATGGTAAGGGAAACTGATGTTTTAAGGTAATGATGGCGTAAGCCTCTGCACATAAAAACAAATGTTCGTGTGTCTAGTTTAATGAGCTGAGATGAATCTCTTCCGCCGCACACTTCCCCTCTTTCTCTCTACCGCCCACTCCAAAATTCACAAGTATTTAGAGCAAGAGATGAAACTACAGTGATGGTAAGTGAAACTGATGTTTTAAGGTAATGATGGCGTAAGCCTCTGCACATAAAAACAAATGTTCGTGTGTCTAGTTCAATGAGCTGAGATGACTGTCTTCCGCCGCACACTTCCCCTCTTTCGCTCTACCGCCCACTCGAAAATTCACAATCATTTAGAGAAAGACAAGAAACTACAGTGATGGTAAGGGAAAATGATGTTTTATGGTAATGATGGCGTAAGCCTCTGCACATAAAAACAAATGTTCGTGTGTCTAGTTTAATGAGCTGAGAGGACTCTCTTCCGCCGCACACTTCCCCTCTTTCTCTCTACCGCCCACTCGAAAATTCACAAGCATTTAGAGCAAGAGAAGAAACTACAGTGATGGTAAGGGAAACTGATGTTTTAAGGTAATGATGGCGTAAGCCTCTGCACATAAAAACAAATGTTCGTGTGTCTAGTTTGATGAGCTGAGATGAATCTCTTCCGCCGCACACTTCCCCTCTTTCTCTCTACCGCCCACTCGAAAATTCACAAGCATTTAGAGAAAGAGAAGAAACTAGAGTGATGGTAAGGGAAACTGATGTTTTAAGGTAATGATGGCGTAAGCCTCTGCACATAAAAACAAATGTTCGTGTGTCTAGTTTAATGAGCTGAGATGACTCTCTTCCGCCGCACACTGCCCCTCTTTCTCTCTACCGCCCACTCGAAAATTCACAAGCATTTAGAGCAAGAGAAGAAACTACAGTGATGGTAAGGGAAACTGATCTTTTAAGGTAATGATGGCGTAAGCCTCTGCACATAAAACAAATGTTCGTGTGTCTAGTTTAATGAGCTGAGATGACTCTCTTCCGCCGCACACTTCCCCTCTTTCTCTCTACCGCCCACTCGAAAATTCACATGCATTTAGTGCAAGAGAAGAAACTACTGTCATGGTAAGGGAAACTGATGTTTTAAGGTAATGATGGCGTAAGCCTCTGCACATAAAAACAAATGTTCGTGTGTCTAGTTTAATGAGCTGAGATGAATCTCTTCCGCCGCACACTTCCCCTCTTTCTCTCTACCGCCCACTCGAAAATTTACAAGCATTTAGAGAAAGAAAAGAAACTACAGTCATGGTAAGGGAAACTGATGTTTTAAGGTAATGATGGCGTAAGCCTCTGCACATAAAAACAAATGTTCGTGTGTCTAGTTTAATGAGCTGAGATGAATCTCTTCCGCCGCACACTTCCCCTCTTTCTCTCTACCGCCCACTCGAAAATTCACAAGCATTTAGAGAAAGAGAAGAAACTACAGTCATGGTAAGGGAAACTGATGTTTTAAGGTAATGATGGCGTAAGCCTGTGCACATAAAAACAAATGTTCGTGTGTCTAGTTTAATGAGCTGAGATGAATCTCTTCCGCCGCATTCTTCCCCTCTTTCTCTCTACCGCCCACTCGAAAATTCACAAGCATTTAGAGCAAGAGAAGAAACTACAGTGATGGTAAGGGAAACTGATCTTTTAAGGTAATGATGGCGTAAGCCTCTGCACATAAAACAAATGTTCGTGTGTCTAGTTTAATGAGCTGAGATGACTCTCTTCCGCCGCACACTTCCCCTCTTTCTCTCTACCGCCCACTCGAAAATTCACAAGCATTTAGAGAAAGAGAAGAAACTACAGTCATGGTAAGGGAAACTGATGTTTTAAGGTAATGAAGGCGTAAGCCTCTGCACATAAAACAAATGTTCGTGTGTCTAGTTTAATGAGCTGAGATGAATCTCTTCCGCCGCATTCTTCCCCTCTTTCTCTCTACCGCCCACTCGAAAATTCACAAGCATTTAGAGCAAGAGAAGAAACTACAGTGATGGTAAGGGAAACTGATGTTTTAAGGTAATGATGGCGTAAGCCTCTGCACATAAAAACAAATGTTCGTCTGTCTAGTTTAATGAGCTGAGACGACTCTCTTCCGCCGCACACTTCCCCTATTTCTCTCTACCGCCCACTCGAAAATTCACAAGCATTTAGAGCAAGAGAAGAAACTACAGTGATGGTAAGGGAAACTGATGTTTTAAGGTAATGATGGCGTAAGCCTCTGCACATAAAAACAAATGTTCGTCTGTCTAGTTTAATGAGCTGAGACGACTCTCTTCCGCCGCACACTTCCCCTATTTCTCTCTACCGCCCACTCGAAAATTCACAATTATTTAGAGCAAGAGAAGAAACTACAGTGATGGTAAGGGAAACTGATGTTTTAAGGTAATGATGGCGTAAGCCTCTGCACATAAAAACAAATGTTCGTGAGTCTAGTTTAATGAGCTGAGATGAATCTCTTCCGCCGCACACTTCCCCTCTTTCTCTCTACCGCCCACTCGAAAATTCACAATTATTTAGAGCAAGAGAAGAAACTACAGTGATGGTAAGGGAAACTGATGTTTTAAGGTAATGATGGCGTAAGCCTCTGCACATAAAAACAAATGTTCGAGCGTCTAGTTTAATGAACTGAGATGAATCTCTTCCGCCGCACACTTCCCCTCTTTCTCTCTACCGCCCACTCGAAAATTCACAAGCATTTAGAGCAAGAGAAGAATCTACAGTGATGGTAAGGGAAACTGATGTTTTATGGTAATGATGGCGTAAGCCTCTGCACATAAAAACAAATGTTCGTGTGTCTAGTTTAATGAGCTGAGATGACTCTCTTCCGCCGTACACTTCCCCTCTTTCTCTCTACCGCCCACTCGAAAATTCACAAGCATTTAGAGCAAGAGATGAAACTACAGTGATGGTAAAGGAAACTGATGTTTTAAGGTAATGATGGCGTAAGCCTCTGCACATAAAAACAAATGTTCGTGTGTCTTGTTTAATGAGCTGAGATGACTCTCTTCCGCCGCACACTTCCCCTGTTTCTCTCTACCGCCCACTCGAAAATTCACAATTATTTAGAACAAGAGAAGAAACTACAGTGATGGTAAGGGAAACTGATGTTTTAAGGTAATGATGGCGTAAGCCTCTGCACATAAAAACAAATGTTCGTGTGTCTAGTTTAATGAGCTGAGATGAATCTCTTCCGCCGCACTCTTCCCCTCTTTCTCTCTACCGCCCACTCGAAAATTCACAAGCATTTAGAGCAAGAGAAGAAACTACAGTGATGGTAAGGGAAACTGATGTTTTAAGGTAATGAAGGCGTAAGCCTCTGCACATAAAAACAAATGTTCGTGTGTATAGTTTAATGAGCTGAGATGACTCTCTTCCGCCGTACACTTCCCCTCTTTCTCTCTACCGCCCACTCGAAAATTCACAAGCATTTAGAGCAAGAGACGAATCTACAGTGATGGTAAAGGAAACTGATGTTTTAAGGTAATGAAGGCGTAAGCCTCTGCACATAAAAACAAATGTTCGTGTGTCTTGTTTAATGAGCTGAGATGAATCTCTTCCGCCGCACTCTTCCCCTCTTTCTCTCTACCGCCCACTCGAAAATTCACAAGCATTTAGAGCAAGAGAAGAATCTACAGTGATGGTAAGGGAAACTGATGTTTTATGGTAATGATGGCGTAAGCCTCTGCACATAAAAACAATTGTTCGTGTGTCTAGTTTAATGAGCTGAGATGACTCTCTTCCGCCGTACACTTCCCCTCTTTCTCTCTACCGCCCACTTGAAAATTCACAAGCATTTAGAGCAAGAGATGAAACTACAGTGATGGTAAAGGAAACTGATGTTTTAAGGTAATGATGGCGTAAGCCTCTGCACATAAAAACAAATGTTCGTGTGTCTTGTTTAATGAGCTGAGATGACTCTCTTCCGCCGCACACTTCCCCTGTTTCTCTCTACCGCCCACTCGAAAATTCACAATTATTTAGAGCAAGAGAAGAATCTACAGTGATGGTAAGGGAAACTGATGTTTTAAGGTAATGATGGCGTAAGCCTCTGCACATAAAAACAAATGTTCGTGTGTATAGTTTAATGAGCTGAGATGAATCTCTTCCGCCGCACACTGACCCTCTTTCTCTCTACCGCCCTCTCGAAAATTCACAAGCTTTTAGAGCAAGAGAATAAACTACAGTGATGTTAAGGGAAACTGATGTTTTAAGGTAATGATGGCGTAAGCCTCTGCACATAAAAACAAATGTTCGTGTGTCTAGTTTAATGAGCTGAGATGAATCTCTTCCGCCGCACTCTTCCCCTCTTTCTCTCTACCGCCCTCTCGAAAATTCACAAGCATTTAGAGCAAGAGAAGAAACTACAGTGATGGTAAGGGAAACTGATGTTTTAAGGTAATGAAGGCGTAAGCCTCTGCACATAAAAACAAATGTTCGTGTGTCTAGTTTAATTAGCTGAGATGACTCTCTTCCGCCGAACAGTTCCCCTCTTTCTCGCTACCGCCCACTAGATAATTCACAAGCATTTAGAGCAAGAGAAGAAACTACAGTGATTGTAAGGGAAACTGATGTTTTAAGGTAATGATGGCGTAAGCCTCTGCACATAAAAACAAATGTTCGTGTGTCTAGTTTAATGAGCTGAGATGACTCTCTTCCCCCGCACACTTCCCCTCTTTCTTTCTACCGCCCACTCGAAAATTCACAAGCATTTAGAGCAAGAGAAGAAACTACAGTGATGGTAAGGGAAACTGATGTTTTAAGGTAATGATGGCGTAAGCCTCTGCACATAAAAACAAATGTTCGTCTGTCTAGTTTAATGAGCTGAGATGACTCTCTTCCGCCGCACAGTTCCACTCTTTCTCTCTACCGCCCACTCGAAAATTCACAAGCATTTAGAGAAAGAGAAGAAACTACAGTGATGGTAAGGGAAACTGATGTTTTAAGGTAATGATGGCGTAAGCCTCTGCACATAAAAACAAATGTTCGTGTGTCTAGTTTAATGAGCTGAGATGAATTTCTTCCGACGCACACTTCCCCTCTTTCTCTCTACCGCCTACTCGAAAATTCACAAGCATTTGGAGCAAGAGAAGAAACTACAGTGATGGTAAGGGAAACTGATCTTTTAAGGTAATGATGGCGTAAGCCTCTGCACATAAAAACAAATGTTCCTGTGTCTAGTTTAATGAGCTGAGATGAATCTCTTCCGCCGCACACTTCCTCTCTTTCTCTATACCGCCCACTCGAAAATTCACAAGCATTTGGAGCAAGAGAAGAAACTACAGTGATGGTAAGGGAAACTGATGTTTTAAGGTAATGATGGCGTAAGCCTCTGCACATAAAAACAAATGTTCGTGTGTCTAGTTTAATGAGCTGAGATGAATTTCTTCCGCTGCACACTTCCCCTCTTTCTCTCTACCGCCTACTCGAAAATTCACAAGCATTTGGAGCAAGAGAAGAAACTACAGTGATGGTAAGGGAAACTGATCTTTTAAGGTAATGATGGCGTAAGCCTCTGCACATAAAAACAAATGTTCCTGTGTCTAGTTTAATGAGCTGAGATGAATCTCTTCCGCCGCACACTTCCTCTCTTTCTCTATACCGCCCACTCGAAAATTCACAAGCATTTGGAGCAAGAGAAGAAACTACAGTGATGGTAAGGGAAACTGATGTTTTAAGGTAATGATGGCGTAAGCCTCTGCACATAAAAACAAATGTTCGTGTGTCTAGTTTAATGAGCTGAGATGAATCTCTTCCGCCGCACACTTCCTCTCTTTCTCTCTACCGCCCACTCGAAAATTCACAAGCATTTAGAGCAAGAGAAGAAACTACAGGGATGGTAAGGGAAACTGATGTTTTAAGGTAATGATGGCGTAAGCCTCTGCACATAAAAACAAATGTTCGTGTGTCTAGTTTAATGAGCTGAGATGACTCTCTTCCCCCGCACACTTCCCCTCTTTCTCTCTACCGCCCACTCGAAAATTCACAAGCATTTAGAGAAAGAGAAGAAACTACAGTGATGGTAAGGGAAACTGATGTTTTAAGGTAATGATGGCGTAAGCCTCTGCACATAAAAACAAATGTTCGTGTGTCTAGTTTAATGAGCTGAGATGAATCTTTTCCGCTGCACACTTCCCCTCTTTCTCTCTACCGCCTACTCGAAAATTCACAAGCATTTGGAGCAAGAGAAGAAACTACAGTGATGGTAAGGGAAACTGATCTTTTAAGGTAATGATGGCGTAAGCCTCTGCACATAAAAACAAATGTTCCTGTGTCTAGTTTAATGAGCTGAGATGAATCTCTTCCGCCGCACACTTCCTCTCTTTCTCTCTACCGCCCACTCGAAAATTCACAAGCATTTAGAACAAGAGAAGAAACTACAGTGATGGTAAGGGAAACTGATGTTTTAAGGTAATGATGGCGTAAGCCTCTGCACATAAAAACAAATGTTCGTGTGTCTAGTTTAATGAGCTGAGATGACTCTCTTCCGCCGCACACTTCCCCTCTTTCTCTCTACCGCCCACTCGAAAATCCACAAGCATTTAGAGCAAGAGATGAAACTACAGTGATGGTAAGGGAAACTGATGTTTTAAGGTAATGATGGCGTAAGCCTCTGCACATAAAAACAAATGTTCGTGTGTCTAGTTTAATGAGCTGAGATGAATCTCTTCCGCCGCACACTTCCCCTCTTTCTCTCTACCGCCCACTCGAAAATCCACAAGCATTTAGAGCAAGAGATGAAACTACAGTGATGGTAAGGGAAACTGATGTTTTAAGGTAATGATGGCGTAAGCCTCTGCACATAAAAACAAATGTACGTGTGTCTAGTTTAATGAGCTGAGATGAATCTCTTCCGCCGCACACTTCCTCTCTTTCTCTCTACCGCCCACTCGAAAATTCACAAGCATTTGGAGCAAGAGAAGAAACTACAGTGATGTTAAGGGAAACTGATGTTTTAAGATAATGATGGCGTAAGCCTCTGCACATAAAAACAAATGTTCTTGTGTCTAGTTTAATGAGCTGAGATGAATCTCTTCCGCCGAACACTTCCCCTCTTTCTCTCTACCGCCCACTCGAAAATTCACAAGCATTTAGAGCAAGAGATGAAACTACAGTGATGGTAAAGGAAACTGATGTTTTAAGGTAATGATGGCGTAAGCCTCTGCACATAAAAACAAATGTTCGTGTGTCTAGTTTAATGAGCTGAGATGACTCTCTTCCGCCGCACACTTCCCCTCTTTCTCTCTACCGCCCACTCGAAAATCCACAAGCATTTAGAGCAAGAGATGAAACTACAGTGATGGTAAGGGAAACTGATGTTTTAAGGTAATGATGGCGTAAGCCTCTGCACATAAAAACAAATGTACGTGTGTCTAGTTTAATGAGCTGAGATGAATCTCTTCCGCCGCACACTTCCTCTCTTTCTCTCTACCGCCCACTCGAAAATTCACAAGCATTTGGAGCAAGAGAAGAAACTACAGTGATGTTAAGGGAAACTGATGTTTTAAGATAATGATGGCGTAAGCCTCTGCACATAAAAACAAATGTTCGTGTGTCTAGTTTAATGAGCTGAGATGACTCTCTTCGGCCGTACACTTCCCCTCTTTCTCTCTACCGCCCACTCGAAAATTCACAAGCATTTAGAGCAAGAGATGAAACTACAGTGATGGTAAAGGAAACTGATGTTTTAAGGTAATGATGGCGTAAGCCTCTGCACATAAAAACAAATGTTCGTGTGTCTAGTTTAATGAGCTGAGATGACTCTCTTCCGCCGCACACTTCCCCTCTTTCTCTCTACCGCCCACTCGAAAATTCACAATTATTTAGAGCAAGAGAAGAAACTACAGTGATGGTAAGGGAAACTGATGTTTTAAGGTAATGATGGCGTAAGCCTCTGCACATAAAAACAAATGTACGTGTGTCTAGTTTAATGAGCTGAGATGAATCTCTTCCGCCGCACACTTCCTCTCTTTCTCTCTACCGCCCACTCGAAAATTCACAAGCATTTGGAGCAAGAGAAGAAACTACAGTGATGTTAAGGGAAACTGATGTTTTAAGATAATGATGGCGTAAGCCTCTGCACATAAAAACAAATGTTCGTGTGTCTAGTTTAATGAGCTGAGATGACTCTCTTCCGCCGTACACTTCCCCTCTTTCTCTCTACCGCCCACTCGAAAATTCACAAGCATTTAGAGCAAGAGATGAAACTACAGTGATGGTAAAGGAAACTGATGTTTTAAGGTAATGATGGCGTAAGCCTCTGCACATAAAAACAAATGTTCGTGTGTCTAGTTTAATGAGCTGAGATGACTCTCTTCCGCCGCACACTTCCCCTCTTTCTCTCTACCGCCCACTCGAAAATTCACAATTATTTAGAGCAAGAGAAGAAACTACAGTGATGGTAAGGGAAACTGATGTTTTAAGGTAATGATGGCGTAAGCCTCTGCACATAAAAACAAATGTACGTGTGTCTAGTTTAATGAGCTGAGATGAATCTCTTCCGCCGCACACTTCCTCTCTTTCTCTCTACCGCCCACTCGAAAATTCACAAGCATTTGGAGCAAGAGAAGAAACTACAGTGATGTTAAGGGAAACTGATGTTTTAAGATAATGATGGCGTAAGCCTCTGCACATAAAAACAAATGTTCTTGTGTCTAGTTTAATGAGCTGAGATGACTCTCTTCCGCCGTACACTTCCCCTCTTTCTCTCTACCGCCCACTCGAAAATTCACAAGCATTTAGAGCAAGAGATGAAACTACAGTGATGGTAAAGGAAACTGATGTTTTAAGGTAATGATGGCGTAAGCCTCTGCACATAAAAACAAATGTTCGTGTGTCTAGTTTAATGAGCTGAGATGACTCTCTTCCGCCGCACACTTCCCCTCTTTCTCTCTACCGCCCACTCGAAAATTCACAATTATTTAGAGCAAGAGAAGAAACTACAGTGATGGTAAGGGAAACTGATGTTTTAAGGTAATGATGGCGTAAGCCTCTGCACTTAAAAACAAATGTTCGTGTGTCTAGTTTAATGAACTGAGATGAATCTCTTCCGCTGCACACTTCCCCTCTTTCTCTCTACCGCCTACTCGAAAATTCACAAGCATTTAGAGCAAGAGAAGAATCTACAGTGATGGTAAGGGAAACTGATGTTTTATGGTAATGATGGCGTAAGCCTCTTCACATAAAAACAAATGTTCGTGTGTCTAGTTTAATGAGCTGAGATGACTCTCTTCCGCCGTACACTTCCCCTCTTTCTCTCTACCGCCCACTCGAAAATTCACAAGCATTTAGAGCAAGAGATGAAACTACAGTGATGGTAAAGGAAACTGATGTTTTAAGGTAATGATGGCGTAAGCCTCTGCACATAAAAACAAATGTTCGTGTGTCTAGTTTAATGAGCTGAGATGACTCTCTTCCGCCGCACACTTCCCCTCTTTCTCTCTACCGCCCACTCGAAAATTCACAATTATTTAGAGCAAGAGAAGAAACTACAGTGATGGTAAGGGAAACTGATGTTTTAAGGTAATGATGGCGTAAGCCTCTGCACTTAAAAACAAATGTTCGTGTGTCTAGTTTAATGAGCTGAGATGAATCTCTTCCGCCGCACACTTCGCATCTTTCTCTCTACCGTCCACTAGAAAATTCACAAGCATTTAGAGCAAGAGAAGAAACTACAGTGATGGTAAGGGAAACTGATCTTTTACGGTAATGATGGCGTAAGCCTCTGCACATAAAAACAAATGTTCGTGTGTCTAGTGTAATGAGCTGAGATGAATCTCTTCCGCCGCACACTTCCTCTCTTTCTCTCTACCGCCCACTCGAAAATTCACAAGCATTTAGAGCAAGAGAAGAAACTACAGTGATGGTAAGGGAAACTGATGTTTTAAGGTAATGATGGCGTAAGCCTCTGCACATAAAAACAAATGTTCGTGTGTCTAGTTTAATGAGCTGAGATGAATCTCTTCCGCCGCACACTTCCCCTCTTTCTCTCTACCGCCCACTCGAAAATTCACAATTATTTAGAGCAAGAGAAGAAACTACAGTGATGGTAAGGGAAACTGATGTTTTAAGGTAATGATGGCGTAAGCCTCTGCACATAAAAACAAATGTTCGAGCGTCTAGTTTAATGAACTGAGATGAATCTCTTCCGCTGCACACTTCCCCTCTTTCTCTCTACCGCCTACTCGAAAATTCACAAGCATTTGGAGCAAGAGAAGAAACTACAGTGATGGTAAGGGAAACTGATCTTTTACGGTAATGATGGCGTAAGCCTCTGCACATAAAAACAAATGTTCGTGTGTCTAGTGTAATGAGCTGAGATGACTCTCTTCCGCCGCACACTTCCCCTCTTTCTCTCTACCGCCCACTCGAAAATTCACAAGCATTTAGAGCAAGAGAAGAAACTACAGTGATGGTAAGGGAAACTGATGTTTTAAGGTAATGATGGCGTAAGCCTCTGCACATAAAAACAAATGTTCGTGTGTCTAGTTTAATGAGCTGAGATGAATCTCTTCCGCCGCACACTTCCCCTCTTTCTCTCTACCGCCCACTCGAAAATTCACAATTATTTAGAGCAAGAGAAGAAACTACAGTGATGGTAAGTGAAACTGATGTTTTAAGGTAATGATGGCGTAAGCCTCTGCACATAAAAACAAATGTTCGAGCGTCTAGTTTAATGAACTGAGATGAATCTCTTCCGCCGCACACTTCCCCTCTTTCTCTCTACCGCCCACTCGAAAATTCACAATCATTTAGAGCAAGAGAAGAATCTACAGTGATGGTAAGGGAAACTGATGTTTTATGGTAATGATGGCGTAAGCCTCTTCACATAAAAACAAATGTTCGTGTGTCTAGTTTAATGAGCTGAGATGACTCTCTTCCGCCGTACACTTCCCCTCTTTCTCTCTACCGCCCACTCGAAAATTCACAAGCATTTAGAGCAAGAGATGAAACTACAGTGATGGTAAAGGAAACTGATGTTTTAAGGTAATGATGGCGTAAGCCTCTGCACATAAAAACAAATGTTCATGTGTCTAGTTTAATGAGCTGAGATGACTCTCTTCCGCCGCACACTTCCCCTCTTTCTCTCTACCGCCCACTCGAAAATTCACAATTATTTAGAGCAAGAGAAGAAACTACAGTGATGGTAAGGGAAACTGATGTTTTAAGGTAATGATGGCGTAAGCCTCTGCACTTAAAAACAAATGTTCGTGTGTCTAGTTTAATGAGCTGAGATGACTCTCTTCCGCCGAACACTTCCCCTCTTTCTCGCTACCGCCCACTAGATAATTCACAAGCATTTAGAGCAAGAGAAGAAACTGCAGTGATTGTACGGGAAACTTTTTGTTTTAAGGTAACGATGGCGTAAGCCTTTGCACATAAAAACAATATTTCGTGTGTCTAGTTAAAATCTAGAAATGACTCTCTTCCGCCACACTCTTCCCCTCTTTTTCTCTACCCCAAAGTAGATAATCCACAAGCATTTATAGCAAGAGAAGGGACTTCTGTGATTTTACGGGAAACTGATGTTTTAAGGTGATGATGGCGTAAGCCTCTGCGCAAAAAACAAAGTTCGTGTGTCTAGTTTAACGAGCTGAGATGACTCTCTCGCGCCGCACTCTTCCCCTCTTTCTCTCTTCCCCCAACTTGAAAATTCACAAGCATTTAATGCAGGAGAAGACACTTCTGAGATTGTACGGGAAACTGATGCTTTAAGGTGATGCTTCCGTAATCCTCTATACTTTACTCCAGGATTTTGTCTGCCGTCTCCAAGGAGATTGGATGTCTCTCCCTTCTGCTTATATCCCACCTCTCTCTCTCTTTCTCTCTTCCCTCCAATAAAATTCACATGGAATTACTGCAAGAGAAGTAACTTCAATGATTGTGCATGATGTGCTATTTTAACATGATGTAGCCATAAGCCTTTACGTGTTTAAAACAGAAGTTCTTGTGCCGTGTCCAACGTGATTGGATGTTGTTAATACCTAATGTCTGATACTAAAATGCAACGACACAACTCAACACAATTAAGCTCTCGTAAGGTCATAAAAATCTGAGCAATGTATTTTTTTTACAGAGTATTGATGTCATGTATACAACAATAACGTAAAATCCCTACATTTACTGATGTAATGGAATAACCTGTCACACCCATGAGTAAATACTCTATAGATTGTTACTACCTATACCTATCTTTAAGTCAACGTGCTACAGGAGACAAGCCGAAATCTTTTTCGTCTATACAGTCGAACTTTCTGCCTTCGGGCTGAGAGGTACCCGGACGAGGCTCAGCCGATGGTCGCTGTCTCTTTGGGGGAGGTATAATTGTTCCTGAACCCGTTTACACTGGTTCGAAAGGGAATATTTTTAGCCGAGCCTACGGGCTCGGAAGATCCACGTAAATCTCGGCCTTGTGCCACATCTACCCTTCTGGGGGTGCTAGTAGATATTGACTAGCCGAAATCTTTTTCGGCTAGACAGTCGAACTCTCTGTCTCTGAGCAGAGCCTCGTCTGGTGATGTAGACAGACCCAAACCCGTTTACGCGGGGCTACGGGGAATTTTTGGCCTAGCCTACGGGCTCGGATTGCCCCACTTTAAAATCGGCCTTGTGCCACATCCTTCCTTGTGGAGAGGCAGGTAAATATCGGCTTGCTGGGATCTGTTGAGTACGACTTTTATGGTGAAACACACATAGTCTATAGATATTAGACTCTCCCACCTAATATAAGTAGGAATCAGTGAGGGTCGACGGGAGTCGAATACGAAAGTAGTCAGCTACCACAACTAGATTACTCTGCGTAATACTTATTCTAACAAGTTCCTAACTTTTTTGTACGTTGAACCTATTTAGGACCGAATTTAGTCCAAATACAGTTTCCACTGAGGAAATAACTCTACAACAACTTTGGCGACGAGGATTCGCACTCATACGGAGGAAGAAAAAATTCGTTCGCCACAATAACTTTGGCGACGAAATTCGCACTCATACGGAGGAAGAAAAAAATTGCTCGCCACCATAACGTGAGCGACAAAGTCTTGGATTCACATTTAAAAAAAAAACTTGGCAAAGTTTTTTCGCAAGCCAAGACATCAATTTAGTCACGAAAAAATCTGACGTATTCTCAACTGAGAAAATAAATATTTTTCTTGACAAGACAGTTGCTCAAATAAGGCATGAATTGCAAATTCGTTGGACTCTCTCTACAGTATTTAATCAGTGTGTAATTTTTTTTGCGAAAATGGAGCAATGCAAAAGTCTATTACAGGAATTTGTTAAGTTACAAGAGGAAACTTCCAACAGACAAATGCATTTTCAACTAAAAATGGAGCAGATGCATAGGGAGTTTCAAAACAAAATTCTGGAAATAACTGAGAAGAGGGAAGAGAAAAATCTACAAAATGATTCTTTCCCAGAGAATACAATATGGAATTCAATTGAAATATTCACGTACAGTCCAGATGAAGAGATAACTTTTGAAGAATATTATAAAAAATATACGGACGTGTATAACGAGGACTGCCACTCGTGCTCTGAAGGAAAGAAGGTTAGGCTTCTTTTAAGCAAATTAGGAACTGCTGAGCATAACAAATTGGTAAACTACATTTTACTGAAAGAAACTAACGAGTTGACATTTACCGAGGCGGTAAATATATTTAGTGAATTATTTAATAAAAAGACATCTTTGTTCCACAAGAGGTGGAATTGTTTAAATCTGATGAAGCTGGCAGAGTTAAGCGCAGACAATTTTAAGTGCTTGGTGTTTGTTCAGGGGCTGGTATCGGAAAAAGAAGCAGAGTTGAGAAAATTAGTACTGACAAAATTGGAAAGTAATCCAAGTATTACGGTACAGAAATTGGCAGAAGACTGCACAAGATATGTTAGCGTAAAAAAAGATTAAAAAAAAATAGTCTGGCGTTTCGCATGTAAGGAAAATACGCTACAAAGAAGAAAGTCAGTCTAACAAAAAGAATTTTAAAATTGCAGATTATCAATCAAAAAGTGAAATAACAGAGAAAAACAAACAAAAACGCCCGAAGCCATGTTTTGCTTGCGGTGAACTACACTGGTACAGATATTGCAATTTTAGGAATAAAAAATGTTTCATCTGTGGAAGAGTTGGTCATAAAAGCACAGATTGCCAGTCAAAAAATAAAGGCAATAAAATAAGAAAACTAAAGTCCAACGAGGTAATCGATGGAATAACTATAAAATTTGTTACCATCGAAATAAATAATAAAAAATAAAAATGCAACTTGACACTGATTCGGATCTCTCTATCATAAATTTGCATACGTGGAAGAAGTTGGGGAAACCAACTTTAATGAGGAGAAAGAAAATCAGCGGCAGGAGAAAAAATACAATTTATTGGAGAAATTGTTACAAACGTCACGTCAAATAAAAAACGCTAAAAGTTAAACTATTTGTCATGGAAAATACAACGAACTTACTTGGTACGAATTGGATAACAGAATTTCAATTATGGGGTCTACCGATAAATTCTTTCTGTTACAAGGTAGAAAGTTTATACTCCGAAGCCCAAAAATTAATAAAGAAACTTAAGGAAACATTTCCTACTGTTTTTCTCCAGGGCTGGGAACGTGTACCAAGATGGTAGCAAAATTCTTTCTAAAAGAAAACGCTCAGGCGGTATTCAAAAAGAAAAGGAATGTGCCGTTTGCCTAAATGGAACAGATAGATAAAGAATTGGACAGATTAGAGGAATCCGGTGTACTTAAAAAAGTCGACTATTGTGATTAGTCAGCTCCGACGGTATACGTAAAAAAAAAGTCTAAAGAAATTCGTGTTTGTGCGGATTTTTCGACGGGGTTAAACGCGGCACTCAAAGACTATAATTATCCTCTACCAACAGCGGAAGAAATATTTGCAAAGCTTAATGGAGGCACAATATTTTCGAAGATAGACCTCATGCAAATACCGGTAGAAAAAGAAACGACTAAACTTTTGTGTATTAACACACATCGGGGTCTGTATAAATTTAACAGACTACCTTTTGGGATTAAGTTCGAGCCCGCCATTTTCCAAGAAGTAATAGATTCGATGTTGGGTGGTCTAGATTTTGCCGTATCGTATCTGGATGACATCCTCATGAGAAGTACAAGTATAGCAGAACACGTGAAACATGTAAATGCAGTAGTTTCCAGAATACAGGATTTTGGATTTAAACTCAAGGAAAGTAAATGCGAGTTTTTATGGAGAAAGTAAAATATCTGGGGCAGATCATCGATAAGAATGGTAGAAGGCCAGACCCAGAGCGAGCAGCGGCTATAAAAGTCATGCCGGCTCCGAAAGATATTACCACATTACAAATTGTTTTTGGATTAGCTAATTATTACCAAATATACATCCCTAAAATGTATGATCTGCGGGAATCATTAAATGAACTATTAAAGAAAGGAAAACCCTGGAAGTGGATTAATGAATGACAGAAAGCATTTGAAAAGATAAAGGAAGTGTTAACCTCGAAATTATTTTTAACCCATTACAATCCGGATTTAGAAATCATAGTAGCTTGCAACGCAAGTGCGTATGGTGTAGGAGCATGTATCTTACACAAAATGACAGATGGTCAAGTAAAACCAATTGCTCATGCTTCTAGAACACTACTTCCGGCTGAGAAGAATTACTCTCAGATAGAGAAAGGGGCGCTAGGAATAATATTTGCAGTAGCGAAATTTCACCGTTTACTCCACGGTCGACATTTTAAGCTACAAACCTATCAAAAGCCTCTAATTTCGATTTTTGGATCGAAAAAGGGTTTGCCGACGCATACAGCAAACTGACTACAAAGATTGGCTACAATATTGCTAAATTATAACTTCAGCATGAAGTACATACCATAGAATAAATTTGGCTACGCTGATGGTCTATCCAGGTTAATACCTAAAAGTAGCGAACCAATAGAAGACACGGTAATTGCCTCACTGAAGTCAGAAGAAGAGCTGAAATTTACTGTGTGTAATGCAGTTCGGGAATTTCCGGTAACTCTAGAAAAAATAAAAGAAGAAGCCACCAGCGACGAGTATATCTTGAAAATAAAAGAAAAAAATAGCCAAGAGGGACCAGTACACAACAAATGTTTTTTCGCTTTGCGATACAGTATTGTTATATAGAGAACGTGTGGTGATTCCATACGCACTGCAAAAACAAATACTAAAGGATTTTCATACTAGTCATCCAGGCAGCACTAGGAGGAAGAGACTAATGCGAAGTTTTGTTTATTGGCCGAATAGGGACAGGGACATTGAGAACGCAGTGGCAAAATGTAAATGCTGTGCTTTCGTTGCAAAGGCACCACCAGTAAAATTTAATCCCTGGCCAAAAACAGACCTACCATGGTCTAGGTTGCATGCGGATTTTGCAGGTCCACTGAATGGATACCATTACATCATAGTAGTGGATAGTTTCTCGAAATGGCCTGAGATACAAATTATAAGAAAACCGACGACGCAAAGTACTAAAAACGTCCTGCTGGAATTGTTCGCAAGGTTTGGTGTAGTAGACACAATTGTGACGGACAATGGAAGACAATTTACGTCGAAATAATTCAAAGATTTCTGCAAGGAATACAATGTCGAACATGTTAACACAGCTCCATATCACCCAAGATCAAACGGGTGAGCTGAAAAATTTGTGGATACCGTTAAAAGAGCTTTAAAGAAAGCTAGGGAAATACCTCCAGATGAAGACCTACAGAAGTTTCTACAGGTATACAGACTTACCCCAAATAACGCAATACAAGCCACACAATAGCCAGCCGAGGTGATGTTTGCACGTCGGGTAAGATTTGTCAGTGACAAATTACTATATAAAAACACAAAGCCAGGTAGAGAAAAATTTATTCAAGTAAAGAAATACAAGCCTAGTGAATCGGATGTCTAGCCATCTTTATCCGTACTTCTTTCATCATCAGAATATATGAAATAACCAAATGCAATGGGATTAAAAAATTATAGATATACATCCGATTCAGTTCGATCCCAGCATGAATGAATCGGATGATTAGCCATCTTTATCAGTACCACTTTCATCATCAGCATACCTGAAATACACAAATGCAATGGGATTAAAAACATTATAGTTAGACATCCGATTAAGTTCGATCCCGGATGGAAGGAATCGGATGTCTAGCCATCATTATCCGTACCTGTTTCATCATCAGGATACATGAAATATACAAATGCAACGTGATAAAAACTTTATAGGTAGACATCCGATTGAGTTCGATCACAGCTTGAAGGAATCGGAAGACTAGCCATGTTAATCAGTACAACTTTCATCATCAGTATACCTAAAATACACAAATGCAATGTGAATAAAAACAATTCTGCTAGATATCCGATTGAGTTCGATCCCATCTTGAAGGAATCGGATGTCTAGCCATCTTTATCAGTACCTCTTTCATCATCAGGATACCTGAAATACACAAATGCAATGATATTAAAAAATTTATAGTTAGAAATCGGATTGAGTTCGATCCCAGTTTGAAGGAATTGGATGTCTAACCATCTTTATCAGTTCCTCTTTCATCATAAGCATACCTGAAATACACAAATGCAATGTGATTAAAAACTTTATAGCTATACATCTGATTGAGTTCGATCCCATCTTGAAGGAATCGGATGTCTAGCCATCTTTATCAGTTCCTCTTTCATCATCAGCATACCTGAAATAAACAAATGCAATGGGATTAAAAACTTTATAGCTAGACATCTGATTGAGTTCGATCCCATCTTGAAGGAATCGGATGTCTAGCCATCTTTATCAGTACCTCTTTCATCATCAGCATACCTGAAATAAACAAATGCAATGGGATTAAAAACTTTGTAGCTAGACATCTGATTGAGTTCGATCCCATCTTGAAGGAATCGGATGTCTAGCCATCTTTATCAGTACCTCTTTCATCATCAGCATACCTGAAATGCACAAATGCAATGTGATTAAAAACTTTATAGCTAGACATCTGATTGAGTTCCATCCTATCTTGAAGGAATCGGATGTCTAGCCATCTTTATCAGTACCTCTTTCATCATCAACATACCTGAAATACACAAATGCAATGTGATTAAAAACTTTATAGCTAGACATCTGATTGAGTTCCATCCTATCTTGAAGGAATCGGATGTCTAGCCATCTTTATCAGTACCTCTTTCATCATCAGCATACCTGAAATACACAAATGCAATGGGATTAAAAACTTTATAGCTAAACATCTGATTGAGTTCGATCCCGTCTTGAAGGAATCGGATGTCTAGCCATCTTTATCAGTACCTCTTTCATCATCAGCATACCTGAAATACACAAATGCAATGTGATTAAAAACTTTATAGGTAGACATCTGATTGAGTTCGATCCCATCTTGAAGGAATCGGATGTCTTGCCATCTTTATCAGTACCTCTTTCATCATCAGCATACCTGAAATACACAAATGCAATGGGATTAAAAACTTTATAGTTAGACATCAGATTGAGTTCGATCCCATCTTGAAGGAATCGGGGGTCTAGCCATCTTTCTCAGTACCTCTTTCATCATCAGCATACCTGAAATACACAAATGCAATGTGATTAAAAATATTATAGCTAGACATCCGATTGAGTCCGATCCCATCTGGAATGAATCGGATGTCTAGCCATCTTTATCAGTACCCCTTTCATCATCAGCATACCTGAAATACACAAATGCAATGGGATTAAAGACTTTATAGTTAGACATCTGATTGAGTTCGATCCCATCTTGAAGGAATCGGATGTCTAGCCATCTTTATCAATACCTCTTTCATCATCAGCATACCTGAAATACACAAATGCAATGTGATTAAAAATATTATGGCTAGACATCCGATTGAGTCCGATCCCAGCTTGAAGGAATCGGATGTTTAGCCATCTTTATCAGTACCTCTTTCATCATCAGCATACCTGAAATACACAAATGCAATGTTATTAAAAAATTTATAGCTAGAAATCGGATTGAGTTCGATCCCAGTTTGAAGGAATTGGATGTCTAACCATCTTTATCAGTTCCTCTTTCATCATAAGCATACCTGAAATACACAAATGCAATGTGATTAAAAACTTTATAGCTATACATCTGATTGAGTTCGATCCCATCTTGAAGGAATCGGATGTCTAACCATCTTTATCAGTTCCTCTTTCATCATCAGCATACCTGAAATAAACAAATGCAATGGGATTAAAAACATTATAGTTAACATCTGATTGAGTTCGATCCCGTCTTGAAAGAATCGGATGTCTAGCCATCTTTATCAGTACCTCTTTCATCATCAGCATACCTGAAATGCACAGATGCAATGTGATTAAAAATTTTATAGCTAGACATCTGATTGAGTTCGATCCCATTTTGAAGGAATCGGATGTCTAGCCATCTTTATCAGTACCTTTTCATCATCAGCATACCTGAAATACACAAATGCAATGGGATTAAAAACTTTGTAGCTAGACATCTGATTGAGTTCGATCCCATCTTGAAGGAATCGGATGTCTAGCCATCTTTATCAGTACCTCTTTCATCATCAGCATACCTGAAATGCACAAATGCAATGTGATTAAAAACTTTATAGCTAGACATCTGATTGAGTTCCATCCTATCTTGAAGGAATCGGATGTCTAGCCATCTTTATCAGTATCTCTTTCATCATCAGCATACCTGAAATACACAAATGCAATGGGATTAAAAACTTTATAGCTAAACATCTGATTGAGTTCGATCCCGTCTTGAAGGAATCGTATGTCTAGCCATCTTTATCAGTAGCTCTTTCATCATCAGCATACCTGAAATACACAAATGCAATGTGATTAAAAACTTTATAGCTAGACATCTGATTGAGTTCCATCCTATCTTGAAGGAATCGGATGTCTAGCCATCTTTCTCAGTACCTCTTTCATCATCAGCATACGTGAAATACACAAATGCAATGTGATTAAAAATATTATAGCTAGACATCCGATTGAGTCCGATCCCATCTGGAAGGAATCGGATGTCTAGCCATCTTTATCAGTACCTCTTTCATCATCAGCATACCTGAAATACACAAATGCAATGGGACTAAAGACTTTAGAGTTAGACATCTGATTGAGTTCGATCCCATCTTGAAGGAATCGGATGTCTAGCCATCTTTATCAATACCTCTTTCATCATAAGCATACCTGAAATACACAAATGCAATGTGATTAAAAACTTTATAGCTATACATCTGATTGAGTTCGATCCCATCTTGAAGGAATCGGATGTCTAACCATCTTTATCAGTTCCTCTTTCATCATCAGCATACCTGAAATAAACAAATGCAATGGGATTAAAAACTTTATAGCAAAACATCTGATTGAGTTCGATCCCGTCTTGAAAGAATCGGATGTCTAGCCATCTTTATCAGTACCTCTTTCATCATCAGCATACCTGAAATGCACAAATGCAATGTGATTAAAAATATTATAGCTAGACATCTGATTGAGTTCCATCCTATCTTGAAGGAATCGGATGTCTAGCCATCTGTATAAGTAACTCTTTCATCATCAGCATACCTGAAATACACAAATGCAATGGGATTAAAAACTTTATAGCTAAACATCTGATTGAGTTCGATCCCGTCTTGAAGGAATCGGATGTCTAGCCATCTTTATCAGTACCTCTTTCATCATCAGCATACCTGAAATACACAAATGCAATGTGATTAAAAACTTTATAGCTAGACATCTGATTGAGTTCGATCCCATTTTGAAGGAATCGGATGTCTAGCCATCTTTATCAGTACCTCTTTCATCATCAGCATACCTGAAATACACAAATGCAATGTGATTAAAAACTTTATAGTTTGACATCTGATTGAGTTCGATCCCATCTTGAAGGAATCGGATGTCTAGCCCTCTTTATCAGTACCTCTTTCATCATCAGCATACCTGAAATACACAAATGCAATGTGATTAAAAATATTATAGCTAGACATCCGATTGAGTCCGATCCCATCTGGAAGGAATCGGATGTCTAGCCATCTTTATCAGTACCTCTTTCATCATCAGCATACCTGAAATACACAAATGCAATGGGATTAAAGACTTTCTAGTTAGACATCTGATTGAGTTCGATCCCATCTTGAAGGAATCGGATGTCTAGCCATCTTTATCAGTAGCTCTTTCATCATCAGCATACCTGAAATACACAAATGCAATGTGATTAAAAATATTATAGCTAGACATCCGATTGAGTCCTATCCCATCTGGAAGGAATCGGATGTCTAGCCATCTTTATCAGTACCTCTTTCATCATCAGCATACCTGAAATACACAAATGCAATGGGATTAAAGACTTTATAGTTAGACATCTGATTGAGTTCGATCCCATCTTGAAGGAATCGGATGTCTAGCCATCTTTATCAGTACCTCTTTCATCATCAGCATACCTGAAATACACAAATGCAATGTGATTAAAAATATTATAGCTAGACATCCGATTGATTCCGATCCCATCTGGAAGGAATCGGATGTCTAGCCATCTTTATCAGTACATCTTTCATCATCAGCATACCTGAAATACACAAATGCAATGGGATTAAAAACATTATAGATAGACATCCGATTAAGTTCGATCCCGGATGGAAGGAATCGGATGTCTAGCCATCATTATCCGTACCTGTTTCATCATCAGGATACATGAAATATACAAATGCAACGTGATAAAAACTTTATAGGTAGACATCCGATTGAGTTCGATCACAGCTTGAAGGAATCGGAAGACTAGCCATCTTAATCAGTACAACTTTCATCATCAGTATACCTAAAATACACAAATGCAATGTGAATAAAAACAATTCTGCTAGATATCCGATTGAGTTCGATCCCATCATGAACGAATCGGATGTCTAGCCATCTTTATCAGTACCTCTTTCATCATCAGGATACCTGAAATACACAAATGCAATGATATTAAAAAATTTATAGCTAGAAATCGGATTGAGTTCGATCCCAGTTTGAAGGAATTGGATGTCTAACCATCTTTATCAGTTCCTCTTTCATCATAAGCATACCTGAAATACACAAATGCAATGTTATTAAAAACTTTATAGCTATACATCTGATTGAGTTCGATCCCATCTTGAAGGAATCGGATGTCTAGCCATCTTTATCAGTACCTCTTTCATCATCAGCATACTTGAAATACACAAATGCAATGGGATTAAAGACTTTATAGTTAGACATCTGATTGAGTTCGATCCCATCTTGAAGGAATCGGATGTCTAGCCATCTTTATCAGTACCTCTTTCATCATAAGCATACCTGAAATGCACAAATGCAATGTGATTAAAAACTTTATAGCTAGACAGCTGATTGAGTTCCATCCTATCTTGAAGGAATCGGATGTCTAGCCATCTGTATAAGTACCTCTTTCATCATCAGCATACCTGAAATACACAAATGCAATGATATTAAAAAATTTATAGCTAGAAATCGGATTGAGTTCGATCCCAGTTTGAAGGAATTGGATGTCTAACCATCTTTATCAGTTCCTCTTTCATCATTAGCATACCTGAAATACACAAATGCAATGTGATTAAAAACTTTATAGCTAGACATCTGATTGAGTTCGATCCCATTTTGACGGAATCGGATGTCTAGCCATCTTTATCAGTACCTCTTTCATCATCAGCATACCTGAAATACACAAATGCAATGTGATTAAAACCTTTATAGTTAGACATCTGATTGAGTTCGATCCCATCTTGAAGGAATCGGATGTCTAGCCATCTTTATCAGTACCTCTTTCATCATCAGCATACCTGAAATACACAAATGCAATGTGATTAAAAATATTATAGCTAGACATCCGATTGAGTCCGATCCCATCTGGAAGGAATCGGATGTCTAGCCATCTTTATCAGTACCTCTTTCATCATCAGCATACCTGAAATACACAAATGCAATGGGATTAAAGACTTTATAGTTAGACATCTGATTGAGTTCGATCCCATCTTGAAGGAATCGGATGTCTAGCCATCTTTATCAGTACTTCTTTCATCATCAGCATACCTGAAATACACAAATGCAATGTGATTAAAAATAATTTAGCTAGACATCCGATTGAGTCCGATCCCATCTGGAAGGAATCGGATGTCTAACCATCTTTATCAGTACCTCTTTCATCATCAGCATACCTGAAATACACAAATGCAATGGGATTAAAGACTTTATAGTTAGACATCTGATTGAGTTCGATCCCATCTTGAAGGAATCGGATGACTAGCCATCTTTATCAGTACCTCTTTCATCATCAGCATACCTGAAATACACAAATGCAATGTGATTAGGAAATTTATAGCTAGACATCCGATTGAGTCCGATCCCAGCTTGAAGGAATCGGATGTCTAGCCATCTTTATCTGTAACTCTTTCATCATCAGCATACCTGAAATACACAAATGCAATGTGATTAAAAATATTATAGCTAGACATCCGATTGAGTCCGATCCCAGCTTGAAGGAATCGGATGTTTAGCCATCTTTATCAGTACCTCTTTCATCATCATCATACCTGAAATACACAAATGCAATGTTATTAAAAAATTTATAGCTAGAAGTCGGATTGAGTTCGATCCCAGTTTGAAGGAATTGGATGTCTAACCATCTTTATCAGTTCCTCTTTCATCATAAGCATACCTGAAATACACAAATGCAATGTGATTAAAAACTTTATAGCTATACATCTGATTGAGTTCGATCCCATCTTGAAGGAATCGGATGTCTAACCATCTTTATCAGTTCCTCTTTCATCATCAGCATACCTGAAATAAACAAATGCAATGGGATTAAAAACTTTATAGTTAACATCTGATTGAGTTCGATCCCGTCTTGAAAGAATCGGATGTCTAGCCATCTTTATCAGTACCTCTTTCATCATCAGCATACCTGAAATGCACAAATGCAATGTGATTAAAAATTTTATAGCTAGACATCTGATTGAGTTCGATCCCATTTTGAAGGAATCGGATGTCTAGCCATCTTTATCAGTAACTTTTCATCATCAGCATACCTGAAATACACAAATGCAATGGGATTAAAAAATTTGTAGCTAGACATCTGATTGAGTTCGATCCCATCTTGAAGGAATCGGATGTCTAGCCATCTTTATCAGTACCACTTTCATCATCAGCATACCTGAAATACACAAAATCAATGTGATTAAAAATTTATAGCTAGACATCTGATTGAGTTCGATCCCATCTTGAAGGAATCGGATGTCTAGCCATCATTATCAGTACCTCTTTCATCATCAGCATACCTGAAATACACAAATGCAATGTGATTAAAAATATTATGGCTAGGCATCCGATTGAGTCCGATCCCAGCTTGAAGGAATCGGATGTTTAGCCATCTTTATCAGTACCTCTTTCATCATCAGCATACCTGAAATACACAAATGCAATGTTATTAAAAAATTTATAGCTAGAAATCGGATTGAGTTCGATCCCAGTTTGAAGGAATTGGATGTCTAACCATCTTTATCAGTTCCTCTTTCATCATAAGCATACCTGAAATACACAAATGCAATGTGATTAAAAACTTTATAGCTATACATCTGATTGAGTTCGATCCCATCTTGAAGGAATCGGATGTCTAACCATCTTTATCAGTTCCACTTTCATCATCAGCATACCTGAAATAAACAAATGCAATGGGATTAAAAACTTTATAGCTAAACATCTGATTGAGTTCGATCCCGTCTTGAAAGAATCGGATGTCTAGCCATCTTTATCAGTACCTCTTTCATCATCAGCATACCTGAAATGCACAAATGCAATGTGATTAAGAATTTTATAGCTAGACATCTGATTGAGTTCGATCCCATTTTGAAGGAATCGGATGTCTAGCCATCTTTATCAGTACCTCTTTCATCATCAGCATACCTGAAATACACAAATGCAATGGGATTAAAAAATTTGTAGCTAGACATCTGATTGAGTTCGATCCCATCTTGAAGGAATCGGATGTCTAGCCATCTTTATCAGTACCTCTTTCATCATCAGCATACCTGAAATGCACAAATGCAATGTGATTAAAAACATTATAGCTAGACATCTGATTGAGTTCCATCCTATCTTGAAGGAATCGGGTGTCTAGCCATCTTTATCAGTACCTCTTTCATCATCAGCATACCTGAAATACACAAATGCAATGGGATTAAAAACTTTATAGCTAAACATCTGATTGAGTTCGATCCCGTCTTGAAGGAATCGGATGTCTAGCCATCTTTATCAGTACCTCTTTCATCATCAGCATACCTGAAATACACAAATGCAATGTGATTAAAAACTTTATAGCTAGACATCTGATTGAGTTCGATCCCATCTTGAAGGAATCGGATGTCTAGCCATCTTTATCAGTACCTCTTTCATCATCAGCATACCTGAAATAAACAAATGCAATGTGATTAAAAACTTTATAGTTAGACATCTGATTGAGTTCGATCCCATCTTGAAGGAATCGGATGTCTAGCCATCTTTATCAGTACCTCTTTCATCATCAGCATACCTGAAATACACAAATGCAATGTGATTAAAAATATTATAGCTAGACATCTGATTGAGTTCGATCCCATTTTGAAGGAATCGGATGTCTAGCCATCTTTATCAGTACCTTTTCATCATCAGCATACCTGAAATACACAAATGCAATGGGATTAAAAACTTTGTAGCTAGACATCTGATTGAGTTCGATCCCATCTTGAAGGAATCAGATGTCTAGCCATCTTTATCAGTACCTCTTTCATCATCAGCATACCTGAAATGCACAAATGCAATGTGATTAAAAACTTTATAGCTAGACATCTGATTGAGTTCCATCCTATCTTGAAGGAATCGGATGTCTAGCCATCTTTATCAGTACCTCTTTCATCATCAGCATACCTGAAATACACAAATGCAATGGGATTAAAAACTTTATAGCTAAATATCTGATTGAGTTCGATCCCGTCTTGAAGGAATCGGATGTCTAGCCATCTTTATCAGTACCTCTTTCATCATCAGCATACCTGAAATACACATATGCAATGTGATTAAAAACTTTATAGCTAGACATCTGATTGAGTTCCATCCTATCTTGAAGGAATCGGATGTCTAGCCATATTTATCAGTACCTCTTTCATCATCAGCATACCTGAAATACACAAATGCAATGGGATTAAAAACTTTATAGCTAAACATCTGATTGAGTTCGATCCCGTCTTGAAGGAATCGGATGTCTAGCCATCTTTATCCGTACCTCTTTCATCATCAGCATACCTGAAATACACAAATGCAATGTGATTAAAAACTTTATAGCTAGACATCTGATTGAGTTCGATCCCATCTTGAAGGAATCGGATGTCTAGCCATCTTTATCAGTACCTCTTTCATCATCAGCATACCTGAAATACACAAATGCAATGTGATTAAAAACTTTATAGTTAGACATCTGATTGAGTTCTATCCCATCTTGAAGGAATCGGATGTCTAGCCATCTTTATCAGTACCTCTTTCATCATCAGCATACCTGAAATACACAAATGCAATGTGATTAAAAATATTATAGCTAGACATCCGATTGAGTCCGATCCCATCTGGAAGGAATCGGATGTCTAGCCATCTTTATCAGTACCTCTTTCATCATCAGCATACCTGAAATACACAAATGCAATGGGATTAAAGACTATATAGTTAGACATCTGATTGAGTTCGATCCCATCTTGAAGGAATCGGATGTCTAGCCATCTTTATCAGTACCTGTTTCATCATCAGCATACCTGAAATACACAAATGCAATGTGATTAAAAATATTATAGCTAGACATCCGATTGAGTCCGATCCCATCTGGAAGGAATCGGATGTCTAGCCAACTTTATCAGTACAACTTTCATCATCAGTATACCTAAAATACAGAAATGCAATGTGAATAAAAACAATTCTGCTAGATATAAGATTGAGTTCAGCATACCTGAAATACACAAATGCAATGTGATTAAAAATATTATAGCTAGACATCCGATTGAGTCCGATCCCATCTGGAAGGAATCGGATGTCTAGCCAACTTTATCAGTACCTCTTTCATCATCAGCATACCTGAAATACACAAATGCAATGTGATTAAAAATATTATAGCTAGACATCCGATTGAGTCCGATCCCATCTGGAAGGAATCGGATGTCTAGCCCTCTTTATCAGTACCTCTTTCATCATCAGCATACCTGAAATACACAAATGCAATGTGATTAAAAACTTTGTACCTAGACATCTGATTGAGTTCGATCCCATCTGAAAGGAATCGGATGTCTAGCCATCTTTATCAGTACCTCTTTCATCATCAGCATACCTGAAATAAACAAATGCAATGGGATTAAAAACTTTACAGCTAAACATCTGATTAAGTCCGATCCCGTCTTGAAAGAATCGGATGTCTAGCCATCTTTATCAGTACCTCTTTCATCATCAGCATACCTGAAATGCACAAATGCAATGTGATTAAAAATTTTATAGCTAGACATCTGATTGAGTTCGATCCCATTTTGAAGGAATCGGATCTCTAGCCATCTTTATCAGTACCTTTTCATCATCAGCATACCTGAAATACACAAATGCAATGGGATTAAAAACTTTGTACCTAGACATCTGATTGAGTTCGATCCCATCTTAAAGGAATCGGATGTCTAGCCATCTTTATCAGTACCTCTTTCATCATCAGCATACCTGAAATGCACAAATGCAATGTGATTAAAAACGTTATAGCTAGACATCTGATTGAGTTCCATCCTATCTTGAAGGAATCGGATGTCTAGCCATCTTTATCAGTACCTCTTTCATCATCAGCATACCTGAAATACACAAATGCAATGGGATTTAAAACTTTATAGCTAAACATCTGATTGAGTTCGATCCCGTCTTGAAGGAATCGGATGTCTAGCCATCTTTATCAGTACCTCTTTCATCATCAGCATACCTGAAATACACAAATGCAATGTGATTAAAAACTTTATAGCTAGACATCTGATTGAGTTCCATCCTATCTTGAAGGAATCGGATGTCTAGCCATCTTTATCAGTACCTCTTTCATCATCAGCATACCTGAAATACACAAATGCAATGGGATTAAAAACTTTATAGCTAAACATCTGATTGAGTTCGATCCCGTCTTGAAGGAATCGGATGTCTAGCCATCTTTATCAGTACCTCTTTCATCATCAGCATACCTGAAATACACAAATGCAATCTGATTAAAAACTTTATAGCTAGACATCTGATTGAGTTCGATCCCATCTTGAAGGAATCGGATGTCTAGCCATCTTTATCAGTACCTCTTTCATCATCAGCATACCTGAAATACACAAATGCAATGTGATTAAAAACTTTATAGTTAGACATGTGATTGAGTTCGATCCCATCTTGAAGGAATCGGATGTCTAGCCATCTTTATCAGTACCTCTTTCATCATCAGCATACCTGAAATACACAAATGCAATGTGATTAAAAATATTATAGCTAGACATCCGATTGAGTCCGATCCCATCTGGAAGGAATCGGATGTCTAGCCATCTTTATCAGTACCTCTTTCATCATCAGCATACCTGAAATACACAAATGCAATGGGATTAAAGACTTTATAGTTAGACATCTGATTGAGTTCGATCCCATCTTGAATGAATCGGATGTCTAGCCATCTTTATCAGTACCTCTTTCATCATCAGCATACCTGAAATACACAAATGCAATGTGATTAAAAATATTATAGCTAGACATCCGATTGAGTCCGATCCCATCTGGAAGGAATCGGATGTCTAGCCATCTTTATCAGTACCTCTTTCATCATCAGCATACCTGAAATACACAAATGCAATGGGATTAAAGACTTTATAGTTAGACATCTGATTGAGTTCGATCCCATCTTGAATGAATCGGATGTCTAGCCATCTTTATCAGTACCCCTTTCATCATCAGCATACCTGAAATACACAGATGCAATGTGATTAAAAATATTATAGCTAGACATCCGATTGAGTCCGATGCCATCTGGAAGGAATCGGATGTCTAGCCATCTTTATCAGTACCTCTTTCATCATCAGCATACCTGAAATACACAAATGCAATGGGATTAAAGACTTTATAGTTAGACATCTGATTGAGTTCGATCCCATCTTGAAGGAATCGGATGTCTAGCCATCTTTATCAGTACGTCTTTCATCATAAGCATACCTGAAATACACAAATGCAATGTGATTAGGAAATTTATAGCTAGACATCTGATTGAGTCCGATCCCAGCTTGAAGGAATCGGATGTCTAGCCATCTTTATCTGTAACTCTTTCATCATCAGCATACCTGAAATACACAAATGCAATGTGATTAAAAATATTATAGCTAGACATCCGATTGAGTCCGATCCCAGCTTGAAGGAATCGGATGTTTAGACATCTTTATCAGTACCTCTTTCATCATCAGCATACCTGAAATACACAAATGCAATGTGCTTAAAAACTTTATAGCTAGACATCTGATTGAGTTCGATCCCATCTTGAAGGAATCGGATGTCTAGCCATCTTTATCAGTACCTATTTCATCATCAGCATACCTGAAATACACAAATGCAATGTGATTAAAAATTATATAGTTAGACATCTGATTGAGTTCGATGCCATCTTGAAGGAATCGGATGTCTAGCCATCTTTATCAGTACCTCTTTCATCATCAGCATACCTGAAATACACAAATGCAATGTGATTAAAAACTTTCTAGCTAGACATCTGATTGAGTTCGATCCCATCTTGAAGGAATGGGATGTCTAGCCATCTTTATCAGTACCTGTTTCATCATCAGCATACCTGAAATACACAAATGCAATGGGATTAAAAACTTCATAGCTAAACATCTGATTGTGTTCGATCCCGTCTTGAAGGAATCGGATGTCTAGCCATCTTTATCAGTACCTCTTTCATCATCAGCATACCTGAAATACACAAATGCAATGGGATTACAAACTTTATAGCTAGACATCTGATTGGGTTCGATCCCAGCTTGAAGGAATCGGATGTCTAGCCATCTTTATCAGTACCTCATTAATCATCAGCATACCTTAAATACACAAATGCAATGTGATTAAAAACTTTATAGCTATACATCTGATTGAGTTTCATCCCATCTTGAAGGAATCGGATGTCTAGCCATCTTTATCAGTACCACTTTCATCATCAGCATACCTGAAATACACAAATGCAATGTGATTAAAAACTATATAGTTAGACATCTGATTGAGTTCGATGCCATCTTGAAGGAATCGCATGTCTAGCCATCTTTATCAGTACCACTTTCATCATCAGCATACCTGAAATACACAAATGCAATGTGATTAAAAACTATATAGTTAGACATCTGATTGAGTTCGATGCCATCTTGAAGGAATCGGATGTCTAGTCATCTTTATCAGTACCTCTTTCATCATCAGCATACCTGAAATACACAAATGCAATGGGATTAAAAACTTCATAGCTAAACATCTGATTGAGTTCGATCCCGTCTTGAAGGAATCGGATGTCTAGCCATCTTTATCAGTACCTCTTTCATCATCAGCATACCTGAAATACACAAATGCAATGGGATTACAAACTTTATAGCTAAACATCTGATTGAGTTCGATCCCATTTTGAAGGAATCGGATGTCTAGCCATCTTTATCAGTAACACTTTCATCATCAGCATACCTGAAATACACAAATGCAATGTGATTAAAAAATTTATAGCTAGACATCTGATTGAGTTCGATCTCATCTTGAAGGAATCGGATGTCTAGCCATCTTTATCAGTACCTCTTTCATCATCAGCATACCTGAAATACACAAATGCAATGTGATTAAAACTTTATAGCTAGACATCTGATTGAGTTCGATCCCATCTTGAAGGAATCGGATGTCTAGCCATCTTTATCAGTACCTCTTTCATCATCAGCATACCTGAAATACACAAATGCAATGTGATTAAAAAGTTTATAGCTAGACATCTGATTGAGTTCGATCCCATCTTGAAGGAATCGGATGTCTAGCCATCTTTATCAGTACCTCTTTCATCATCAGCATACCTGAAATACACAAATGCAATGTGATTAAAAACTTTATAGCTATACATCTGATTGAGTTCGATCCCATCTTGAAGGAATCGGATGTCTAGCCATCTTTATCAGTACCTCTTTCATCATCAGCATACCTGAAATACACAAATGCAATGTGATTAAAAACTTTATAGCTAGTCATCTGATTGAGTTCGATCCCATCTTGAAGGAATCGGATGTCTAGCTATCTTTATCAGTACCTCTTTCATCATCAGCATACCTGAAATACACAAATGCAATGTGATTAAAAATTTATAGCTAGACATCTGATTGAGTTCGATCTCATCTTGAAGGAATCGGATGTCTAGCCATCTTTATCAGTACCTCTTTCATCATCAGCATACCTGAAATACACAAATGCAATGTGATTAAAAACTTTATAGCTAGACATCTGATTGAGTTCGATCCCATTTTGAAGGAATCGGATGTCTAGCCATCTTTATCAGTACCTCTTTCATCATCAGCATACCTGAAATACACAAATGCAATGTGATTAAAAACTTTATAGCTAGACATCCGATTGAGTCCGATCCCATCTGGAAGGAATCGGATGTCTAGCCATCTTTATCAGTACCTCTTTCATCATCAGCATGCCTGAAATACACAAATGCAATGGGATTACAAACTTTATAGCTAGACATCTGATTGGGTTCGATCCCAGCTTGAAGGAATCGGATGTCTAGCCATCTTTATCAGTACCTCATTAATCATCAGCATACCTTAAATACACAAATGCAATGTGATTAAAAACTTTATAGCTATACATCTGATTGAGTTTCATCCCATCTTGAAGGAATCGGATGTCTAGCCATCTTTATCAGTACCACTTTCATCATCAGCATACCTGAAATACACAAATGCAATGTGATTAAAAACTATATAGTTAGACATCTGATTGAGTTCGATGCCATCTTGAAGGAATCGCATGTCTAGCCATCTTTATCAGTACCACTTTCATCATCAGCATACATGAAATACACAAATGCAATGTGATTAAAAACTATATAGTTAGACATCTGATTGAGTTCGATGCCATCTTGAAGGAATCGGATGTCTAGTCATCTTTATCAGTACCTCTTTCATCATCAGCATACCTGAAATACACAAATGCAATGGGATTAAAAACTTCATAGCTAAACATCTGATTGAGTTCGATCCCGTCTTGAAGGAATCGGATGTCTAGCCATCTTTATCAGTACCTCTTTCATCATCAGCATACCTGAAATACACAAATGCAATGGGATTACAAACTTTATAGCTAAACATCTGATTGAGTTCGATCCCATTTTGAAGGAATCGGATGTCTAGCCATCTTTATCAGTAACTCTTTCATCATCAGCATACCTGAAATACACAAATGCAATGTGATTAAAAACTTTATAGCTAGACATCTGATTGAGTTCGATCTCATCTTGAAGGAATCGGATGTCTAGCCATCTTTATCAGTACCTCTTTCATCATCAGCATACCTGAAATACACAAATGCAATGTGATTAAAAACTTTATAGCTAGACATCTGATTGAGTTCGATCCCATCTTGAAGGAATCGGATGTCTAGCCATCTTTATCAGTACCTCTTTCATCATCAGCATACCTGAAATACACAAATGCAATGTGATTAAAAAGTTTATAGCTAGACATCTGATTGAGTTCGATCCCATCTTGAAGGAATCGGATGTCTAGCCATCTTTATCAGTACCTCTTTCATCATCAGCATACCTGAAATACACAAATGCAATGTGATTAAAAACTTTATAGCTAGACATCTGATTGAGTTCGATCCCATCTTGAAGGAATCGGATGTCTAGCCATCTTTATCAGTACCTCTTTCATCATCAGCATACCTGAAATACACAAATGCAATGTGATTAAAAACTTTATAGCTAGACATCTGATTGAGTTCGATCCCATCTTGAAGGAATCGGATGTCTAGCCATCTTTATCAGTACCTCTTTCATCATCAGCATACCTGAAATACACAAATGCAATGTGATTAAAAACTTTATAGCTAGACATCTGATTGAGTTCGATCTCATCTTGAAGGAATCGGATGTCTAGCCATCTTTATCAGTACCTCTTTCATCATCAGCATACCTGAAATACACAAATGCAATGTGATTAAAAACTTTATAGCTAGACATCTGATTGATTTCGATCCCATCTTGAAGGAATCGGATGTCTAGCCATCTTTATCAGTACCTCTTTCATCATCAGCATACCTGAAATACACAAATGCAATGTGATTAAAAAGTTTATAGCTAGACATCTGATTGAGTTCGATCCCATCTTGAAGGAATCGGATGTCTAGCCATCTTTATCAGTACCTCTTTCATCATCAGTATACCTGAAATACACAAATGCAACGTGATTAAAAACTTTATAGCTAGACATCTGATTGAGTTCGATCCCATCTTGAAGGAATCGGATGTCTAGCCATCTTTATCAGTACCTCTTTCATCATCAGCATACCTGAAATACACAAATGCAATGTGATTAAAAACTTTATAGCTAGACATCTGATTGAGTTCGATCTCATCTTGAAGGAATCGGATGTCTAGCCATCTTTATCAGTACCTCTTTCATCATCAGCATACCTGAAATACACAAATGCAATGTGATAAAAAACTTTATAGCTAGAAATCTGATTGAGTTCGATCCCATCTTGAAGGAATCGGATGTCTAGCCATCTTTTATCAGTACCTCTTTCATCATCAGCATACCTGAAATACACAAATGCAATGTGATTAAAAACTTTATAGCTAGACATCTGATTGAGTTCGATCTCATCTTGAAGGAATCGCAGGTCTAGCCATCTTTATCAGTACCTCTTTCATCATCAGCATACCTGAAATACACAAATGCAATGTGATTAAAAACTTTATAGTTAGACATCTGATTGAGTTCGATCCCATCTTGAAGGAATCGGATGTCTAGACATCTTTATCGGTACCTCTTTCATCATCAGCATACCTGAAATACACAAATGCAATGTGATTAAAAATATTATAGCTAGACATCCGATTGAGTCCGATCCCATCTGGAAGGAATCGGATGTCTAGCCATCTTTATCAGTACCTCTTTCATCATCAGCATACCTGAAATACACAAATGCAATGAGATTAAAGACTTTATAGTTAGACATCTGATTGAGTTCGATCCCATCTTGTAGGAATCGGATGTCTAGCCATCTTTATCAGTACCTCTTTCATCATCAGCATACCTGAAATACACAAATGCAATGTGATTAAAAATATTATAGCTAGACATCCGATTGAGTCCGATCCCATCTGGAAGGAATCGGATGTCTAGCCATCTTTATCAGTACCTGTTTCATCATCAGCATACCTGAAATACACAAATGCAATGGGATTAAAGACTTTATAGTTAGACATCTGATTGAGTTCGATCCCATCTTGAAGGAATCGGATGTCTATCCATCTTTATCAGTACCTCTTTCATCATCAGCATACCTGAAATACACAAATGCAATGTGATTAAAAATATTATAGCTAGACATCCGATTGAGTCCGATCCCATCTGGAAGGAATCGGATGTCTAGCCATCTTTATCAGTACCTCTTTCATCATCAGCATACCTGAAATACACAAATGCAATGTGATTAGGAAATTTATAGCTAGACATCCGATTGAGTCCGATCCCAGCTTGAAGGAATCGGATGTCTAGCCATCTTTATCTGTAACTCTTTCATCATCAGCATACCTGAAATACACAAATGCAATGTGATTAAAAATATTATAGCTAGACATCCGATTGAGTCCGTCCCAGCTTGAAGGAATCGGATGTTTAGCCATCTTTATCAGTACCTCTTTCATCATCAGCATACCTGAAATACACAAATGCAATGTGCTTAAAAACTTTATAGCTAGACATCTGATTGATTTCGATCCCATCTTGAAGGAATGGGATGTCTAGCCATCTTTATCAGTACCACTTTCATCATCAGCATACCTGAAATACACAAATACAATGGGATTAAAAACTTCATAGCTAAACATCTGATTGTGTTCGATCCCGTCTTGAAGGTATCGGATGTCTAGCCATCTTTATCAGTACCTCTTTCATCATCAGCATACCTGAAATACACAAATGCAATGGGATTACAAACTTTATAGCTAGACATCTGATTGGGTTCGATCCCAGCTTGAAGGAATCGGATGTCTAGCCATCTTTATCAGTACCTCTTTAATCATCAGCATACCTTAAATACACAAATGCAATAGGATTAAAAACTTTATAGCTATACATCTGATTGAGTTTCATCCCATCTTGAAGGAATCGGATGTCTAGCCATCTTTATCAGTACCACTTTCATCATCAGCATACCTGAAATACACAAATGCAATGTGATTAAAAACTATATAGTTAGACATCTGATTGAGTTCGATGCCATCTTGAAGGAATCGGATGTGTAGTCATCTTTATCAGTACCTCTTTCATCAACAGCATACCTGAAATACACAAATGCAATGGGTTTAAAAACTTCATAGCTAAACATCTGATTGAGTTCGATCCCGTCTTGAAGGAATCGGATGTCTAGCCATCTTTAACAGTACCACTTTCATCATCAGCATACCTGAAATACACAAATGCAATGGGATTACAAACTTTATAGCTATACATCTGATTGAGTTCGATCCCATCTTGAAGGAATCGGATGTCTAGCCCTCTTTATCAGTAACTCTTTCATCATCAGCATACCTGAAATACACAAATGCAATGTGATTAAAAACTTTATAGCTAGACATCTGATTGAGTTCGAACTCATCTTGAAGGAATCGGATGTCTAGCCATATTTATCAGTACCTCTTTCATCATCAGCATACCTGAAATACACAAATGCAATGTAATTAAAAACTTTATAGCTAGACATCTGATTGAGTTCGATCCCATCTTGAAGGAATCGGATGTCTAGCCATCTTTATCAGTACCTCTTTCATCATCAGCATACCTGAAATACACAAATGCAATGTGATTAAAAAGTTTATAGCTAGACATCTGATTGAGTTCGATCCCATCTTGAAGGAATCGGATGTCTAGCCATCTTTATCAGTACCTCTTTCATCATCAGCATACCTGAAATACACAAATGCAATGTGATTAAAAACTTTATAGCTAGACATCTGATTGAGTTCGATCTCATCTTGAAGGAATCTGATGTCTAGCCATCTTTATCAGTACCTCTTTCATCATCAGCATACCTGAAATACACAAATGCAATGTGATTAAAAACTTTATAGCTAGAAATCTGATTGAGTTCGATCCCATCTTGAAGGAATCGGATGTCTAGCCATCTTTATCAGTACCTCTTTCATCATCAGCATACCTGAAATACACAAATGCAATGTGATTAAAAACTTTATAGCTAGACATCTGATTGAGTTCGATCCCATCTTGAAGGAATCGGATGTCTAGCCATCTTTATCAGTACCTCTTTCATCATCAGCATACCTGAAATACACAAATGCAATGTGATTAAAAACTTTATAGCTAGACATCTGATTGAGTTCGATCCCATCTTGAAGGAATCGGATGTCTAGCCATCTTTATCAGTACCACTTTCATCGTCAGCATACCTGAAATACACAAATGCAATGTGATTAAAAACTATAATGTTAGACATCTGATTGAGTTCGATGCCATCTTGAAGGAATCGGATGTCTAGTCATCTTTATCAGTACCTCTTTCATCATCAGCATACCTGAAATACACAAATGCAATGGGTTTAAAAATTTCATAGCTAAACATCTGATTGAGTTCGATCCCGTCTTGAAGGAATCGGATGTCTAGCCATCTTTAACAGTACCTCTTTCATCATCAGCATACCTGAAATACACAAATGCAATGGGATTACAAACTTTATAGCTATACATCTGATTGAGTTCGATCCCATCTTGAAGGAATCGGATGTCTAGCCATCTTTATCAGTAACTCTTTCATCATCAGCATACCTGAAATACACAAATGCAATGTGATTAAAAACATTATAGCTAGACATCTGATTGAGTTCGATCTCATCTTGAAGGAATCGGATGTCCTGCCATCTTTATCAGTACCTCTTTCATCATCAGCATACCTGAAATACACAAATGCAATGTGATTAAAAACTTTATAGCTAGACATCTGATTGAGTTCGATCCCATCTTGAAGGAATCGGATGTCTAGCCATCTTTATCAGTACCTCTTTCATCATCAGCATACCTGAAATACACAAATGCAATGTGATTAAAAAGGTTATAGCTAGACATCTGATTGAGTTCGATCCCATGTTGAAGGAATCGGATGTCTAGCCATATTTATCAGTACCTCTTTCATCATCAGCATACCTGAAATACACAAATGCAATGTGATTAAAAACTTTATAGCTAGACATCTGATTGAGTTCGATCTCATCTTGAAGGAATCGGATGTCTAGCCCTCTTTATCAGTACCTCTTTCATCATCAGCATACCTGAAATACACAAATGCAATGTGATTAAAAACTTTATAGCTAGACATCTGATTGAGTTCGATCCCATCTTGAAGGAATCGGATGTCTAGCCATCTTTATCAGTACCTCTTTCATCATCAGCATACCTGAAATACAAAAATGCAATGGGATTAAAAACTTCATAGCTAAACATCTGATTGAGTTCGATCCCGTCTTGAAGGAATCGGATGTCTAGCCATCTTTATCAGTACCTCTTTCATCATCAGCATACCTGAAATACACAAATGCAATGGGAGTACAAACTTTATAGCTATAGATCTGATTGAGTTCGATCCCATCTTGAAGGAATCGGATGTCTAGCCATCTTTATCAGTAACTCTTTCATCATCAGCATACCTGAAATACACAAATGCAATGTGATTAAAAACTTTATAGCTAAACATCTGATTGAGTTCGATCTCATCTTGAAGGAATCGGATGTCTAGCCATCTTTATCAGTACCCCTTTCATCATCAGCATACCTGATATACACAAATGTAATGTGATTAAAAACTTTATAGCTAGACATCTGATTGAGTTCGATCCCATCTTGAAGGAATCGGATGTCTAGCCATCTTTATCAGTACCTCTTTCATCATCAGCATACCTGAAATACACAAATGCAATGTGATTAAACAGTTTATAGCTAGACATCTGATTGAGTTCGATCCCATCTTGAAAGAATCGGATGTCTAGCCATCTTTATCAGTACCTCTTTCATCATCAGCATACCTGAAATACACAAATGCAATGTGATTAAAAACTTTATAGCTAGACATCTGATTGAGTTCGATGCCATCTTGAAGGAATCGGATGTCTAGCCATCTTTATCAGTACCTCTTTCATCATCAGCATACCTGAAATACACAAATGCAATGTGATTAAAAACATTATAGCTAGACATCTGATTTTCGATCCCATCTTGAAGGAATCGGATGTCTAGCCATCTTTATCAGTACCTCTTTCATCATCAGCATACCTGAAATACACAAATGCAATGTGATTAAAAACTTTATAGCTAGACATCTGATTGAGTTCGATCTCATCTTGAAGGAATCGGATGTCTAGCCATCTTTATCAGTACCCCTTTCATCATCAGCATACCTGAAATACACAAATGCAATGTGATTAAAAACTTTATAGCTAGACATCTGATTGAGTTCGATCCCATCTTGAAGGAATCGGATGTCTAGCCATCTTTATCAGTACCTCTTTCATCATCAGCATACCTGAAATACACAAATGCAATGTGATTAAAAACTTTATAGCTAGACATCTGATTGAGTTCGATCCCATCTTGAAGGAATCGGATGTCTAGCCATCTTTATCAGTACCTCTTTCATCATCAGCATACCTGAAATACACAAATGCAATGTGATTAAAAACTTTATAGCTAGACATCTGATTGAGTTCGATCTCATCTTGAAGGAATGGGATGTCTAGCCATCTTTATCAGTACCACTTTCATCATCAGCATACCTGAAATATACAAATGCAATGTGATTAAAAATTTTATAGCTAGACATCTGATTGAGTTCGATCCCATCTTGAAGGAATCGGATGTCTAGCCATCTTTATCAGTACCTCTTTCATCATCAGCATACCTGAAATACACAAATGCAATGTGATTAAAAAGTTTATAGCTAGACATCTGATTGAGTTCGATCCCATCTTGAAGGAATCGGACGTCTAGCCATCTTTATCAGTACCTCTTTCATCATCAGCATACCTGAAATACACAAATGCAATGTGATTAAAAACTTTATAGCTAGACATCTGATTGAGTTCGATCCCATCTTGAAGGAATCGGATGTCTAGCCATCTTTATCAGTACCTCTTTAATCATCAGCATACCTGAAATACACAAATGCAATGTGATTAAAAACTTTATAGCTAGACATCTGATTGAGTTCGATCTCATCTTGAAGGAATCGGATGTCTAGCCATCTTTATCAGTACCTCTTTCATCATCAGCATACCTGAAATACACAAATGCAATGTGATTAAACAGTTTATAGCTAGACATCTGATTGAGTTCGATCCCATCTTGAAAGAATCGGATGTCTAGCCATCTTTATCAGTACCTCTTTCATCATCAGCATACCTGAAATACACAAATGCAATGTGATTAAAAACTTTATAGCTAGACATCTGATTGAGTTCGATCCCATCTTGAAGGAATCGGATGTCTAGCCATCTTTATCAGTACCTCTTTCATCATCAGCATACCTGAAATACACAAATGCAATGTGATTAAAAACATTATAGCTAGACATCTGATTGAGTTCGATCCCATCTTGAAGGAATCGGATGTCTAGCCATCTTTATCAGTACCTCTTTCATCATCAGCATACCTGAAATACACAAATGCAATGTGATTAAAAACTTTATAGCTAGACATCTGATTGAGGTCGATCTCATCTTGAAGGAATCGGATGTCTAGCCATCTTTATCAGTACCCCTTTCATCATCAGCATACCTGAAATACACAAATGCAATGTGATTAAAAACTTTATAGCTAGACATCTGATTGAGTTCGATCCCATCTTGAAGGAATCGGATGTCTAGCCATCTTTATCAGTACCTCTTTCATCATCAGCATACCTGAAATACACAAATGCAATGTGATTAAAAACTTTATAGCTAGACATCTGATTGAGTTCGATCACATCTTGAAGGAATCGGATGTCTAGCCATCTTTATCAGTACCTCGTTCATCATCAGCATACCTGAAATACACAAATGCAATGTGATTAAAAACTTTATAGCTAGACATCTGATTGAGTTCGATCTCATCTTGAAGGAATGGGATGTCTAGCCATCTTTATCAGTACCACTTTCATCATCAGCATACCTGAAATACACAAATGCAATGTGATTAAAAATTTTATAGCTAGACATCTGATTGAGTTCGATCCCATCTTGAAGGAATCGGATGTCTAGCCATCTTTATCAGTACCTCTTTCATCATCAGCATACCTGAAATACACAAATGCAATGTGATTAAAAAGTTTATAGCTAGACATCTGATTGAGTTCGATCCCATCTTGAAGGAATCGGATGTCTAGCCATCTTTATCAGTACCTCTTTCATCATCAGCATACCTGAAATACACAAATGCAATGTGATTAAAAACTTTATAGCTAGACATCTGATTGAGTTCGATCCCATCTTGAAGGAATCGGATGTCTAGCCATCTTTATCAGTACCTCTTTAATCATCAGCATACCTGAAATACACAAATGCAATGTGATTAAAAACTTTATAGCTAGACATCTGATTGAGTTCGATCTCATCTTGAAGGAATCGGATGTCTAGCCATCTTTATCAGTACCTCTTTCATCATCAGCATACCTGAAATACACAAATGCAATGTGATTAAAAACTTTATAGCTAGACATCTGATTGAGTTCGATCACATCTTGAAGGAATCGGATGTCTAGCCATCTTTATCAGTACCTCTTCCATCATCAGCATACCTGAAATACACAAATGCAATGTGATTAAAAACTTTATAGCTAGACATCTGATTGAGTTCGATCCCATCTTGAAGGAATCGGATGTCTAGCCATCTTTATCACTACCTCTTTCATCATCAGCATACCTGAAATACACAAATGCAATGTGATTAAAAACTTTATAGCTAGACATCTGATTGAGTTCGATCCCATCTTGAAGGAATCGGATGTCTAGCCATCTTTATCAGTACCTCTTTAATCATCAGCATACCTGAAATACACAAATGCAATGTGATTAAAAACTTTATAGCTAGACATCTGATTGAGTTCGATCTCATCTTGAAGGAATCGGATGTCTAGCCATCTTTATCAGTACCTCTTTCATCATCAGCATACCTGAAATACACAAATGCAATGTGATTAAACAGTTTATAGCTAGACATCTGATTGAGTTCGATCCCATCTTGAAAGAATCGGATGTCTAGCCATCTTTATCAGTACCTCTTTCATCATCAGCATACCTGAAATACACAAATGCAATGTGATTAAAAACTTTATAGCTAGACATCTGATTGAGTTCGATCCCATCTTGAAGGAATCGGATGTCTAGCCATCTTTATCAGTACCTCTTTCATCATCAGCATACCTGAAATACACAAATGCAATGTGATTAAAAACATTATAGCTAGACATCTGATTGAGTTCGATCCCATCTTGAAGGAATCGGATGTCTAGCCATCTTTATCAGTACCTCTTTCATCATCAGCATACCTGAAATACACAAATGCAATGTGATTAAAAACTTTATAGCTAGACATCTGATTGAGGTCGATCTCATCTTGAAGGAATCGGATGTCTAGCCATCTTTATCAGTACCCCTTTCATCATCAGCATACCTGAAATACACAAATGCAATGTGATTAAAAACTTTATAGCTAGACATCTGATTGAGTTCGATCCCATCTTGAAGGAATCGGATGTCTAGCCATCTTTATCAGTACCTCTTTCATCATCAGCATACCTGAAATACACAAATGCAATGTGATTAAAAACTTTATAGCTAGACATCTGATTGAGTTCGATCACATCTTGAAGGAATCGGATGTCTAGCCATCTTTATCAGTACCTCGTTCATCATCAGCATACCTGAAATACACAAATGCAATGTGATTAAAAACTTTATAGCTAGACATCTGATTGAGTTCGATCTCATCTTGAAGGAATGGGATGTCTAGCCATCTTTATCAGTACCACTTTCATCATCAGCATACCTGAAATACACAAATGCAATGTGATTAAAAATTTTATAGCTAGACATCTGATTGAGTTCGATCCCATCTTGAAGGAATCGGATGTCTAGCCATCTTTATCAGTACCTCTTTCATCATCAGCATACCTGAAATACACAAATGCAATGTGATTAAAAAGTTTATAGCTAGACATCTGATTGAGTTCGATCCCATCTTGAAGGAATCGGATGTCTAGCCATCTTTATCAGTACCTCTTTCATCATCAGCATACCTGAAATACACAAATGCAATGTGATTAAAAACTTTATAGCTAGACATCTGATTGAGTTCGATCCCATCTTGAAGGAATCGGATGTCTAGCCATCTTTATCAGTACCTCTTTAATCATCAGCATACCTGAAATACACAAATGCAATGTGATTAAAAACTTTATAGCTAGACATCTGATTGAGTTCGATCTCATCTTGAAGGAATCGGATGTCTAGCCATCTTTATCAGTACCTCTTTCATCATCAGCATACCTGAAATACACAAATGCAATGTGATTAAAAACTTTATAGCTAGACATCTGATTGAGTTCGATCACATCTTGAAGGAATCGGATGTCTAGCCATCTTTATCAGTACCTCTTCCATCATCAGCATACCTGAAATACACAAATGCAATGTGATTAAAAACTTTATAGCTAGACATCTGATTGAGTTCGATCCCATCTTGAAGGAATCGGATGTCTAGCCATCTTTATCACTACCTCTTTCATCATCAGCATACCTGAAATACACAAATGCAATGTGATTAAAAACTTTATAGCTAGACATCTGATTGAGTTCGATCCCATCTTGAAGGAATCGGATGTCTAGCCATCTTTATCAGTACCTCATTCATCATCAGCATACCTGAAATACACAAATGTAATGTGATTAAAAACTTTATAGCTAGACATCTGATTGAGTTCGATCACATCTTAAAGGAATCGGATGTCTAGCCATCTTTATCAGTACCTCTTTCATCATCAGCATACCTGAAATACACAAATGCAATGTGATTAAAAACTTTATAGCTAGACATCTGATTCAGTTCGATCCCATCTTGAAGGAATCGTATGTCTAGCCATCTTTATCAGTACCTCTTTCATCATCAGCATACATGGAATACACAAATGCAATGTGATTAAAAACTTTATAGCTAGACATCTGATTGAGGTCGATCCCATCTGGAAGGAAAAGGATGTCTAGCCATCTTTATCAGTACCTATTTCATCATCAGCATACCTGAAATACACAAATGCAATGTGATTAAAAACTTTATATCTAGACATCTGATTGAGTTCGATCCCATCTGGAAGGAATCGGATGTCTAGCCATCATTATCAGTACCTCTTTCATCATCAGCATAACTGAAATACAAAAATGCAATGGGATTAAAAACTTTATAGCTAGACATCTGATTGAGTTCGATCCCATCTTGAAGGAATCGAATGTCTAGCCATCTTTATCAGTACCTCTTTCATCATCAGCATACCTGAAATACACAAATGCAATGTGATTAAAAACTTTATAGCTAGACATCTGATTGAGTTCCATCCCATCTGGAAGGAATCGGATGTGTAGCCATCTTTATCAGTACTTCTTTCATCATCAGCATACCTGAAATACACAAATGCAATATGATTAAAAACTTTATAGCTAGACATCTGATTGAGTTCGATCCCATCTTGAAGGAATCGGATGTCTAGCCATCTTTATCAGTACCTCTTTCATCATCAGCATACCCGAAATACACAAATGCAATGTGATTAAAAACTTACTAGCTAGACATCTGATTGAGTTCCTTCCCATCTTGAAGGAATCGGATGTCTAGCCATCGTTATCAGTACCTCTTTCATCATCAGCATACCTGAAATACACAAATGCAATGTGATTAAAAAATTTATAGCTAGACATCTGATTGAGTTCGATCCCATCTTGAAGGAATCGGATGTCTAGCCATCTTTATCAGTACCTCTTTCATCATCAGCATACCTGAAATACACAAATGCAATGTGATTAAAAACTTTATAGCTAGACATCTGATGGAGTTCGATCCCATCTTGAAGGAATCGGATGTCTAGACATCTTTATCAGTACCTCTTTCATCATCAGCATACCTGGAATACACAAATGCAATGTGATTAAAAACTTTATAGCTAGACATCTGATTGAGTTCGATCCCATCTGGAAGGAATCGAATGTCTATCCATCTTTATCAGTACCTCTTTCATCATCAGCATACCTGAAATACACAAATGCAATGGGATTAAAAATATTATAGCTACACATCCGATTGAGTCCGATCCCAGCTTGAAGGAATCGGATGTCTAGCCATCTTTATCAGTACCTCTTTCATCATCAGCATACCTGAAATACACAAATGCAATGTGATTAAAAACTTTATAGCTAGACATCTGATTGAGGTCGATCCCATCTCGAAGGAATCGGATGTCTAGCCATCTTTATCAGTACCTCTTTCATCATCAGCATACCTGAAATACACACATGCAATGTGATTAAAAATTTATAGCTAGACATCCGATTGAGTCTTATCCCATCTTGAAGGAATCGGATGTCTAGCCATCTTTATCAGTACCTCTTTCATCATCAGCATACCTGGAATACACAAATGCAATGTGATTAAAAACTTTATAGCTAGACATCTGATTGAGTTCGATCCCATCTGGAAGGAATCGGATGTCTAGCCATCTTTATCAGTACCTCTTTCATCATCAGCATACCTGAAATACACAAATGCAATGGGATTAAAAATATTATAGCTAGACATCTGATTGAGTTCGATCCAATCTTGAAGGAATCGGATGTCTAGCCATCTTTATCAGTACGTCTTTCATCATCAGCATACCTAAAATACACAAATGCAATGGGATTAAAAACTTTATAGCTAGACATCTGATTGATTTCGATCCCATCTTGAAGGAATCGGATGTCTAGCCATCTTTATCAGTACCTCTTTCATTATCAGCATACCTGGAATACACAAATGCAATGTGATTAAAAATTTATAGCTAGACATCTGATTGAGTTCGATCCCGTCTTGAAAGAATCGGATGTCTAGCCATCTTTATCAGTAACTCTTTCATCATCAGCATACCTGAAATACACAAATGCAATGAGATTAAAAACCTTATAGCTAGACATCTGATTGAGTTCCATCCCAGGTTGAAGGAATCGGATGTCTAGCCATCTTTATCAGTACCTCTTTCATCATCAGCATACCTGAAATACACAAATGCAATGAGATTAAAAACTTTATAGCTAAACATCTCATTGAGTTCGATCCCATCTTGAAGGAATCGTATGTCTAGCCATCTTTATCAGTACCTCTTTCATCATCAGCATACCTGAAATACACAAATGCAATGTGATTAAAACTTTATAGCTAGACATCTGATTGAGTTCGATCCCATCTTGAAGGAATCGGATGTCTAGCCATCTTTATCAGTACCTCTTTCATCATCAGCATACCTGAAATACACAAATGCAATGTGATTAAAAATTTATAGCTAGACATCTGATTGAGTTCGATCCTATCTTGAAGGAATCGGATGTCTAGCCATCTTTATCAGTACCTCTTTCATGATCAGCATACCTGAAATACACAAATGCAATGTGATTAAAAACTTTATAGCTAAACATGTGATTGAGTTCGATCCCAGCTTGAAGGAATCGGATGTCTAGCCATCTTTATCAGTACCTCTTTCATCATCAGCATACCTGAAATACACAAATGCAGTGGGATTAATAACTTTATAGCTAGACATCTGATTGAGTTCGATCCCATCTTGAAGGAATCGGATGTCTAGCCATCTTTATCAGTACCTCTTTTATCATCAGCATACCTGAAATACACAAATGCAATGGGATTAAAAACTTTATAGCTAGACATCTGATTGAGTTCGATCCCATCTTGAAGGAATCGGATGTCTAGCCATCTTTATCAGTACCTCTTTTATCATTAGCATACCTGAAATACACAAATGCAATGGGATTAAAAATATTATAGCTAGACATCCGATTGAGTTCGATCCGATCTTGAAGGAATCGGATGTCTAGCCATCTTTATCAGTACCTCTTCAATCATCAGCATACCTGCAATACACAAATGCAATGTGATTAAAAACTTTATAGCTAGACATCTGATTGAGTTCGATCCCATCTGGAAGGAATCGGATGTCTAGCCATCTTTATCAGTACCTCTTTCATCATCAGCATACCTGAAATACACAAATGCAATGGGATTAAAAACTTTATAGCTAGACATCTGATTGAGTTCGATCCCATCTTGAAGGAATCGGATGTCTAGCCGTCTTTATCAGTACCTCTTTCATCCTCAGCATACCTGAAATACACAAATGCAATGTGATTAAAAATATTATAGCTAGACATCTGATTGAGTTCGATCCCAGCTTGAAGGAATCGGATGTCTAGCCATCTTCATCAATACCTCTTTCATCATCAGCATACCTGAAATACACAAATGCAATGGGATTAAGAACTTTATAGCTAGACATCTGATTGAGTTCGATCCCATCTTGAAGGAATCGGATGTCTAGCCATCTTTATCAGTACCTCTTTCATCATCAGCATACCTGAAATACACAAATGCAATGGGATTAAAAATATTATAGCTAGACATCTGATTGAGTTCGATCCCATCTTGAAGGAATCGGATGTCTAGCCATCTTTATCAGTACCTCTTTCATCACCAGCATACCTGAAATACACAAAAGCAATGGGATTAAAAATATTATAGCTAGACATCTGATTGAGTTCGATCCCATCTTGAAGGAATCGGATGTCTAGCCATCTTTATCAGTACCTCTTTCATCATCAGCATACCTGAAATACACAAATGCAATGGGATTAAAAATATTATAGCTAGACATCTGATTGAGTTCGATCCCATCTTGAAGGAATCGGATGTCTAGCCATCTTTATCAGTACCTCTTTCATCATCAGCATACCTGAAATACACAAATGCAATGTGATTAAAAATATTATAGCTAGACATCTGATTGATTTCGATCCCAGCTTGAAGGAATCGGATGTCTAGCCATCTTTATCAATACCTCTTTCATCATCAGCATACCTGAAATACACAAATGCAATGGGATTAAGAACGTTATAGCTAGACATCTGATTGAGTTCGATCCCATCTTGAAGGAATCGGATGTCTAGCCATCTTTATCAGTACCTCTTTCATCATCAGCATACCTGAAATACACAAATGCAATGTGATTAAAAATATTATAGCTAGACACCCGATTGAGTTCGATCCCAGCTTGAAAAAATCGGATGTCTAGCCATCTTTATCAGCACCTCTTTCATCATCAGCATACCTGAAATACACAAATGCAATGGGATTAAAAATATTATAGCTAGACATCCGATTGAGTTCGATCCCAGCTTGAAGGAATCGGATGTCTAGCCATCTTTATCAGTACCTCTTTCATCATCAGCATACCTGAAATACACAAGTGCAATGTGATTAAAAATATTATAGCTAGACATCTGATTGAGTTCGATCCCATCTTGAAGGAATCGGATGTCTAGCCATCTTTATCAGTACCTCTTTCATCACCAGCATACCTGAAATACACAAATGCAATGGGATTAAAAACTTTATAGCTAGATATCTGATTGAGTTCGATCCCAGCTTGAAGGACTCGGATGTCTAGCCATCTTTATCAGTACCTCTTTCATCACCAGCATACCTGAAATACACAAATGCAATGGGATTAAAAATTTTATAGCTAGATATCTGATTGAGTTCGATCCCATCATGAAGGAATCGGATGTCTAGCCATCTTTATCAGTACCTCTTTCATCATCAGCATAGCTGAAATACACAAATGCAATGGGATTAAAAATATTATAGCTAGACATCTGATTGAGTTGGATCCCAACTTGAAGGAATCGGATGTCTAACCATCTTTATCAGTACCTCTTTCATCATCAGCATACCTGAAATACACAAATGCAATGGGATTAAAAATATTATAGCTAGACATCCGATTGAGTTCGATCCCAGCTTGAAGGAATCGGATGTCTAGCCATCTTTATCAGTACCTCTTTCATCATCAGCATACCTGAAATACACAAATGAAATGTGATTAAAAATATTATAGCTAGACATCCGATTGAGTTCGATCCCAGCTTGAAGGAATCGGATGTCTAGCCATCTTTATCAGTACCTCTTTCATCATCAGCATACCTGAAATACACAAATGCAATGTGATTAAAAATATTATAGCTAGACATCCGATTGAGTTCGATCCCATCTTGACGGAATCGGATGTCTAGCCATCTTTATCAGTACCTCTTTCATCATCAGCATACCTGAAATACACAAATGCAATGGGATTAAAAATATTATAGCTAGACATCTGATTGAGTTCGATCCCATCTTGAAGGAATCGGATGTCTAGCCATCTTTATCAGTACCTCTTTCATCATCAGCATACCTGAAATACACAAATGCAATGGGATTAAAAACTTTATAGTTAGACATCTGATTGAGTTCGATCCCATCTTGAAGGTATCGGATGTCTAGCCATCTTTACCAGTACCTCTTTCATCATCAGCATACCTGAAATACACAAATGCAATGGGATTAAAAACTTTATAGCTAGACATCTGATTGAGTTCGATCCCATCTTGAAGGAATCGTATGTCTAGCCATCTTTATCAATACCTCTTTCATCATCAGCATACCTGAAATACACAAATGCAATGGGATTAAAAATATTATAGCTAGACATCTGATTGAGTTCGATCCCATCTTGAAGGAATCGGATGTCTAGCCATCTTTATCAGTACCTCTTTCATCATCAGGATACCTGAAATACACAAATGCAATGGGATTAAGAACTTTATAGCTAGACATCTGATTGAGTTTGATCCCATCTTGAAGGAATCGGATGTCTAGCCATCTTTATCAGTACCTCTTTCATCATCAGCATACCTGAAATACACAAATGCAATGGGATTAAAAATATTATAGCTAGACATCCGATTGAGTTCGATCCCAGCTTGAAGGAATCGGATGTCTAGCCATCTTTATCAGTACCTCTTTCATCATCAGGATACCTGAAATACACAAATGCAATGTGATTAAGAACTTTATAGCTAGACATCTGATTGAGTTCGATCCCATCTTGAAGGAATCGGATGTCTAGCCATCTTTATCAGTACCTCTTTCATCATCAGCATACCTGAAATACACAAATGCAATGGGATTAAAAACTTTATAGCTAGACATCTGATTGAGTTCGATCCCATTTTGAAGGAATCGGATGTCTAGCCATCTTTATCAGTACCTCTTTTATCATCAGCATACCTGAAATACACAAATTCAATGGGATTAAAAATATTATAGCTAGACATCTGATTGAGTTCGATCCCATCTTCAAGGAATCGGATGTCTAGCCATCTTTATCAGTACCTCTTTCATCATCAGCATACCTGAAATACACAAATGCAATGTGATTAAAAATATTATAGCTAGACATCCGATTGAGTTCGATCCCAGCTTGAAGGAATCGGATGTCTAGCCATCTTTATCAGTACCTCTTTCATCATCAGCATACCTGAAATACACAAATGAAATGTGATTAAAAATATTATAGCTAGACATCCGATTGAGTTCGATCCCAGCTTGAAGGAATCGGATGTCTAGCCATCTTTATCAGTACCTCTTTCATCATCAGCATACCTGAAATACACAAATGCAATGGGATTAAAAATATTATAGCTAGACATCTGATTGAGTTCGATCCCATCTTGAAGGAATCGGATGTCTAGCCATCTTTATCAGTACCTCTTTCATCATCAGGATACCTGAAATACACAAATGCAATGGGATTAAGAACTTTATAGCTAGACATCTGATTGAGTTTGATCCCATCTTGAAGGAATCGGATGTCTAGCCATCTTTATCAGTACCTCTTTCATCATCAGCATACCTGAAATACACAAATGCAATGGGATTAAAAACTTTATAGTTAGACATCTGATTGAGTTCGATCCCATCTTGAAGGAATCGGATGTCTAGCCATCTTTATCAGTACCTCTTTCATCATCAGCATACCTGAAATACACAAATGCAATGGGATTAAAAACTTTATAGCTAGACATCTGATTGAGTTCGATCCCATCTTGTAGGAATCGGATGTCTAGCCATCTTTATCAGTACCTCTTTCATCATAAGCATACCTGAAATACACAAATGCAATGGGATTAAAAATATTATAGCTAGACATCCGATTGAGTTCGATCCCAGCTTGAAGGAATCGGATGTCTAGCCATCTTTATCAGTACCTCTTTCATCATCAGGATACCTGAAATACACAAATGCAATGGGATTAAGAACTTTATAGCTAGACATCTGATTGAGTTCGATCCCATCTTGAAGGAATCGGATGTCTAGCCATCTTTATCAGTACCTCTTTCATCATCAGCATACCTGAAATACACAAATGCAATGGGATTAAAAACTTTATAGCTAGACATCTGATTGAGTTCGATCCCATTTTGAAGGAATCGGATGTCTAGCCATCTTTATCAGTACCTCTTTTATCATCAGCATACCTGAAATACACAAATTCAATGGGATTAAAAACATTATAGCTAGACATCTGATTGAGTTCGATCCCATCTTCAAGGAATCGGATGTCTAGCCATCTTTATCAGTACCTCTTTCATCATCAGCATACCTGAAATACACAAATGCAATGTGATTAAAAATATTATAGCTAGACATCCGATTGAGTTCGATCCCAGCTTGAAGGAATCGGATGTCTAGCCATCTTTATCAGTACCTCTTTCATCATCAGCATACCTGAAATACACAAATGCAATGTGATTCAAAATATTATAGCTAGACTTCCGATTGAGTTCGATCCCAGCTTGAAGGAATCGGATGTCTAGCCATCTTTATCAGTACCTCTTTCATCATCAGCATACCTGAAATACACAAATGCAATGGGATTAAAAACTTTATAGCTAGACATCTGATTGAGTTCGATCCCATCTCGAAGGAATCGGATGTCTAGCCATCTTTATCAGTACCTCTTTCATCATCAGCATACCTGAAATACACAAATGCAATGGGATTAAAAATATTATAGCTAGACATCTGATTGAGTCCGATCCCAGCTTGAAGGAATCGGATGTCTAGCCATCTTTATCAGTACCTCTTTCATCATCAGCATACCTGAAATACACAAATGCAATGGGATTAAAAACTTTATAGCTAGACATCTGATTGATTTCGATCCCATCTTGAAGGAATCGGATGTCTAGCCATCTTTATCAGTACCACTTTCATCATCAGCATACCTGAAATACACAAATGCAATGTGATTAAAAACTTTATAGCTAGACATCTGATTGAGTTCGATCCCATCTTGAAGGAATCGGATGTCTAGCCATCTTTATCAGTACCTCTTTTATCATCAGCATACCTGAAATACACAAATGCAATGGGATTAAAAACTTTATAGCTAGACATCTGATTGAGTTCGATCCCATCTTGAAGGAATCGGATGTCTAGCCATCTTTATCAGTACCTCTTTTATCATCAGCATACCTGAAATACACAAATGCAATGGGATTAAAAACTTTATAGCTAGACATCTGATTGAGTTCGATCCCATCTTGAAGGAATCGGATGTCTAGCCATCTTTATCAGTACCTCTTTTATCATCAGCATGCCTGAAATACACAAATGCAATGGGATTAAAAACTTTATAGCTAGACATCTGATTGAGTTCGATCCCATTTTGAAGGAATCGGATGTCTAGCCATCTTTATCAGTACCTCTTTTATCATCAGCATACCTGAAATACACAAATTCAATGGGATTAAAAATATTATAGCTAGACATCTGATTGAGTTCGATCCCATCTTCAAGGAATCGGATGTCTAGCCATCTTTATCAGTACCTCTTTCATCATCAGCATACCTGAAATACACAAATGCAATGTGATTAAAAATATTATAGCTAGACATCCGATTGAGTTCGATCCCAGCTTGAAGGAATCGGATGTCTAGCCATCTTTATCAGTACCTCTTTCATCATCAGCATACCTGAAATACACAAATGCAATGTGATTCAAAATATTATAGCTAGACTTCCGATTGAGTTCGATCCCAGCTTGAAGGAATCGGATGTCTAGCCATCTTTATCAGTACCTCTTTCATCATCAGCATACCTGAAATACACAAATGCAATGTGATTAAAAACTTTATAGCTAGACATCTGATTGAGTTCGATCCCATCTTGAAGGAATCGGATGTCTAGCCATCTTTATCAGTACCTCTTTAATCATCAGCATACCTGAAATACACAAATGCAATGTGATTAAAAACTTTATAGCTAGACATCTGATTGAGTTCGATCCCATCTTGAAGGAATCGGATGTCTAGCCATCTTTATCAGTACCTCATTCATCATCAGCATACCTGAAATACACAAATGTAATGTGATTAAAAACTTTATAGCTAGACATCTGATTGAGTTCGATCACATCTGGAAGGAATCGGATGTGTAGCCATCTTTATCAGTACTTCTTTCATCATCAGCATACCTGAAATACACAAATGCAATATGATTAAAAACTTTATAGCTAGACATCTGATTGAGTTCGATCCCATCTTGAAGGAATCGGATGTCTAGCCATCTTTATCAGTACCTCTTTCATCATCAGCATACCCGAAATACACAAATGCAATGTGATTAAAAACTTACTAGCTAGACATCTGATTGAGTTCCTTCCCATCTTGAAGGAATCGGATGTCTAGCCATCGTTATCAGTACCTCTTTCATCATCAGCATACCTGAAATACACAAATGCAATGTGATTAAAAAATTTATAGCTAGACATCTGATTGAGTTCGATCCCATCTTGAAGGAATCGGATGTCTAGCCATCTTTATCAGTACCTCTTTCATCATCAGCATACCTGAAATACACAAATGCAATGTGATTAAAAACTTTATAGCTAGACATCTGATGGAGTTCGATCCCATCTTGAAGGAATCGGATGTCTAGACATCTTTATCAGTACCTCTTTCATCATCAGCATACCTGGAATACACAAATGCAATGTGATTAAAAACTTTATAGCTAGACATCTGATTGAGTTCGATCCCATCTGGAAGGAATCGAATGTCTATCCATCTTTATCAGTACCTCTTTCATCATCAGCATACCTGAAATACACAAATGCAATGGGATTAAAAATATTATAGCTACACATCCGATTGAGTCCGATCCCAGCTTGAAGGAATCGGATGTCTAGCCATCTTTATCAGTACCTCTTTCATCATCAGCATACCTGAAATACACAAATGCAATGTGATTAAAAACTTTATAGCTAGACATCTGATTGAGGTCGATCCCATCTCGAAGGAATCGGATGTCTAGCCATCTTTATCAGTACCTCTTTCATCATCAGCATACCTGAAATACACACATGCAATGTGATTAAAAATTTATAGCTAGACATCCGATTGAGTCTTATCCCATCTTGAAGGAATCGGATGTCTAGCCATCTTTATCAGTACCTCTTTCATCATCAGCATACCTGGAATACACAAATGCAATGTGATTAAAAACTTTATAGCTAGACATCTGATTGAGTTCGATCCCATCTGGAAGGAATCGGATGTCTAGCCATCTTTATCAGTACCTCTTTCATCATCAGCATACCTGAAATACACAAAGGCAATGGGATTAAAAATATTATAGCTAGACATCTGATTGAGTTCGATCCAATCTTGAAGGAATCGGATGTCTAGCCATCTTTATCAGTACCTCTTTCATCATCAGCATACCTGGAATACACAAATGCAATGTGATTAAAAACTTTATAGCTAGACATCTGATTGAGTTTGATCCCATCTGGAAGGAATCGGATGTCTAGCCATCTTTGTCAGTACCTCTTTTATCATCAGCATACCTGAAATACAAAAATGCAATGGGATTAAAAATATAATAGCTAGACATCCGATTGAGTCCGATCCCAGCTTGAAGGAATCGGATGTCTAGCCATCTTTATCAGTACCTCTTTCATCATCAGCATACCTAAAATACACAAATGCAATGGGATTAAAAACTTTATAGCTAGACATCTGATTGATTTCGATCCCATCTTGAAGGAATCGGATGTCTAGCCATCTTTATCAGTACCTCTTTCATTATCAGCATACCTGGAATACACAAATGCAATGTGATTAAAAATTTATAGCTAGACATCTGATTGAGTTCGATCCCGTCTTGAAAGAATCGGATGTCTAGCCATCTTTATCAGTAACTCTTTCATCATCAGCATACCTGAAATACACAAATGCAATGAGATTAAAAACCTTATAGCTAGACATCTGATTGAGTTCCATCCCAGGTTGAAGGAATCGGATGTCTAGCCATCTTTATCAGTACCTCTTTCATCATCAGCATACCTGAAATACACAAATGCAATGAGATTAAAAACTTTATAGCTAAACATCTCATTGAGTTCGATCCCATCTTGAAGGAATCGGATGTCTAGCCATCTTTATCAGTACCTCTTTCATCATCAGCATACCTGAAATACACAAATGCAATGTGATTAAAACTTTATAGCTAGACATCTGATTGAGTTCGATCCCATCTTGAAGGAATCGGATGTCTAGCCATCTTTATCAGTACCTCTTTCATCATCAGCATACCTGAAATACACAAATGCAATGTGATTAAAAATTTATAGCTAGACATCTCATTGAGTTCGATCCTATCTTGAAGGAATCGGATGTCTAGCCATCTTTATCAGTACCTCTTTCATGATCAGCATACCTGAAATACACAAATGCAATGTGATTAAAAACTTTATAGCTAAACATGTGATTGAGTTCGATCCCAGCTTGAAGGAATCGGATGTCTAGCCATCTTTATCAGTACCTCTTTCATCATCAGCATACCTGAAATACACAAATGCAGTGGGATTAATAACTTTATAGCTAGACATCTGATTGAGTTCGATCCCATCTTGAAGGAATCGGATGTCTAGCCATCTTTATCAGTACCTCTTTTATCATCAGCATACCTGAAATACACAAATGCAATGGGATTAAAAACTTTATAGCTAGACATCTGATTGAGTTCGATCACATCTTGAAGGAATCGGATGTCTAGCCATCTTTATCAGTACCTCTTTTATCATTAGCATACCTGAAATACACAAATGCAATGGGATTAAAAATATTATAGCTAGACATCCGATTGAGTTCGATCCGATCTTGAAGGAATCGGATGTCTAGCCATCTTTATCAGTACCTCTTCAATCATCAGCATACCTGCAATACACAAATGCAATGTGATTAAAAACTTTATAGCTAGACATCTGATTGAGTTCGATCCCATCTGGAAGGAATCGGATGTCTAGCCATCTTTATCAGTACCTCTTTCATCATCAGCATACCTGAAATACACAAATGCAATGGGATTAAAAACTTTATAGCTAGACATCTGATTGAGTTCGATCCCATCTTGAAGGAATCGGATGTCTAGCCATCTTTATCAGTACCTCTTTCATCCTCAGCATACCTGAAATACACAAATGCAATGTGATTAAAAATATTATAGCTAGACATCTGATTGAGTTCGATCCCAGCTTGAAGGAATCGGATGTCTAGCCATCTTTATCAATACCTCTTTCATCATCAGCATACCTGAAATACACAAATGCAATGGGATTAAGAACTTTATAGCTAGACATCTGATTGAGTTCGATCCCATCTTGAAGGAATCGGATGTCTAGCCATCTTTATCAGTACCTCTTTCATCATCAGCATACCTGAAATACACAAATGCAATGGGATTAAAAATATTATAGCTAGACATCTGATTGAGTTCGATCCCATCTTGAAGGAATCGGATGTCTAGCCATCTTTATCAGTACCTCTTTCATCACCAGCATACCTGAAATACACAAAAGCAATGGGATTAAAAATATTATAGCTAGACATCTGATTGAGTTCGATCCCATCTTGAAGGAATCGGATGTCTAGCCATCTTTATCAGTACCTCTTTCATCATCAGCATACCTGAAATACACAAATGCAATGGGATTAAAAATATTATAGCTAGACATCTGATTGAGTTCGATCCCATCTTGAAGGAATCGGATGTCTAGCCATCTTTATCAGTACCTCTTTCATCATCAGCATACCTGAAATACACAAATGCAATGTGATTAAAAATATTATAGCTAGACATCTGATTGATTTCGATCCCAGCTTGAAGGAATCGGATGTCTAGCCATCTTTATCAATACCTCTTTCATCATCAGCATACCTGAAATACACAAATGCAATGGGATTAAGAACGTTATAGCTAGACATCTGATTGAGTTCGATCCCATCTTGAAGGAATCGGATGTCTAGCCATCTTTATCAGTACCTCTTTCATCATCAGCATACCTGAAATACACAAATGCAATGTGATTAAAAATATTATAGCTAGACACCCGATTGAGTTCGATCCCAGCTTGAAAAAATCGGATGTCTAGCCATCTTTATCAGCACCTCTTTCATCATCAGCATACCTGAAATACACAAATGCAATGGGATTAAAAATATTATAGCTAGACATCCGATTGAGTTCGATCCCAGCTTGAAGGAATCGGATGTCTAGCCATCTTTATCAGTACCTCTTTCATCATCAGCATACCTGAAATACACAAGTGCAATGTGATTAAAAATATTATAGCTAGACATCTGATTGAGTTCGATCCCATCTTGAAGGAATCGGATGTCTAGCCATCTTTATCAGTACCTCTTTCATCACCAGCATACCTGAAATACACAAATGCAATGGGATTAAAAACTTTATAGCTAGATATCTGATTGAGTTCGATCCCAGCTTGAAGGACTCGAATGTCTAGCCATCTTTATCAGTACCTCTTTCATCACCAGCATACCTGAAATACACAAATGCAATGGGATTAAAAATTTTATAGCTAGATATCTGATTGAGTTCGATCCCATCATGAAGGAATCGGATGTCTAGCCATCTTTATCAGTACCTCTTTCATCATCAGCATAGCTGAAATACACAAATGCAATGGGATTAAAAATATTATAGCTAGACATCTGATTGAGTTCGATCCCAACTTGAAGGAATCGGATGTCTAACCATCTTTATCAGTACCTCTTTCATCATCAGCATACCTGAAATACACAAATGCAATGGGATTAAAAATATTATAGCTAGACATCCGATTGAGTTCGATCCCAGCTTGAAGGAATCGGATGTCTAGCCATCTTTATCAGTACCTCTTTCATCATCAGCATACCTGAAATACACAAATGAAATGTGATTAAAAATATTATAGCTAGACATCCGATTGAGTTCGATCCCAGCTTGAAGGAATCGGATGTCTAGCCATCTTTATCAGTACCTCTTTCATCATCAGCATACCTGAAATACACAAATGCAATGTGATTAAAAATATTATAGCTAGACATCCGATTGAGTTCGATCCCATCTTGACGGAATCGGATGTCTAGCCATCTTTATCAGTACCTCTTTCATCATCAGCATACCTGAAATACACAAATGCAATGGGATTAAAAATATTATAGCTAGACATCTGATTGAGTTCGATCCCATCTTGAAGGAATCGGATGTCTAGCCATCTTTATCAGTACCTCTTTCATCATCAGCATACCTGAAATACACAAATGCAATGGGATTAAAAACTTTATAGTTAGACATCTGATTGAGTTCGATCCCATCTTGAAGGTATCGGATGTCTAGCCATCTTTATCAGTACCTCTTTCATCATCAGCATACCTGAAATACACAAATGCAATGGGATTAAAAACTTTATAGCTAGACATCTGATTGAGTTCGATCCCATCTTGAAGGAATCGTATGTCTAGCCATCTTTATCAATACCTCTTTCATCATCAGCATACCTGAAATACACAAATCCAATGGGATTAAAAATATTATAGCTAGACATCTGATTGAGTTCGATCCCATCTTGAAGGAATCGGATGTCTAGCCATCTTTATCAGTACCTCTTTCATCATCAGGATACCTGAAATACACAAATGCAATGGGATTAAGAACTTTATAGCTAGACATCTGATTGAGTTTGATCCCATCTTGAAGGAATCGGATGTCTAGCCATCTTTATCAGTACCTCTTTCATCATCAGCATACCTGAAATACACAAATGCAATGGGATTAAAAATATTATAGCTAGACATCCGATTGAGTTCGATCCCAGCTTGAAGGAATCGGATGTCTAGCCATCTTTATCAGTACCTCTTTCATCATCAGGATACCTGAAATACACAAATGCAATGTGATTAAGAACTTTATAGCTAGACATCTGATTGAGTTCGATCCCATCTTGAAGGAATCGGATGTCTAGCCATCTTTATCAGTACCTCTTTCATCATCAGCATACCTGAAATACACAAATGCAATGGGATTAAAAACTTTATAGCTAGACATCTGATTGAGTTCGATCCCATTTTGAAGGAATCGGATGTCTAGCCATCTTTATCAGTACCTCTTTTATCATCAGCATACCTGAAATACACAAATTCAATGGGATTAAAAATATTATAGCTAGACATCTGATTGAGTTCGATCCCATCTTCAAGGAATCGGATGTCTAGCCATCTTTATCAGTACCTCTTTCATCATCAGCATACCTGAATTACACAAATGCAATGTGATTAAAAATATTATAGCTAGACATCCGATTGAGTTCGATCCCAGCTTGAAGGAATCGGATGTCTAGCCATCTTTATCAGTACCTCTTTCATCATCAGCATACCTGAAATACACAAATGAAATGTGATTAAAAATATTATAGCTAGACATCCGATTGAGTTCGATCCCAGCTTGAAGGAATCGGATGTCTAGCCATCTTTATCAGTACCTCTTTCATCATCAGCATACCTGAAATACACAAATGCAATGGGATTAAAAACTTTATAGCTAGACATCTGATTGAGTTCGATCCCATCTTGAAGGAATCGGATGTCTAGCCATGTTTATCAATACCTCTTTCATCATCAGCATACCTGAAATACACAAATGCAATGGGATTAAAAATATTATAGCTAGACATCTGATTGAGTTCGATCCCATCTTGAAGGAATCGGATGTCTAGCCATCTTTATCAGTACCTCTTTCATCATCAGGATACCTGAAATACACAAATGCAATGGGATTAAGAACTTTATAGCTAGACATCTGATTGAGTTTGATCCCATCTTGAAGGAATCGGATGTCTAGCCATCTTTATCAGTACCTCTTTCATCATCAGCATACCTGAAATACACAAATGCAATGGGATTAAAAATATTATAGCTAGACATCCGATTGAGTTCGATCCCAGCTTGAAGGAATCGGATGTCTAGCCATCTTTATCAGTACCTCTTTTATCATCAGGATACCTGAAATACACAAATGCAATGGGATTAAGAACTTTATAGCTAGACATCTGATTGAGTTCGATCCCATCTTGAAGGAATCGGATGTCTAGCCATCTTTATCAGTACCTCTTTCATCATCAGCATACCTGAAATACACAAATGCAATGGGATTAAAAACTTTATAGCTAGACATCTGATTGAGTTCGATCCCATTTTGAAGGAATCGGATGTCTAGCCATCTTTATCAGTACCTCTTTTATCATCAGCATACCTGAAATACACAAATTCAATGGGATTAAAAATATTATAGCTAGACATCTGATTGAGTTCGATCCCATCTTCAAGGAATCGGATGTCTAGCCATCTTTATCAGTACCTCTTTCATCATCAGCATACCTGAAATACACAAATGCAATGTGATTAAAAATATTATAGCTAGACATCCGATTGAGTTCGATCCCAGCTTGAAGGAATCGGATGTCTAGCCATCTTTATCAGTACCTCTTTCATCATCAGCATACCTGAAATACACAAATGCAATGTGATTCAAAATATTATAGCTAGACTTCCGATTGAGTTCGATCCCAGCTTGAAGGAATCGGATGTCTAGCCATCTTTATCAGTACCTCTTTCATCATCAGCATACCTGAAATACACAAATGAAATGTGATTAAAAATATTATAGCTAGACATCCGATTGAGTTCGATCCCATCTTGAAGGAATCGGATGTCTAGCCATCTTTATCAGTACCTCTTTCATCATCAGCATACCTGAAATACACAAATGCAATGTGATTAAAAATATTATAGCTAGACATCTGATTGAGTTCGATCCCATCTTGAAGGAATCGGATGTCTAGCCATCTTTATCAATACCTCTTTCATCATCAGCATACCTGAAATACACAAATGCAATGGGATTAAAAATATTATAGCTAGACATCTGATTGAGTTCGATCCCATCTTGAAGGAATCGGATGTCTAGCCATCTTTATCAGTACCTCTTTCATCATCAGGATACCTGAAATACACAAATGCAATGGGATTAAGAACTTTATAGCTAGACATCTGATTGAGTTTGATCCCATCTTGAAGGAATCGGATGTCTAGCCATCTTTATCAGTACCTCTTTCATCATAAGCATACCTGAAATACACAAATGCAATGGGATTAAAAATATTATAGCTAGACATCCGATTGAGTTCGATCCCAGCTTGAAGGAATCGGATGTCTAGCCATCTTTATCAGTACCTCTTTCATCATCAGGATACCTGAAATACACAAATGCAATGGGATTAAGAACTTTATAGCTAGACATCTGATTGAGTTCGATCCCATCTTGAAGGAATCGGATGTCTAGCCATCTTTATCAGTACCTCTTTCATCATCAGCATACCTGAAATACACAAATGCAATGGGATTAAAAACTTTATAGCTAGACATCTGATTGAGTTCGATCCCATTTTGAAGGAATCGGATGTCTAGCCATCTTTATCAGTACCTCTTTTATCATCAGCATACCTGAAATACACAAATTCAATGGGATTAAAAATATTATAGCTAGACATCTGATTGAGTTCGATCCCATCTTCAAGGAATCGGATGTCTAGCCATCTTTATCAGTACCTCTTTCATCATCAGCATACCTGAAATACACAAATGCAATGTGATTAAAAATATTATAGCTAGACATCCGATTGAGTTCGATCCCAGCTTGAAGGAATCGGATGTCTAGCCATCTTTATCAGTACCTCTTTCATCATCAGCATACCTGAAATACACAAATGCAATGTGATTCAAAATATTATAGCTAGACTTCCGATTGAGTTCGATCCCAGCTTGAAGGAATCGGATGTCTAGCCATCTTTATCAGTACCTCTTTCATCATCAGCATACCTGAAATACACAAATGCAATGGGATTAAAAACTTTATAGCTAGACATCTGATTGAGTTCGATCCCATCTCGAAGGAATCGGATGTCTAGCCATCTTTATCAGTACCTCTTTCATCATCAGCATACCTGAAATACACAAATGCAATGGGATTAAAAATATTATAGCTAGACATCTGATTGAGTCCGATCCCAGCTTGAAGGAATCGGATGTCTAGCCATCTTTATCAGTACCTCTTTCATCATCAGCATACCTGAAATACACAAATGCAATGGGATTAAAAACTTTATAGCTAGACATCTGATTGATTTCGATCCCATCTTGAAGGAATCGGATGTCTAGCCATCTTTATCAGTACCACTTTCATCATCAGCATACCTGAAATACACAAATGCAATGTGATTAAAAACTTTATAGCTAGACATCTGATTGAGTTCGATCCCATCTTGAAGGAATCGGATGTCTAGCCATCTTTATCAGTACCTCTTTTATCATCAGCATACCTGAAATACACAAATGCAATGGGATTAAAAACTTTATAGCTAGACATCTGATTGAGTTCGATCCCATCTTGAAGGAATCGGATGTCTAGCCATCTTTATCAGTACCTCTTTTATCATCAGCATACCTGAAATACACAAATGCAATGGGATTAAAAACTTTATAGCTAGACATCTGATTGAGTTCGATCCCATCTTGAAGGAATCGGATGTCTAGCCATCTTTATCAGTACCTCTTTTATCATCAGCATGCCTGAAATACACAAATGCAATGGGATTAAAAACTTTATAGCTAGACATCTGATTGAGTTCGATCCCATCTTGAAGGAATCGGATGTCTAGCCATCTTTATCAGTACCTCTTTCATCATCAGGATACCTGAAATACACAAATGCAATGGGATTAAGAACTTTATAGCTAGACATCTGATTGAGTTTGATCCCATCTTGAAGGAATCGGATGTCTAGCCATCTTTATCAGTACCTCTTTCATCATAAGCATACCTGAAATACACAAATGCAATGGGATTAAAAATATTATAGCTAGACATCCGATTGAGTTCGATCCCAGCTTGAAGGAATCGGATGTCTAGCCATCTTTATCAGTACCTCTTTCATCATCAGGATACCTGAAATACACAAATGCAATGGGATTAAGAACTTTATAGCTAGACATCTGATTGAGTTCGATCCCATCTTGAAGGAATCGGATGTCTAGCCATCTTTATCAGTACCTCTTTCATCATCAGCATACCTGAAATACACAAATGCAATGGGATTAAAAACTTTATAGCTAGACATCTGATTGAGTTCGATCCCATTTTGAAGGAATCGGATGTCTAGCCATCTTTATCAGTACCTCTTTTATCATCAGCATACCTGAAATACACAAATTCAATGGGATTAAAAATATTATAGCTAGACATCTGATTGAGTTCGATCCCATCTTCAAGGAATCGGATGTCTAGCCATCTTTATCAGTACCTCTTTCATCATCAGCATACCTGAAATACACAAATGCAATGTGATTAAAAATATTATAGCTAGACATCCGATTGAGTTCGATCCCAGCTTGAAGGAATCGGATGTCTAGCCATCTTTATCAGTACCTCTTTCATCATCAGCATACCTGAAATACACAAATGCAATGTGATTCAAAATATTATAGCTAGACTTCCGATTGAGTTCGATCCCAGCTTGAAGGAATCGGATGTCTAGCCATCTTTATCAGTACCTCTTTCATCATCAGCATACCTGAAATACACAAATGCAATGGGATTAAAAACTTTATAGCTAGACATCTGATTGAGTTCGATCCCATCTCGAAGGAATCGGATGTCTAGCCATCTTTATCAGTACCTCTTTCATCATCAGCATACCTGAAATACACAAATGCAATGGGATTAAAAATATTATAGCTAGACATCTGATTGAGTCCGATCCCAGCTTGAAGGAATCGGATGTCTAGCCATCTTTATCAGTACCTCTTTCATCATCAGCATACCTGAAATACACAAATGCAATGGGATTAAAAACTTTATAGCTAGACATCTGATTGATTTCGATCCCATCTTGAAGGAATCGGATGTCTAGCCATCTTTATCAGTACCACTTTCATCATCAGCATACCTGAAATACACAAATGCAATGTGATTAAAAACTTTATAGCTAGACATCTGATTGAGTTCGATCCCATCTTGAAGGAATCGGATGTCTAGCCATCTTTATCAGTACCTCTTTTATCATCAGCATACCTGAAATACACAAATGCAATGGGATTAAAAACTTTATAGCTAGACATCTGATTGAGTTCGATCCCATCTTGAAGGAATCGGATGTCTAGCCATCTTTATCAGTACCTCTTTTATCATCAGCATACCTGAAATACACAAATGCAATGGGATTAAAAACTTTATAGCTAGACATCTGATTGAGTTCGATCCCATCTTGAAGGAATCGGATGTCTAGCCATCTTTATCAGTACCTCTTTTATCATCAGCATGCCTGAAATACACAAATGCAATGGGATTAAAAACTTTATAGCTAGACATCTGATTGAGTTCGATCCCATTTTGAAGGAATCGGATGTCTAGCCATCTTTATCAGTACCTCTTTTATCATCAGCATACCTGAAATACACAAATTCAATGGGATTAAAAATATTATAGCTAGACATCTGATTGAGTTCGATCCCATCTTCAAGGAATCGGATGTCTAGCCATCTTTATCAGTACCTCTTTCATCATCAGCATACCTGAAATACACAAATGCAATGTGATTAAAAATATTATAGCTAGACATCCGATTGTGTTCGATCCCAGCTTGAAGGAATCGGATGTCTAGCCATCTTTATCAGTACCTCTTTCATCATCAGCATACCTGAAATACACAAATGCAATGTGATTCAAAATATTATAGCTAGACTTCCGATTGAGTTCGATCCCAGCTTGAAGGAATCGGATGTCTAGCCATCTTTATCAGTACCTCTTTCATCATCAGCATACCTGAAATACACAAATGCAATGTGATTAAAAACTTTATAGCTAGACATCTGATTGAGTTCGATCCCATCTTGAAGGAATCGGATGTCTAGCCATCTTTATCAGTACCTCTTTTATCATCAGCATACCTGAAATACACAAATGCAATGGGATTAAAAATATTATAGCTAGACATCTGATTGAGTTCGATCCCATCTTGAAGGAATCGGATGTCTAGCCATCTTCATCAGTACCTCTTTTATCATCAGCATACCTGAAATACACAAATGCAATGGGATTAAAAACTTTATAGCTAGACATCTGATTGAGTTCGATCCCATCTTGAAGGAATCGGATGTCTAGCCATCTTTATCAGTACCTCTTTTATCATCAGCATACCTGAAATACACAAATGCAATGGGATTAAAAACTTTATAGCTAGACATCTGATTGAGTTCGATCCCATCTTGAAGGAATCGTATGTCTAGCCATCTTTATCAATACCTCTTTCATCATCAGCATACCTGAAATACACAAATGCAATGGGATTAAAAATATTATAGCTAGACATCTGATTGAGTTCGATCCCATCTTGAAGGAATCGGATGTCTAGCCATCTTTATCAGTACCTCTTTCATCATCAGGATACCTGAAATACACAAATGCAATGGGATTAAGAACTTTATAGCTAGACATCTGATTGAGTTTGATCCCATCTTTAAGGAATCGGATGTCTAGCCATCTTTATCAGTACCTCTTTCATCATCAGCATACCTGAAATACACAAATGCAATGGGATTAAAAATATTATAGCTAGACATCCGATTGAGTTCGATCCCAGCTTGAAGGAATCGGATGTCTAGCCATCTTTATCAGTACCTCTTTCATCATCAGGATACCTGAAATACACAAATGCAGTGTGATTAAGAACTTTATAGCTAGACATCTGATTGAGTTCGATCCCATCTTGAAGGAATCGGATGTCTAGCCATCTTTATCAGTACCTCTTTCATCATCAGCATACCTGAAATACACAAATGCAATGGGATTAAAAACTTTATAGCTAGACATCTGATTGAGTTCGATCCCATTTTGAAGGAATCGGATGTCTAGCCATCTTTATCAGTACCTCTTTTATCATCAGCATACCTGAAATACACAAATTCAATGGGATTAAAAATATTATAGCTAGACATCTGATTGAGTTCGATCCCATCTTCAAGGAATCGGATGTCTAGCCATCTTTATCAGTACCTCTTTCATCATCAGCATACCTGAAATACACAAATGCAATGTGATTAAAAATATTATAGCTAGACATCCGATTGAGTTCGATCCCAGCTTGAAGGAATCGGATGTCTAGCCATCTTTATCAGTACCTCTTTCATCATCAGCATACCTGAAATACACAAATGAAATGTGATTAAAAATATTATAGCTAGACATCCGATTGAGTTCGATCCCAGCTTGAAGGAATCGGATGTCTAGCCATCTTTATCAGTACCTCTTTCATCATCAGCATACCTGAAATACACAAATGCAATGGGATTAAAAACTTTATAGCTAGACATCTGATTGAGTTCGATCCCATCTTGAAGGAATCGGATGTCTAGCCATCTTTATCAATACCTCTTTCATCATCAGCATACCTGAAATACACAAATGCAATGGGATTAAAAATATTATAGCTAGACATCTGATTGAGTTCGATCCCATCTTGAAGGAATCGGATGTCTAGCCATCTTTATCAGTACCTCTTTCATCATCAGGATACCTGAAATACACAAATGCAATGGGATTAAAAACTTTATAGCTAGACATCTGATTGATTTCGTTCCCATCTTGAAGGAATCGGATGTCTAGCCATCTTTATCAGTACCACTTTCATCATCAGCATACCTGAAATACACAAATGCAATGTGATTAAAAACTTTATAGCTAGACATCTGATTGAGTTCGATCCCATCTTGAAGGAATCGGATGTCTAGCCATCTTTATCAGTACCTCTTTTATCATCAGCATACCTGAAATACACAAATGCAATGGGATTAAAAACTTTATAGCTAGACATCTGATTGAGTTCGATCCCATCTTGAAGGAATCGGATGTCTAGCCATCTTTATCAGTACCTCTTTTATCATCAGCATACCTGAAATACACAAATGCAATGGGATTAAAAACTTTATAGCTAGACATCTGATTGAGTTCGATCCCATCTTGAAGGAATCGGATGTCTAGCCATCTTTATCAGTACCTCTTTTATCATCAGCATGCCTGAAATACACAAATGCAATGGGATTAAAAACTTTATAGCTAGACATCTGATTGAGTTCGATCCCATTTTGAAGGAATCGGATGTCTAGCCATCTTTATCAGTACCTCTTTTATCATCAGCATACCTGAAATACACAAATTCAATGGGATTAAAAATATTATAGCTAGACATCTGATTGAGTTCGATCCCATCTTCAAGGAATCGGATGTCTAGCCATCTTTATCAGTACCTCTTTCATCATCAGCATACCTGAAATACACAAATGCAATGTGATTAAAAATATTATAGCTAGACATCCGATTGAGTTCGATCCCAGCTTGAAGGAATCGGATGTCTAGCCATCTTTATCAGTACCTCTTTCATCATCAGCATACCTGAAATACACAAATGCAATGTGATTCAAAATATTATAGCTAGACTTCCGATTGAGTTCGATCCCAGCTTGAAGGAATCGGATGTCTAGCCATCTTTATCAGTACCTCTTTCATCATCAGCATACCTGAAATACACAAATGCAATGTGATTAAAAACTTTATAGCTAGACATCTGATTGAGTTCGATCCCATCTTGAAGGAATCGGATGTCTAGCCATCTTTATCAGTACCTCTTTTATCATCAGCATACCTGAAATACACAAATGCAATGGGATTAAAAACTTTATAGCTAGACATCTGATTGAGTTCGATCCCATCTTGAAGGAATCGGATGTCTAGCCATCTTTATCAGTACCTCTTTTATCATCAGCATACCTGAAATACACAAATGCAATGGGATTAAAAATATTATAGCTAGACATCTGATTGAGTTCGATCCCATCTTGAAGGAATCGGATGTCTAGCCATCTTTATCAGTACCTCTTTTATCATCAGCATACCTGAAATACACAAATGCAATGGGATTAAAAACTTTATAGCTAGACATCTGATTGAGTTCGATCCCATCTTGAAGGAATCGGATGTCTAGCCATCTTTATCAGTACCTCTTTTATCATCAGCATACCTGAAATACACAAATGCAATGGGATTAAAAACTTTATAGCTAGACATCTGATTGAGTTCGATCCCATCTTGAAGGAATCGGATGTCTAGCCATCTTTATCAGTACCTCTTTTATCATCAGCATACCTGAAATACACAAATGCAATGGGATTAAAAACTTTATAGCTAGACATCTGATTGAGTTCGATCCCATCTTGAAGGAATCGCATGTCTAGCCATCTTTATCAGTACCTCTTTTATCATCAGCATACCTGAAATACACAAATGCAATGGGATTAAAAACTTTATAGCTAGACATCTGATTGAGTTCGATCCCATCTTGAAGGAATCGGATGTCTAGCCATCTTTATCAGTACCTCTTTCATCATCAGCATACCTGAAATACACAAATGCAATGTGATTAAAAATATTATAGCTAGACATCCGATTGAGTTCGATCCCTGCTTGAAGGAATCGGATGTCTAGCCATCTTTATCAGTACCTCTTTCATCATCAGCATACCTGAAATACACAAATGCAATGGGATTAAAAACTTTATAGCTAGACATCTGATTGAGTTCGATCCCATCTTGAAGGAATCGGATGTCTAGCCATCTTTATCAGTACCCCTTTCATCATCAGCATCCCTGAAATACACAAATGCAATGGGATTAAAAACGTTATAGCTAGACATCTGATTGAGTTCGATCCCATCTTGAAGGAATCGGATGTCTAGCCATCTTTATCAGTACCTCTTTCATCATCAGCATCCCTGAAATACACAAATGCAATGTGATTAAAAATATTATAGCTAGACATCCGATTGAGTTCGATCCCAGCTTGAAGGAATCGGATGTCTAGCCATCTTTATCAATACCTCTTTCATCATCAGCATACCTGAAATACACCAATGCAATGGCATTAAGAACTTTATAGCTAGACATCTGATTGAGTTCGATCCCATCTGGAAGGTATCGGATGTCTAGCCATCTTTATCAGTACCTCTTTCATCATCAGCATACCTGAAATACACAAATGCAATCGGATTAAAAACGTTATAGCTAGACATCTGATTGAGTTCGATCCCATCTTGAAGGAATCGGATGTCTAGCCATCTTTATCAGTACCTCTTTCATCATCAGCATACCTGAAATACACAAATGCAATGGGATTAAAAATATTATAGCTAGACATCTGATTGAGTCCGATCCCAGCTTGAAGGAATCGGATGTCTAGCCATCTTTATCAGTACCTCTTTCATCATCAGCATACCTGAAATACACAAATGCAATGTGATTAAAAACTTTATAGCTAGACATCTGATTGAGTTCGATCCCATCTTGAAGGAATCGGATGTCTAGCCATCTTTATCAGTACCTCTTTCATCATCAGCATAACTGAAATACACAAATGCAATGGGATTAAAAACTTTATAGCTAGACATCTGATTGTGTTCTATCCCAGCTTGAAGGAATCGGATGTCTAGCCATCTTTATCAGTACCTCTTTCATCATCAGCATACCTGAAATACACAAATGCAATGGGATTAAAAACTTTATAGCTAGACATCTGATTGGGTTCGATCCCAGCTTGAAGGAATCGGATGTCTAGCCATCTTTATCAGTACCTCTTTCATCATCAGCATACCTGAAATACACAAATGCAATGGGATTAAAAACTTTATAGCTAGACATCTGATTGAGTTCGATCCCATCTTGAAGGAATCGGATGTCTTGCCATCTTTATCAGTACCTCTTTCATCATCAGCATACCTGAAATACACAAATGCAATGGGATTAAAAACTTTATAGCTAGACATCTGATTGAGTTCGATCCCAGCTTGAAGGAATCGGATGTCTAGCCATCTTTATCAGTACCTCTTTCATCATCAGGATACCTGAAATAAACAAATGCAATGCGATTAAAAACTTTGATAACTACTGAGAACTTAGAATAAATCTGATTAAGATCTCTCATCAATTGCCTTCGTAATGTATTTCTTAATCTGTAAATAAACTTTATGGCCACCCTGTTATATATTCGTACACAGAGCCCCCATATATATATATATATATATATATATATATATATATATATATATATATATATGCAGCAGATAATTTTTCAAACGTATATTGTTAAATATAACAGACAACGAATGTCTCTTATGTTTTATCATGTGCCTTTCCAAGCGTCGTATAATGGTTTTAGTTTCAAGAGAAAATAACGACAAAAATTGTCTAACATTTGCTTATTCCTTTATTATAATGATCTTCAATCTAAGCTTTAGGCTAACAATTCATCGCATATAAAACTTTTATGTCAACAAAATATTATTATGATTATGTCCTTATTTTCACTTTACATCCATTTAATTGTTGCTGATCTTGGACAGACAAAATATCGAAAGGCAAAGTGTCAAAAGACAAAATGACGAATGGACAAAATGTCAAACAGACAAAATGATGAATGGACAAAATGTCAAGCACACAAAGTGTCAATTGGTCTATGTATCGACAGAACAAAAACTGATAGAGGGTTAGAAACTAGTAAATATCTTAGAAGTATCTGTCTATATTTCTGAGATGAGGTATTATGTACATTATTTACATTATTCGGACTATTGTCCTCATCTTTGTTGCCATATCTATTACAACGTTTCGGCCGTTGTACGCTCCGGCCTTTTTCAGATATTTGGAATGTCGAACTGAACCCTTTATTTCGCTCACTGTTATAGTTCCATGTGCCATGTGTCAGTTATCAGTTATTTCCTGTTAATTTTCCCTCTGAAAGTTCTCCACTATTGAACTCACACTCTTTGGGCCCTGTCACTAATCAACGCTTTTATCCACTGTGCCACGTGTCCTTGAGAACATCTGTGTATGAATTTCTGGGTATTATAAACCTAATATCTTCAGCAACCATTTTAACCAGTGCTCATATTGAATTTTTTGCTGTTATCATCACAGTTTATACCAGCGCTCATATTGCAACTTTGTTGTTATTATCAATTTTCTCTGGCACTCCTTATTACTGGTTCCCATAATGTATTCATTTCTAAGCTTGGTCGGCTCAGGAAATTTTTGTGGCCTAGCATATGTGCTGATTCCTTAAGCTTACGAATTTTTCAATGGTGTTCCTTGTCTATAATCTCAGCCTGATCCCACAGATGGCGGTGATCTCCCTTCTCTCTCCATATGTGGTCAGCCACGCCTGATTTTTCCACTTCCTCTCGTGTTACAGCTTTCGGGTGTTCTTGAAGCCTCACCTTAAGCGGGCGGCCTGTCTCTCCTTTATATTTCTTTCCGCAGTTGCACGGGATAGCGTACACACAGTCTTTAGTCATGTTCTCGTCTTTGGGGGATCTTACTGCGGAGAGATATCTGCGAAGTGTCGTCAAGCTTTTGAAGGTTGTCCTGATGTTATATGGACCACAGATCCTTTGTATTTTTTCTGATAGCCCCTTCACATAAGGCAGACAGACTGTTTTCTGAGTGTTGTTGTCCTGCTCCTCCTCCTCTTGTACCCGCCTATCTCTGTTTGAAGTGGGGGCCTGCTGCCATATACCCAGGGTAGTTGTAGGGTACTACTTATACTGACCAATTCTTTATCTAATGTCTCTGGGTCGCCACTTATGATTTTGCTCGGTGTTGTAAGTAGCGGACGATCCCTTTCTTTACGCTGTATGGATGGTGGGAATTGAAATTGATGTACTGTCCGGTGAATGTCGGTTTGCGGTATACGGATGTCTTGAACCCATGCTCTGTTCGATATATTAGAACATCCAGGAATGGGAGTGTGTTGTTACTCTCTTTCTCCATTGTGAACCGTATCGAAAGTCTTATTGAGTTTACATGGTCCAGTAGAACCTGAACATCTTCCTGGTGTGGCCAGAGCATGAAGGTGTCATCAAGCCGTTATCCTGTCGATATATGTGTGATCCCATTCCGAAGTGTGTTGTTTGTGCACAGAAAGTCAACATCTCCATCAGATTATCTATTGGAATACTGGTCCGTTCTTCTAGGGATGAGTCAGAGCCCAATCTGTCTCTGACTACTGAGAGTGCCTCCTCCGTGGGTACCTTGGTGAACAAACTCAACACGTCCAAGTTCACCATCTGGTTGGATAGGATGGGAGCATCATTGATTATTTTCACGAAGTGGGTTGAGTTTCGGACATATGAAGGAGTCTTTCCGATCAATGGGTCAATTATATCTACAAGGAAGCGACTCAGTTCGAAAGAAAATACCTATATATATGGCGTATTACATATATATTTATATATATATATATATATATATATATATATATATATATATATATATATATATATATATATATATATATATATATATATATATATATATATGATGTGAAAGCTAAGCAATAAAAAGTTTGGAATAACTTATTTGATTACGCAGTTTTTTCGTCTGTTCGAATCCTTTTTCCGACCGACACTTTGTCCATTCGACACTTTGTTTGACATTTTGTACAATTGCAGTTTAGTTAGTTCGACTCTTTTTCTGTTCGTCTTTTTGTTTTTCGACACTCTGATGTACGACCTTATAATAATATTACCTATATATATATATATATATATGGCGTATTATATATATATATATAGATAGATGATGTCAAAACTAAGTAGTTTTTAAAATCATGATTATATGTTCGTTTTTACTTTGTTCGACATTTCATCTTTTTAAACTTTCTTTTCGACATTTCTGACCTTTCGTCATTTAGTCTGTTCGAATCCTTTTCCGCCCGACACTTTGTCCATTCGACAATTTATCCAGTCATCATTCAGTTCGACTTTTTTTCCGTTCGTCATTTTGTCTTTCGACACTTTGACCTACGACCTTAAATGCTATTCAAAAGTTTCACATATCAATCTTGAAATATATATTTTTTAAAATTCTGGGTGGGTTGTTGGCCCAGTTTAATACAGCAGAAAATCGATCCCCCTGTTTAAGTCCAGTATCCAACCTTTTACAGACAGGCGATTCTGAGAGAAATAGAAATCATATCGGGATTCATTATTGGTGATAACAATCTTAAAAAAAGACAAAATATCTTAACAACATTAGATATGCAAATGGTGTAAAGTTGATAGCAGACACAGAAAGGGAACTATAGGAGCTCATGCAGAAGGTAGCAAAGGAAAGCAAGAAGAAAGGACTAAGCATCGATTGTAAGAAGAGAGAAAGTATTGTCATAGGCAAAAGGAAGAAAGCAAGATTCGAATTACGAATTGGAGATACCAAAATTAAACAAGTACAAAAATTTAAATGGAAGTGTTTTAGCTGAGGACATAAAAAAGGGATAGTGCATTGGAATCGCGAAAGATGCCTTCTAAAAGCTAAGCAAAGGGTTAAGAAACAGGAAAATTTCGTTAGAAAACAAGAAAAGAATATTGGACTGTTAGTCAATGCTGAAGTTAACCTGATTTTTTAAAAAAACGTGAATAGGATTTATAAATACGTTTATGAAGTATTTTTATTTCAACTTTCTTCAGTCAATGCTGGACCATCTCTTCACAGATGAAGAAGAGACTTGATGTAACAGAAATGGGTTTCTACAGAAGGATGCTGAGAATAACTTGGACTGAACATATGGGCTACACCAAATTTTTACAAAAAAATGAAATGAAAATTAAACTTATACTTAACATCAGGAAGAGACAATTGAAATTTCCAGGACACATCATGATGAAAGAGGGCCTTGGAAAAAGTAACGCTCACAGGACACTATTGATCCTGATCTGGTGGTTCGGCTTCAGTCACTTTCCCACCGAAATAAGGCTGCCCCTCTGCGTCTTCACCCACTTTATATCCTGTAGAATCTTATGACTTACTAATTTAGACACGACGTAAAAAATGATGGCATATTTTGTTATGTCTCTGTTATTATTCGAAGGTTTTCATATGCGCCTTTAAATATATATTTTTCAGTTAAAAATTCTGAAAGGATGTTTTTTTTTGTTTACAATGATGTTCAAGGCCCGAAGAGGGTTATAGTGGTGCAACTTATTCGAATATGTGTTGGTAGTTTATCACAGCCATGAGCCGGTTGTGATCGGGGAAACATCCCCTTGGGAGTCGATTCCACCAGGCTGCTCCAGTGGAACTTACATCTCAGCAGTGGAATAGAAAATAGAAACTTGTAGGGGTGACAAGTCTTTGTCTGTTTACAACTAACGTTCTCAACTGACATGGATAGGAAAGACTACAGGTTGGTCCGAAAGTCTTGTCACACCCACCACCAAAAAATAATGAGAGCGATAGTAAAACAATTAAAGCGATGTAGCAAATCATTCATGCTCTTGCTAGAATGCACACGATCATATGTCCACACATTGCAAGCACCCTCTCTTCCAAACCGTACGAGCTCCTATCAGCCATCTGAAATAGAAAACTATGTTATGTAAGGGTGACCAGACTTTCCGAACAACCTGTACTTCTTGTCAGTGGTAAATGTTAGCCCGTCAAAGTGAATGAGTCACTCTTTACTAGGTTAGCATCAGCCATGCTAATGGAAGGCAAAAAATTGTTCTCCCAGTCGATTAAGAGAGCAGTTTCGTGTTGGACATATTACATTTATATATGTTTATATGAAGAATGAAAATGTTGACTTGTTAATATTCTATATCTTGATATTTTAAATATTTAGACAATATTTTAACTTAATCTGATTTAACAACTGATGTAATGAAGATGCATACACTTGTGTTCCCCCTCACAGGAATATGATTAGCTAGTGTCAGCCATAAATACAGGCTGATGTAGAGGACGACAGAGGAGTACGCCATTGTAACACGCCATTGAACTGAGACATTGACGACGCCTATTGGCCTACGCCTATTGCCTAAGCATATTGACTACGACTACGACGAGTACCAGTCGATTACGGCTACCTGCTAGATTGTACTACTCGGTTATAGTAACCAAAATCACTCAACTACTTCGAACAAATATATCCCTTTTCGGGACATATCAACAACATATTTTAAATGAAGAAGATTTAAAATACCAGTTCTATATTCAGTAAATATTTTTATTTTATTTGTCTTCAAGCAGTCATTTTTTTAATTAAAATATTTTTAAGTTAAAGACAGACACAAAAGGACTCCGCTTTTCTGTTGCGTCCACTTGTTTGTGGAGTAATTATTTATTTTTCAGCTTTCTTTTAAACAAACAATATTTTAAATATTTAAAAATATTTTTTAGTATATTTAAAAAATATTTTCAAGTGAATATGATTTTCAATTATTTTTGGCATATTAAGAATATTTTTAATTTAATCTGATTTTAAAAAATACTTTAAATGAATAAGATTTATAAATACAAGGTGTTTATAAAGTATTTTTATTTCACTTTCTTCAAACAGACCGATTTTTAATGTTCAAATCAAATTCAATATTTTATAACCTGAACCGTCAGTGACCCAGCGGTTCAAGGATAGTCTAGTGAGTTGAGGAACGAAAGCCGGAAGTAGGAAGCTGATAATGATGGCAATTAAATGCGCAGGTCAAGAAAATAAGAACGCTAGAAGCCAAAGAAAAGTGTTGGTTTTCTAAAAAAAGGTCACAAATAGGTACTCACAGTTAAATATGGCGACTGCACACACGGTTGATGGCATCTGTAATGTGCCGAATGTAAAATTTGGCATTACATAAATTCACAAATGTTTCCATGCGTTCCAGCACGTGTTCACTCTGTTGCAAAAGAAAGAATGATTTTAGAAATGATATCAAAAATGTCTTTTGTTAATAAATTGTTTATAATATGTATTATGGGATCTTACCTATTATATTGTTATATTTTATATTGAAACGGCTCTGCAATCTAAAAAGTTAACTGTACAGTTGGTCACCTGGACCACTTTATGAGGTTATCGCAGCCGCTTTCGCCTGCTCACTATAGCTGAAGAGAACAGGGCATTTTCAACCCTCCACGCTTGTAATCTCGTTTAGAGATGAACTAATTAACTTTTTAGTTCGCTGTTATTACGAACCTAGTCGTAATACGCCTCTAAGCGTTTTTGCACCGTAAGTTTCGCATAGCAATTCTCTACTTATTTTTTAGAGAGATTTTTTACATTTAAGTGATGCCATTTTCTGTCGCAAGGCACTCTGAACATAACACAGCGACTCATCGCCGAATTGGTGGTCGGTACTGACCGGTCGGCTCTGACTCGGTCGGTGCACAGACTCCGGGCTGTGTATTAAGTTACGCTCCCATTTTTTTGTCTGCCAACTGGACGCTAGTTGGAACTCTCTCTATATATATATATATATAATCTTCTGACTCTCGGCATGCCCCTCCTACTGGCTGCCCGCACGTCGTCCGCAACCTTTCCCCGTACACACTATTGTTAGTAATTATTACGGGAGGTTTCGGTTGGACTTGACCCGGCAGACCCGCGACGCCAGCAACCATCTGCAACGACCGGCAGAGATCACCAGCCGACCAGCAGCAATAACCAGACCAGCCGACCAACAGCGCTAACCAAACCAGACGACCAGCAAAGCCCACCTGCAACGACTAACCAACCTTTCCCGTACACTATTGTTAGTAATTATTACGGAAGGTTTTTCGACACTCACTTCACCTCCAACCGTCGTCACGACAGGAGCAACCGCAATCATCAACCTCCAACCGTCGACATGACCGGAGTAGCCGCACATCAACCCTCAACCGGGGCGTCCGCATCAGCAACGTCGAACGAATGACTAAACCGGAACGTAAGTACCTCAACGTCCAACCGTCAGCATTACCAATATATATACTACTTTTCTCCTTCAGTTAATAAACCCAGCGTAAATCATACACATCATTGTTCTGTTGTCCACATTGTTTCACCTGGTTAGATCACAAAGTAAAAATGTGGCGGGCTCCTTGTGACATCGCCATCGCGCACCCCTCCAGGGTTACCGCTACAAGGTGACGTCAATAAATGGCTCTCAGGTGACCACGGGATTTCATCACGATCCAAAAGAAACTATAATTCTAATCTTAAATTTTAATTCATTGTGTTCATAGTAAAGAAAAAGGTTCTGGAACATAATGTCTCCAAATATATACATTATGTTTCTTAATAGAAACCCATGTTTCAATCGAAATTTTTATTCATTATTTTCCCAAAGTTCTGAAATACATTGTCCGCAAAATAGATACAATCATTTTGTTTCTTAACAGAAACACATGTTGTCATCTAACTTTTAATCCACTTTTTTCTCAGTAATTCATTATTTGACTGAAAAAGAGCTTAACAAAACAACACAAAAAATAGAACAATTAAAACAAAAGGCTGGAATAAACTTCTGTGATGGATAGAAGATTCGTATACCGCAGATCTTATTAGGCACAATAAGAGATTAACATCAATGACTAATAATAAAATAAAACAATTACAACTATAGACTGTAATAAAAGTTATGTGACGGATAGAAGATTCGTTCTTACTGCAGATCTTATTAGGCAATATAAAAGATTGGCAAAATTGAGTGCTAATAAAACTAATCTATTATAATTATATTCTGTAATAAGTATGATATGACAGAAGAATTTTTATCATCGTAAACCTTTGTAACATTAGTATAGTTATGTGATGGATAAAAGATTCCTTCTTACCGTAGATCATATTTCGCAATATAAAATATTAGGAAATTCGCTTGCTAATATAACTAATCTATTATAATAATATTCTGTAATAAGTATGATATGACAGAAGATTTGTTCTTACCGTAGATCATATTAGGCATTATAAAAGATTGGCAAAACTGAGTGCTAATAAAACAAATCTATTATGATAATATTCTGTAATAAGTATATGACAGAAATTTGTTTTTCTCGTAGATCTTATTAGGCAATATAAAAGATTGGCAAAATTGAGTGCTAATAAAACTAATCTATTATAATAATATTCTGTAATAAGTATGATATGACAGAAGATTCGTTCTTACCGTAGATCTTAGTGTTATGGGATCTTACCTGTAGCGACAATGAACTCTTCCTGACACTATAAAGTTTTCGCCTCTCACGAGAGACGATAGAGAATGAAGTGGAACGAGTCGAGACGTATCGAGTCGAGACAATAGTCCTTCACTCTTAACCAGACTGACGGTCATACTAACACCTTCAACTTCTCGTATTATTATTCTATTTAATATATATTTGTTATTCCTACTCTTGTTTTCGTGTTGTTCTTCCTTGGTCTTAACCTTGGACCATAACAGTCGTGCGAGGATATTGGACCATAACACTTTGTAACATCAGTAAAGATTTTTTTTCTATTCTCCCTAATTCAAGTTAGTGACACATTTTGTTGGATCATTAGACTGAAACCGCGGATAAGCGGGAACAAGTTGTGATAAAAAGATCTGAACAGCAGTGTTTTCTTTTTTAATAAATAATGTAATGTGTAGAAGTATTTCGAAATAGGTCATGGTGGGGTTCTTCTCTCTGTCTGTACAAAATATATATACAATTAGATGGCTAGGTTGGATGAGATGAAATGCTGGACACACGCTGGTATTTGACATCTGAATGCATATTGATATTAACAGAGTTTCGTCTCGGGTGACAACTATCCGAAACCGATTTTTACAAGGTCTACGGTAAATCTGTGTCCGAGATTGCGGGCTCGGGTATCGCACAGTAAACTCGACCTTGAGCCACATCCAACCGCGTGGGGCGGTTGGTGAATATCTCACTGTAGAATTGATCTCCCGGTGTGCTTGTCAATCTCTCTGCCTCCGGACACAAAGGTTCCCCAGAAGAGACTGGAGACCGCTACTCGACCTCGTTTTTGACAACGTCTACGGTGAATAAGTGTACGAGATTGCGGACTCGTGAACCGCACAATAAACTCGGCCTTATGCCACATCCAACCATGTGGTGCGGTTGGTGAATATCTCACTGTGGAAATCACATCCTAGTGTGCTAGTCAAACTCCCAGCCTCCGGGTACAGAGAATCTCCAGAAGAGACTATGGCGAAGGGTATAATCTCGTCTCGGGAGACAGCTACCGTACCCCGATTTTACAAGGTCTAAGGGGAATTTTAATCCGACACTGCGGGCTCGGATAGTCCACAATAAACCGGGTTTTTGCCACATCCAACCACGTGGGTCGGTTGGTGAATATCTTACTATGGAATTCACCTTCCGATGGTGCTAATCAAACTCCCAGCTACCGGGCACACAGGATCTCCAGAAGAGACTATGCCGAAGGGCTGAGTTTTGTCTCGAGAGACAGCTACCCGACCCCCTTTTTTACAAGGTCTTCAGGAAATTTAATTTGAGACTGCGGATAAACTCGGTCTTGTGATACATCCAACCACGTAGTGTTTTTAGTGAATATCTCACTGTGAAATTCACCTCCACGTGTGCTTGTCAAACTCACTGCCTCCGGGCACAGAGGATCCCGAGAAGAGACTATGTCGAAGGGCAGAATTTTGTCTCGGGAGACAGCTACCAAAACCCAACTTTTTGAAAGATGTAAGGTGAATCTGAGTCCGAGACGGCGGGCTCGGAAACCGCACAATAAACTCGGCCTTGTGCCACATCCAACCGCGTGGGGGTGTTGCTGAATATCTCACTGTAAAATTGACCTGTCGATGTACTTGTCAAACTCTCTGCCTCCGTACGTGGAGGATCCCCAGAAGACACTATTTCGAAGGACAGAGTCTCGTCTCGGGAGACCGCTACCCGACCCCGTTTTTTACAACGTCTACGGTGAATATGTGTCTGAGATTGCGGGCTCGGACACTGCACAATAAACTCGGCTCTGTACCACAGCAACCGCGTGGGGCGGTTGGTGAATATCTTACTGCGGAAATCACCACCCGGTCTGCTAGTCAAACTCCCAGTTACTGGGCACAAAGGATACCCAGAAGGGCAGAGTTTCGTCTCGAGAGACAGCTACGCGACTCTGTTTTTTGAAAGGTCTATAGTGAATCTTAGTCCCAGAATGAGTGTTCGGATACCGCAAAATAAACTCGGCCTTGTGCCAAATCCAGCCCCGTGGGAAGTTGGTCAATATCTCACTGTGGAATTCACTTCCAGGTGTACTTGTCAAACTCTCTGCCTCTGAGGCTATGTCGAAGGGCAGAGTCTCGTCTCGGGAGAAAGCTACCATATTCCGTATATACGCAGTCTACGGGGAAATTTTTGGCCGAGACTAGGAGATCGGATAGCCCACAATAAACTTGGTCTTCTACCGTATACGACCACCTAGGGCGGTTAGAGAATATATCACTGTGGAATTCACCTCCAGGTGTGCTTGTCAAACACTCTGCCTCCGGGCAGACGAGATCCCCAGAAGGTCTGCGGATAATTTTAGTCCGTGACTGCGGGCACGGAACCGCACAATAAACTCGGCCTTGTGCCACATCCAACCGCTTGGGATGTTTGGTGAATATCTTACTTCATTTCTCCCATAACATTAGCAGTTGATTACTTACTACCCGCCGCTGTCGAATCTTGTTTGTTGTTCCTGTTATAAATATTATCGTGCATTTCAAAATTTCGTTTAGGTTAATCTTATTCAATAACTTTTTCCTACGTTACAACACTATGGATCGAATGAAAGATTCAACACAGCATTACAAAGAAAACATACATAGCGTAATAAGGAAAGAGAATATATCCAAATTAATCAAATAAAAGCTTTTCTTTCAACATTCAAAATGAAATATAGAGAACGTGACAATATGGTGGAAGAGAATACATCCCAATGAATCAAATAAAGTCTTTTCTTTCAACATTACCAATGAAATATAGAGAACGTGACAAGATGAGGAAAGAGAATATATCCCAATGAATCAAATAAAGTCTTTTCTTTCAACATTACCAATGAAATATAGAGAACGGGACAAGATGAGGAAAGAGAATATATCCCAATGAATCAAATAAAGTCTTTTCTTTCAACATTACCAATGAAATATAGAGAACATGACAAGAAGAGGAAAGAGAATATATCCCAGTGGATAAAATAAGGGCTTTTCGTCCAAAATTCACAATGAAATATACAGAACGTGAGAAGAAGAGGTGAGAGAATATATCCCAATGTATCAAATAAAGGCTTTTCGTTTAACATTCACAACGAAATATAGAGAATGTAGCAATAAGAGGAAAGAGAATATATTCCAGTGGATCAAATAAAGGCTTTTCGATCAACATTCACAGTGAAAGATAGAGAACGTGACAACAGGAGGAAAGAGAATATATCCCAATGGATCAAATAAAGGCTTTTCGTTCAACATTCACAATGAAAGATAGATAACGTGACAAGAAGAGGAAAGAGTATATTGTGACACCCTCTTGTGGTTTCAGGGCCGATATGTGACGTCCTCTGGTCGCGACGCCAATATGTGACACTGCGCTGTCGGTCCGTGGTCAATTCCCAGTTGCGGGGCGAAGCGTTTTGAGGTTGACTCTTTGTCGCTGCCACCAGCCTGTGTCCCGGTCGATCTGGTCGTTCCCTGTTCAATACCAGCTTCGTCGTTTCCAGCTCACCTCCAACGTCAGGTTACCGAAGTAACTACTTTGATCTCAAGTCCAACCTACCCACGTTGTGACTTTGATCTTAGGTAGACGAAATCAATCAGGCGTCGGGCCGTAGTGTAAGGTGAATCCGGGCTGAAGGTGATATCGCACAAGTGTAAGCAAAAGAAACAATAAAACAAAACTCAAGAAGTTCAAGTATGTTGAGAAATAACAAATTATCTTTATCCGTCTGTTATATACAGGGGTGTGTTTCTCTCCCAGCCCGTTTTCTATGGATTTGTGACACTTTTGAGTTTCTTATGCCCGTCTTGGTATCTTAAGCCGTTCGTCAATATAACTTTCTTTTAGTAGGAAGGCGAAATTGAAAGGACGTGGAATCTCTTGGTCAGCTTCTGCGAGATGCTTCTCTCCGAACCCAACTGATCTCTATCAATCTGAGTCTGGAACTCCAACTGTCTAACAGCCCGGGGACGTTCGTTTATATGGACACCGATGAAAATCCGGTGTGGGGCCTGACGTGGTTTGGGTTCCGCGATAATTCTCGATTCCCAACAATAATTCTCTCTGGCCTCAGGACAGGAAAATTAATTACTTCCCATTTTTGGAAGATTGATCCCTTTCCATTTCGGGGGGTTCTCCTTCGTCCGTGAGGGGAGGTCGGAGGAAAATTATCCTCCTATACTCTTCCTCTCTCACAATGCTATCTCATACCAATCCCCTCAGTATGTATTAACAACTTCTCCGCCTTTCTCATACATTCACCTTCGCCTACCACTCATGCTACCACTTGGCCAATGATCGCTCGCCAGTGTTGGTGTGGCTAGACTGGCCCTCTTAAAAGTATTATCCAGAATTTTGTTTACAAAATCCTCTTTTTCATTTTCCTATCGGCCAAAACATTTTTTTACAAACCCCAGATTGCCAAATAATTCTTATCACATCTTTCTTTTGGAGCCACCCAAAATTCACTTAGCTAGGACTCTCTACCGACTCATCAATCACTGTCAAAATTTTCCATCTGGCCTCTCTACGAAGTCAACTTTTAACTGGGGTCCGTGTTTACCTGAGAATCAAATTCTTTATTTTTCTCATGCCTTAAAATCCTCTTATCGCCAGGTGCCCATTTTTGACGACGCTGTGTCTGACGTCAACAGTTTGAAAATGTAAAAATAATACTTTTCTCCACGGTGTTCTTTCTCATGCCAAAATTCTTACACACACCAGATGGTTTCCTTCGCTGGACCTAAGAATCAAAAATAAATGACATCTCTGAAAGATAACTAATATTGATTCTCTCGGCCTGTATCGCGGTCGTCTCAAGCCGAATTTTTTTTATGACCGCCATGTATCGGTAGGCTTTGTTTTTCTTTCTGAATTCTGTTTCCCTTGGCGCGACATTCCCTTACCATGACATTAATCAATTTGACAGAATCCCAAATCTCGCTTTTTCTTACGGATTTTGTGTCTTTTGCGAAAAGTATCTTTTTTTCTTTGTAAATAAAATCAAATCCTTTTTTCTTTTTTTAACAACCGCTCAGCCAGTCTTTCGATATAGCTCTTTCTCGCCTTAAGTATTTCCTGTTCTTAATTTCTATGGTTAATTAATTAACCAATTACCACAGCTAAATAGTGTCACAATATATCCCAATGAATCAAATAAAGGCTTTTCGTTCAACATACACAATGACATATTGAGAACGTAACAAGATGAAGAGAATATATCCCAATGTATCAAATAAATGTTTCAGCTCAACATTCACAATTAAAGAGAGAGAAGTTATACTCATTGATTCATGTCATCATTTCCACAGAACGACACGGTATATATATATATAAGTAAAATGTAGTGGCGGCATAACTATGAATCAAATAGGTTTCAATTCGACGTCCTATAAAACTGAAGCCGGATGTGACCGATAAATCTTTGAGAAAAATATACACCCTTAGATCATTTAACTGGATCTGTTTGGTATTCCCGAAAGTATTCGTAATGATAATGTCGTCTGCAATGAAGACCACAAGGTATCGAGAAATCTTTCGAAAATATCGCTGTAACTACAGACATAGACACAGAAGCCACGCATACGTCAGGCATACTACAAAATATAGTTTGGACTATATAACACATTCACTAATATATATATATATATATATAAGCAAATGTGTGGATGTAGATCCGACGGTATGATGAAAATGTGGAAAAGACAAAGCAAAATCCGAATATGTGAGTTTACTGTTTTTTTTCTAGGACACATGGTACAGTGGATAAAGGCGTTGTTAGATCCAGTGACAGTCCCAAAGAGTGTGAGTTCAATACCCGGTTCAGGCAGTGGAGAACTTTCAGAGGGAAAATTAGCAGGAGATAACTGATAACTGACATCCATCAAACATGGCTCGTGGAACTAGAACAGTCTACCCAAGTGATCGAAATAAAGGGTTCGGTTCGAAATTCCAACCACCTGAAGAAGGCCGGAGCGTACAACGGCCGAAACGTTATGACAAAAATGGCGACAAAGATGAGGACAATAGTCCGACTAATGTAAATACTGTAAGCAAAGTAAATTTACTGATAACATTTTTCATGAGAGAATCTGTATTTTATGTTTCAATTGTCGAACTGTTATTGGGTGTGGAATTACCCACAACCTACTGGGTGCTAATATGGTTCAGGTGACACTTCAGGACGTGGGCGTTCACAGCTCTTCACAACTTCCTTCTCCTTAGCAATACTTGTCCCTTTGCTAAGCCTCACACCACCCTTGTTCCATCATCCATACAAAAACTGATCAATTGATTGGCTCAAAAACTTCCCCTGTCGCCTTTTGCTTTCTATATATCCCGTAGGTGTCAAATTCTCCAAGTCCTCATATTCATTATATGACCAAAGAATTTTTTTAAAGTGGTAGTTTTTTTTTAATGATTAATTTTTATAATTAAGATTTGTTGCTTAGCTGGAAAAATGAGAACTGTTTTATCATCTAATCTTTTAAATATATAATATTATAATATAATAACTTATAATATAATCTTTTAATAACTTTTTAATCACTTAGTTTCAAGCAGCATTATACGTATATATATATATATATATATATATATATATATATATATATATATATATATATATATATATATATATATATATACTGAGGAAGACGCTTTACCTTTAGGAGACGCTTTAGGCCAAAATCTTATGAAAAGGTGAAAATTGGCAAATAGAACACAATAATCAATGACACACATGGAAAAAGCGAATGAGGAGGGAAAATTGGAACACAATTTAAATAGATTTTAATTGTAAACAGATTGACGACTAAAAACAGAATAAAATGTTTCAAAAAGAGTATAAAATAGAAAAAAATTACTCATATTTCCTCAACCAAACATAAAGAACGAAAGAAGTGTTTATTTTGCTCACATAGGCTCGGCTAATGGAATATAATATAAACATCCTCAAGAAGTATAAGATGGCGGACCGAGTTAGCTCTACGTAAGAGAGAAAATAATTGTCAGTGTAATCGGCGGCACAGAGAGGATCGTCCAATAAACGTTGTCCAATGGAAGAGTCGTTCACATATTGAGTGGTCCCTTTCATACGACTCTGACCCTTAGAACGCAAATAGTCAGGCAGGTGTTGCGTTTCCAACTTTTGATTGGTCCCTCCTATGTATTCTGCATCACAAAGGTATTTAAATTCATATATAAAAGAACTATTCTGAAGATGGGATAACCGATCTTTGCTAAAGGATAGAATTCATCCACCACAAGGAAAGTTGGCTCCCCGTGCCGGGCCAGGAAATTTTTCTCCCCGGAATCGATCCTCCAAATCTATAAATCAACCATTCGCGCTTGCATGGAGCATTGCTGCCATATATGGTCTGGGGCCCTTGCTGTTTGCCTCCGGGTTCTTGATAAGATCCAGAGACGGATATGCAACGTAATTGGCCCTGATCTGTGATCTCGTCTGCAATCGCTCTCTCACAGACGCGCCGTTGCCTCGCTCTGTCTTTTTTACAAATACTTTCACGGTAATTGCTCCGATGAGCTGCTTTCGCTGGTTCCAAGGCCTTATGAATTTAAGCGTCCTACGGGGCTGGCATCCCGTTCTGACCCCTTCACTGTTTAAAATGTTAGATGTAGACGTCTCTTCTACTCCAATAGCTTCATGTCACGCACCTCTCGCCTGTGGAACTCCCTTTCTTATTCCTGTTTCCCTGACAAATATAATCTCCAACTATTTAAGTGTAACGTCAATCGACATCTCCAGTTGCCTCGATCTATCCACTTCCCTTCTTCACACCTTTTCCCTTTCATTCCTATATGCTCTCGCACCAAATCTTCTGTAACCACCTTGCCTTGATCGATGCACTATCTTTCTCCACATCCTTTCCTCTACCACTCCTATCTGCTCTTCCTCCAAACCTTCTGTAACCCTTTGCATGCTAGTGGCTTCCAGCCTTGCTTGGGGTGAAAAGCTTAAAAAAAAAGAGTGGATCTAGTTTGAAAGACAGTACGCAACTTAACAGCGTTATAACGCGAAGTAATTCAAGCTGATACTCTGTCAGCAAGCAACTGGCACTTCCTGCCTAACCATTGCAATTTCTACTAAATTGGGAACCGACTCGGTCATAAAAACACTGGTTCTTTAACCTATCTGATTTTACGTTCAATGATGCTCTTAATGATATTAATAAGAAAACCATTTTCTACAAAAATTCCTTGGATCATTGCAATTTCTCCGTTTAACATACTCGGGGGACAAATCCTTAAAGCACGATAGAGCAAGGAGGAAACTAAAGCAATCTTTCGGGCCTTAGGAATGAAAGATTTCCCATTTGTGTACAAGCCTGTGATAGTGGGTTTTCGAAAATTACTTGTGACAAAAGCACGATAATTACGTTCTAGGGGAACATCTGAAATAGTCAACATAGCATTGCTCTCAACATCCATAGTAAATTGAAGAGATGGCTGGAGAGAATTGAGTTCCGCAAAAAAGTCAGTGGTGTCTCTAATAAAAGCTGAAAGTTATACAAGCTGGGCCCTAAAGCCACTGGTTCTTTAAACCGTCTGATTTTACGTTCAATAACGAGCTTAATGTTATTAGTAGGCGAACCATTTTCTATAAAAATGTCTTGGATCCTTGCAAGTTCTCCGTTGAACATGACAGAAGAACAAATCATCATTGAAGAGATGGATGGAGAGAGTTGAGTTCCGCAAAAAAGTCAGTGGCGTCTCTAGCAGAATCAAAAATGGGAAAGGTATCGTCAACTTACACCGGGTTTACGGCACTATTTAAACAAAAGTCCCTCATGAAAACCTTAATATTAACTAATATAGGACCTAAAGGATTACCCATTGAAACCCCGTCGGTCTGGGCGTATATAATATTTTTATTTTCTGAAACGATTTACTAATTTCTAATGAAATTTGAAATCTTGCAAGAATCAGAAATATTATGGGTTGAAAAGGTATCAGATACCACTATTATTTATTTTTTCTCGTTGCCTAGCTAACATTAAGTTACATTTACGAAAACGTCTTCGAAAGGGAAGTAAGAATTATTTGAAGAGCCTAAAAGAATAAAAAAAAGTCGTTATCTTAAAAAAATGCATTGAACAAATGGTACCCCTAGAGTCGGCAGACGTTTGCATTCCAAAATCAACATTCCAAAAATAATAGCTGGACAGAAATTATCTCTGTAAAGAGCATCAGAATATATATTAATGGTGTCCTGAAGAGGCACATTGGTATACAAACTGCGATTGTGAAAAGACATCATTATTTTGTATAAAGAGCATAAGAATATATATTAATGGTATCCTGAAGAGACACATTGGTATAGAAACTGAGATTGTCAAAAGACATCATTATTCTGTATGAAGAGCATCAGAATGCATATTAATGGTGTCCTCAAGAGGCACATTGGCATACAAACTGACGATGTCAAAAGATGATTATTTTATGAACCGATTTCCAAATTTCGTTAGAAATTTGAAATCTTGAAAGAATCAGAAATATTATAGGTTGAAAAGATATCAGATACAATCTTTATTTCTTTTCTTCTCGTTGCCTAGCAAACATCAAGTTGCATTTACGAAAACGTCTTAGACCGGGAAGTAAGAATTATTTGAAGAGCCTAAAAGAATACAAAAGACGTTATCTTGATTCTAACGTCAATCAAAATCGAACAAGCCCAAACAGGAAGGCGAATAATGAAACCATTTATATTGAGATAAAAATTACTTGACAGACTTGTCTCTAGAATGTTCGTACTTGATAACGGAAATTCCAATAAACAGTTTTTCAATTTTTCCAGTGTTACTCTGAGTGACAATGAACAAATGGCACACACCCCTCAACTTGATTTCTGATGCCCACCTCTAAAATTAGCAAGGAACTTATTTTTTCTGAGTTCGAAATTCTGTATAAAAAGCACCAGAATCTATAGTAATGGTATCCTGAAGAGGCACATTGGTATAGAAACAGAGATAGTCAAAAGACATCATTATTCTGCATAAAGAGCATCAAAATATATATTAATGGTGTTCTTTAGAGACACATTGTTATACAACCTCATATTGTTAAAAGATATCATTATGCCGTATAATGAGCATCAGAATGTATATTAATGGTGTCCTGAAGAGGCACATAGTTATACAACCTGATATTGTAAAAATACATCATTATTCTGTATAAAGAGCATCAGAATATATATTAAAGGTGTCCTGAAGAAGCACATTGTTATACAAACTGCGATTTTCAAAAGACATCATTATTCTGTATAAAAAACACCAGAATATATAGTAATGGTAACCTGAAGAGGCACATTGATATACAAACTGATATTGTCAAAATACATCATTATTTTACATAAAGAGCATCAGAATATATATTAAAGGTACCCTGAAGAGACACAGTGTAATAAAACTTGAGATTGTCAAAAGACATCATTATTCTGTATAAACTGCATCAGAATATATATTAATGGTATCCTGAAGAAGTACCTGAAGTGGCACATTGGTATACAAACCATGTCAAATCCCACCATCAGTTAATTTTCTGAAACGATTTCCAAATTTCTAATGAAATTTAAAATCTTGAAAGAATCAGAAATATTACAAGTTGCAAAGATATCACATACCGGCGTTCTTTCTTTTTCTCTCGTTGCCTAACGAATATCAAGTTGTAATTACGAAAACGTCTTACAACGGGAATAAAGAATTATTTGAAGAGCCTAAAAGAATAAAAAAGACGTTATCTTGCTTCTGATGTCATTCAAAATCGAACGTGCCCGAGCAGGAAGGCGATTAATCAAGCCATTTATCTTGAGATAAAAATTACTTGAATAGACTTGTCCCTAGAAGGTTCGGACTTGACAACGGAAATTCCAATAAACACTTTTTCAATTTTTCCAGTGTTACTCTGAGTGACAATAAACAAATGGCACACACTCCTCAACTTGATTTCTGATCCCCACCTCTAAAATTAGCAAGGAACTTATTTTTTTCTGAGTTTGAAATGCTGTACTCTGAATTAAGTCAATATTTTCCTTCCACTGGAAATAAACCTAGAATCCTGGAATTGTCTAACGAATATTCTTCTCTCACTTCTGAGCAGGATTTTCTTCCAAGACAAAATATTCATTTTCGGACTATCAAATTCTTTAAGTATACAAACTGACGATGGCAAAATACATCATCAGTTTATTTTCTGAATCGATTTCCAAATTTCGTTAGAAATTTGAAACCTAGAAAGAGTCAGAAATATTATGGGTTGAAAAGATATCAGATACATCCTTTCTTTCTTTTTCTTCTCGTTGCCTAGCTAACATCAAGATGCATCAACGAAAACGTCTTACACCGGGAAGTAAGAATTATTTGAATGGCCCCAAAGAATACAAAAAACGTTAAGGAACGTTTCAAACAAAAGCCACTCAAGAAAACCATAGAAAGTATTAGCTAGAATACTACCGAAAGGATTACCCATTGAAACCTACTCTGTTTGGGGGTACATAATATTGTGGAGACTGAAATCGATCACTTCAGTTTTCAGGGTACTACCGGGACACAAATTACATCTATGAAGAGCATAAACATATATATTAATGGAGTCCAGAAGAGACACATTGGTATACAAACTGACGATATCAAAAGACATCATTATTCTGTATAAAGAGCATCAGAATATATATTAATAGTGTCGTGAAGAGGAACATTGGTATATAAAATGAGATTGGCAAAATACACCATTATTCTGTATAAAAAGCCTCAGAATATATATTAATGGTGTTCTGAAGAGGCACATTGTTATACAAACTTAGATTGTCAGAAGACATCATTATTCTCTATAAAGAGCATCAGAATATTTATTAATGGTGTCGTGGAGAAGCACATTGTTATACAAACTGAGATTGGCAAAAGACATTATTATTCTGTATAAAGAGCATCAGAATATATATTAATGGCATTCTGAAGAGGCACATTGGTATACAAACTGAGATTATAAAAAGACATCATTATTCTCTATAAAGAGCATCAGAATATGTATTAATGGCATTCTGAAGAGGCACATTGGTATACAAACTGAGATTGTCAAAAGACATCATTATTCTGTATGAAGAGCATGAGAATATATATTAATGGTGTCCTGAAGAGGCACACTGGTATACAAACTGAGATTGTCAAAAGACATCATTATTCTGTATGAAGAGCATGAGAATATATATTAATGGTGTCCTGAAGAGACACACTGGTATACAAACTGAGATTGTCAAAAGACATCATTATTCTGTATGAAGAGCATGAGAATATATATTAATGGTGTCCTGAAGAGGCACACTGGTATACAAACTGAGATTGTCAAAAGACATCATTATTCTGTATGAAGAGCATGAGAATATATATTAATGGTGTCCTGAAGAGGCACACTGGTATACAAACTGAGATTGTCAAAAGACATCATTATTCTGTATGAAGAGCATGAGAATATATATTAATGGTGTCCTGAAGAGGCACATTGTTATACAAACTGAGATTGTCAAAAGACATCATTATTCTGCATGAAGAGCATGAGAATATATATTAATGGTGTCCTGAAGAGGCACACTGGTATACAAACTGAGATTGTCAAAAGACATCATTATTCTGTATGAAGAGCATGAGAATATATATTAATGGTGTCCTGAAGAGGCACACTGGTATACAAACTGAGATTGTCAAAAGACATCATTATTCTGTATGAAGAGCATGAGAATATATATTAATGGTGTCCTGAAGAGGCACACTGGTATACAAACTGAGATTGTCAAAAGACATCATTATTCTGTATGAAGAGCATGGGAATATATATTAATGGTGTCCTGAAGAGGCACACTGGTATACAAACTGATATTGTTAAAAGACATCATTATTCTGCATGAAGCGCATGAGAATATATATTAATGGCATTCTGAAGAGGCACACTGATATTAAAACTGATATTGGCAAAATACATTTTATTCTGTATTAAGAGCATCACAATATATATTAATGGTATCCTGAAGAGGAACATTGGTATATAAAATGAGATTGGCAAAATACACCATTATTCTGTATAAAAAGCCTCAGAATATATATTAATGGTGTCCTGAAGAGGCACATTGTTATACAAACTGAGATTGTCAAAAGACATCATTATTCTGTATGAAGAGCATGAGAATATATATTAATGGTATCCTGAAGAGACACATTGTTTTACAAAGTGAGATTGTCAAAAGACATCCTTATTTTGCATAAAGATCATCAGAATATTTATTAATGTTTCCCTGAAGAAACACATTATTATACAACCTGAGATTGTTAAAAGACATCATTATTATGCATAAAGAGCATCAGAATATATATTAATTGTGTCCTGATGAAACACTTTGTTACACAAACTGACGATGTCAAATGAGAACATCAGTTCATTTACTGAACCCATTTCCAAATTTCTACTGAAATTTGAAATCTTGAAAGAGTCCGAAATATTATTAGTTGAAAAGATATTTGATACACGCATTCTTCTGTTACATAGCTAACATCATGTTTCGTCATACAACTGGAATTAAGAATTATTTGAATAACCGAAGAAGAATTACTTCTGATGTCATTCAAAATGGAACATGCCCAAGCAGGAAGAGGATTAATAAAAACCATTTAAATTCAGATAAGAAAAATACTTGAATTGACTTGTCTCTAGAAGGTTCGTACTTGACAACGGAAATTCTAATAAACACTTTTTCAATTGTTCCACTGTAACTCTGACTGAGAGTTAACAAAATGTTCACTCGACACATAACAGAGTGTCGCAGGAAATCGGAAGCGTCAATATGGCTGCCACGCCTAGGTCGGATTGCGGGTAAGAGCACGCTGGAAAGGACGTTAGTTTATCGTAGATATTATGAACACGAATATGAGATTTGCAACAATATCTAATAATAAAATAAAGCAATATAGCAATAGACTGTAATGAAATTTATTTTATCGTAGATATTATGAGGCCCAATAAGATATTAAGAACAATGACTAATAATAATATAAAGCAATAATAGCAATAGACTGCAATGAAAGTTATTTAGTCGTAGATATTACGAGGCCCAATTAGAGATTAACAACAATAAGTAATAATAAAATAAAGCAATAATAGCAATAGACTGTAATGAAAGTTATTTTACGTAGATATTATGAGTCCCAATAACAGATTAACAAAAAAACTAACAATTAAATACAGCAATAATAGCAATAGACTGTAATGAAATTTATTTTGTCGTAGATATTATGAGGCCCAATAAGAGATTAACAACAATAACTAATAATCAAATCAAGCAATAATAGCAATAGAATGTAATTAAATTTATTTTATCGTAGATATTATGAGGCCCAATAAGGGATTACAAAGAATAGCTAATAATCAAATAAAGCAATAATTGTAATAGACTGTAATGATAGTTATTTTATCGTAGATATTATGAGGCCCAATAAGAGATTAACAACAATAACTAATAATAAAATAAAGCCATAATAGCAATAGACTGTAATGAAAGGTATTTTATCGTAGACATTATGAGGCCCGATAAGAGATTAACAACAAAAACTAATAATCAAACCAAGCAATAATATGCATAAACTGTAATGAAATTTAGTTTATTGTAGATATTATGAGGCCCAATAAGAGATTAAGGACAATGACTAATAATAAAATAAAGCAATAATAGCAATAGTCTGTAATGATAGTTATTTTATCGTAGATATTATGAGCGCCAATAACAGATTAACAAAAAAACTAACAATTAAATAAAGCAATATTAGCAATAGACTATAATGAAATTTATTTTATCGCAGATATTATGAGGCCCAATAAGAGATTAACAACAATAACTATTAATCAAATCAAGCAATAATAGCAATAGAATGTAATTAAATTTATTTTATCGTAGATATTATGAGGCCCAATAAGAGATTAACAACAATAACTAATAATCAAATTAAGCAATAATAGTAATAGATTGTAATGAAAGTTATTTTATCGTAGATATTATGAGGTCCAATAAGAGATTGACAAAAATAACTAATAATAAAATAAAGCAATAATATTATAGACTGTAAAGAATGTTATTTTATCGTAGATATTATGAGGCCCAATAAGAGATTAACAACAATAACTAATAATAAAATAAAGCCATAATAGCAATAGACTGTAATGAAAGGTATTTTATCGTAGACATTATGAGGCCCGATAAGAGATTAACAACAAAAACTAATAATCAAACCAAGCAATAATATGCATAAACTGTAATGAAATTTAGTTTATTGTAGATATTATGAGGCCCAATAAGAGATTAAGGACAATGACTAATAATAAAATAAAGCAATAATAGCAATAGTCTGTAATGATAGTTATTTTATCGTAGATATTATGAGCGCCAATAACAGATTAACAAAAAAACTAACAATTAAATAAAGCAATATTAGCAATAGACTATAATGAAATTTATTTTATCGCAGATATTATGAGGCCCAATAAGAGATTAACAACAATAACTATTAATCAAATCAAGCAATAATAGCAATAGAATGTAATTAAATTTATTTTATCGTAGATATTATGAGGCCCAATAAGAGATTAACAACAATAACTAATAATCAAATTAAGCAATAATAGTAATAGATTGTAATGAAAGTTATTTTATCGTAGATATTATGAGGTCCAATAAGAGATTGACAAAAATAACTAATAATAAAATAAAGCAATAATATTATAGACTGTAAAGAATGTTATTTTATCGTAGATATTATGAGGCCCAATAAGAGATTAACAACAATAACTAATAATAAAACAAAGCAATAATAGCAATGAACTGTAATGAATGTTATTTTATCGTAGATATTATGAGGCCCTATAAGAGATTAACAGCAAAAACTAATAATCACGTAAAGCAATAATAGCAATAGACTATAATGAAATTTATTTTATCGTAGATATTATGAGGCCCAATAAAAGATTAAAAATAATAATTAATAATGAAATAAAGCAATAATAGCAATAGACCCTATTTAATGTTATTTTATCATAGATATTATGAGGCCCAATAAGAGATTAAAAACAATAACTAATAATGAAATGAAGCAATAATAGCAATAGACTGTAATGAATGTTATTTTATCGTAGATATCAGGTGGCCCAATAAGAGATTAACAACAATAACTAATAATCAAATTAAGCAATAATAGTAATAGATTGTAATGAAAGTTATTTTATCGTAGATATTATGAGGTCCAATAAGAGATTAAGAACAATCTTCTATCCGTCACATAACTTTTATTACAATCTATTTTTGTAATTGTTCTATTTTATTATTAGTCATTGATGTTAATATCTCATTGTGCCTAATAAGATCTACGGTAAGAACGAATCTTCTATCCGTCACATAACATTTATTACAGTCTATTGTTTTAACTGTTCGATTTGTAATAACAGAACACAGAGATTCTTGCAGACAGACTCATTAGGTTCGGCGCAATCCAGTTGGATATTTTGTTCCATTGGGTTTAGGGTAGAAAGATATATTACATGAGACTGACCGCTGAAAATTCGAAGCAATACAAAGACGACATGAAATGAGGTAAGCTCTTGAGATAATAATGGTTTGTGATAAATTATTAATAATTAACCAATTTCTGGAGGAGAAGAGGAGGATATCTATATTTGACAGGGGCATTTCCGCGTAGGTGATTAAAACGAAATCGATTGTCATTCAACACGATATGATTTCAAGCCATACCACCCGGACATCCAAGCTTACAGCAGCTGGTATTCCCTAGCGGTCACCCATCCCGATGCTGACCAGGCTCAACGTTGCTTAAACTTCGGTGATCGTAGGAGAAACGGTGTTTCGATGTGATATGACCGTGAGCCATACCACCCACACACCAAGATTACAACACCAGGTATTTCAATGCAGTTACTAATCGAGGTACTAACCAGGTCTGACGTTGTTTAATTCTGGTGATGGAACAAAACCGGTGCTTCAATGTGATATGTACGTAAGAATCTCATAAAATGGAAACAAGGGTTAAACATCAAATCCTGTTCAGAAAACCGAGGAGGAAAATGAAGCGGGCGGTAAGAATTCTTAGTACAACTTACGACATGGTAGTTGGATTGAGGATCCATTGAAGATTTTCTCTTTAACATTATATATAACGATATAATTACAATACCATGAATAAATATAGATGACCATATTTGGTCCGGTGTTGCTGACTTTCGACAGAAAGATGTCGCCGACTCCACCTCCCGCTCTTCTAAGGATTACAGCGCCTGGTATTCCCAAACGTTCACCACCAAGGGCGACGTTGCTTAACTTTGGCGATCATACGAGAACAGGTATTTCACCCCGATATGATCGCAAGCCATACCAACCGGACATCCAGACTTACAGCACCTGATATTCCCAAAAGGTCAGCCATCCCTATACTGACCAGCCTCGACGTTGCTTAACTTCGTTGATAGTACGCGAACCGATGTTTCTATGTGATATCACCTTGACCCGGAAACCAAGATTACAATACCAGGTATTCCAATGCTGTTCCACATTGACGTACTAACCAGGCTTGGCGTTGCTTAATTTCGGTAATGGAACAAAACCGGTTTTTCAATGTGATATGTAAGTCAGCATCTTCTGAAAGGGTTAAACATCTAATCCTGTTCAGGAAAACCGAGGAGGAAAATGAAGCGGGCGATAAGGGTTCTTATTAACAACGTACGACAGTGTAGGTGGATTGAGGATCCATTGAAGATTTTCTGTTTAATATTATATATAACGATATAATTACAATACCACCAATAAATATAGATGATCATAAGTGGCCAAGTATTGCTTATTGTCGAAAAAAACAAATATAGATGATCACATGTTTCTCAATGTCGCCGATCGTCGACAAAATTAAATATAGATGGTCATATGTTGCCGAGTGTTGCTAATTGTCGAGAGAAACAAATATAGATGATGACAAGTTTCTCAGTGTCTCCGATCGTCGAAAAAATAAATATATATGATAAATTGGTACCATGTGCTGCTTATTGTCGACAGAAACAAATGTAGATGATCACATGTTTCTCACTGTCTCCGATCGACGACAAAAATAAATATAGATGATCATATGTTGCCAAGTATTGCTAATTGTCGACAGAAATGTAGATGATCACATGTATCTCAGCGTCTCCGATCGTCGACACAAATAAATTTAGATGATCATATGTTGCCAATTGTTGCTAATTTTCGACAGAAAAAATGTAGATGATCACATGTTTCTCAGTGTCTTCGATCTTCAAAAAAATAAATATAGACGATCATATGTTGCCAAGTGTGTCTAATTGTCGACAGAAATATATGTAGATGACCACATGTTTCTCAGTGTCTCCGATCGTCGACAAAATAAATTAGATGATCATATGTTGCCAAGTGTTGCTAATTGTCGACAGAAAAAATTGTAGATGAACACATGTTTCTCAGTGTCTCCGATCTACGACAAAAATAGAGTTGATCATATGTTGCCGAGTGTCGCTAATTGTCGAGAGAATCAAATATAGATGATCAAATGTTTCTCAGTTTCTCCGACAGTCGACAAAACTAAATATATATGATCATATGTTGCCAAGAGTTGCTTATTGTCAACAGAAACAAATATAGATGATCACATTTTTCTCAGTGTCTCCGATCTTCGACAGAAATAATTATAGATGATCATATGTTGCCAAGTGTTGCTAATTGTCGACAGAAAAAATGTAGATGATCACATGTTTCTCAGTGTCTCCGATCTACGGCAAAAATAATTATAGATGATCATATGTTGCCAAAGGTTGCTTATTGTCAACAGAAACATATATAGATGATCACAAGTTTCTCAGTGTCTCCGATCGTCGACAAAATAAATATATATGATCATTTGGTACCATGTGCTGCTAATTGTCGACAGAAATGTAGATGATCACATGTTTCTCAGTGTCTCCGATCGTCGACACAAATAGATTTAGATGATCATATGTTGCCAAGTGTGTCTAATTGTCGACAGAAAAAATAGAGATGATCAGATGTTTCTCAGTGTCTCCGATCGTCGACAAATATAAATATAGATGATCATATGTTGCCAAGTGTTGCTTATTGTGAACAGAAACAAATATAAATGAACAAATGTTTCTCCGTGCCTCCTACAGTCGAAAAAATAAATATAGTTTTTCCAAGTGTTGCCTATTGTCAGCAGAATCAAATATAGATGATTACATGTTTCTCAGTGTCTTCGATCTTCAAAAAAATAAATATAGACGATCATATGTTGCCAAGTGTGTCTAATTGCCGACAGAAATATATGTAGATGATCACATGTTTCTCAGTGTCTCCGATCGTCGACAAAAATATAGTTATCATATGTTGCGAAGTGTTGCTTATTGTCAACAGAAACAAATATAGATGACCACATGTTACTCAGTGTTGCAGACTTTCGACAGTAATAAATAAAGATGTTAATATGTTGCCTACTTTTGCTGTCTGTTGATAGAAATCCATTGAAGGTCAATCTTCTTATATGCCCGTGCTTGCTCGATGATCTCCTGATATATGGTGAGTAAACTGGTGGAAACAGAAACGGGGTCCTACAGAAGGATACTGAGAATTCCATGGACGGAAAGAGTAAGCAACAAAGAAGACTTCAGGGACACCGAAACAAAAAGTGCACTGATACCGTGTTACGCAAAGTAATCGAAAGAAACATGAGATTTCTTTGGGCATATAATGAAGATGAGGGCTCGGAGAATTTGATACCCACAGGATATATCGAAAGCAAAAGGGAACAGGGAAGTCTGCACGCCATATGACTGACGAGCTTGTGCGATTGGATGATGGAACTAGGGAGTGAGAAGCCTAGCAACTGGACAAATGTTGCTAAGAGCGACAAGGTGAAGGAGGTTGTGAACAGCTATGAACGTCCACGTATTGAAGGGACACAGCAAGCACAAGCGAGGGAGTAAATGGTTAAATAATATTTGGACAGACCTCATGAACTGAGATCAATGCGGATGATAAAAACCAGCACATTCTCCGCAATTTTGGGGTCAATTCCATACCCAGTGACAATTTGGTAATTGGTGTTATAGTGGAAGACACCTTGTCTAGATAATAGACTCTCCCACCTATTATAAGTAGGAGTCAGTAGGTAGTCGAAGGAGGAGTAAGTTATCAGCGACCACAACTCGATTACTTTGCGTAACACTTAATTACAAGTTCCTAACGTTTCTGTACGTTTACCCCATTTAGGACGCATTTAGTCCGACTACAAGTTCCATTGTGGAAATAACTCCACAACAATTGGTCATAAATTTACCAAATTGAAATTACTCTCCCTCTATCTTTAAAAATGTTATCAGTAAATTTACTTAGCGTAGTAGCTATGCAAAACCATAACAACCATTCTTATCAGTGACCATTACTTAGACTATATATAAATTAAAATTGACTAGTGTACATGAGAAGACATCGCTCACATTCAAGGTCTGAAGATCTATTGCGCAAGTTTTATCAATTCACAATGTGGCCGTTTAGAATCCTTATTCTGGCATTCACCATATCGCTGTCTAAAAATGCTGCAGCAGACAGTCTGTCACCATTATCCGAGTTGGAAAATGGTGGTGTCCGTTGGGCTTTACTCGTAGCAGGGTCAAATGGCTGGAAAAACTACAGACATCAAGTAAGTCTTCCTTTTTATATTACCAACGGAAAAATATCAATAACACATGCAATTAGGCAAATTTATTTTTATTTATTTATTTTTGTAATCATTTCACCACATGCAAGGAGTGCCACTAGTATGTAGGTGGGGTCGCAGAGAGTGAAAGGGAGAGAAAAGTATGATGAATCTTCTTTTTTTTTTTTTTTCAGAATTATTTTCACTGGGTCTCCATTGATACACCCTCCGGCGTCAAATGAAATTCCCTATTATATTTTGTTTAAATGGTTCACGAAATTCATTTTTACAGACAATTTTCTAGACAATAATTTCTCCCACCTTGACTCAGTCAATGATGTAGATCTCCAAATCGTATTTTTCCTTATCGTCTTCCGTAACTGTATTTGATTTTTCCAATGCATTGGGCTTTTCCTCCAGTACAAGTGAAGATGAAACTTAGTAGTTTTAATGCAGGTTTGTCTCTCAGATATTTGTAAGTTTAGACTGAGATAATGTTTACATCGGCGCCTGTATTGATTTCAAATTTCACTGATCTTTTACAAATTTTTATACCACGCTTCAGTTAAATTTGTTTCTGTCTAAGAAATGTGTCTTTTTCACATTTAGTTCTGCAGGCTATAGTAAAAAGATTCATTTTTCCGCATTTCTTGCAGTGTTTCCCTCTCACTGGAGACTTTATAAAATTATATTTTTTATTACATCTCCGGCAGTTACTGGTGTTACTGTTTCCATGCGCCCTTTTTAATTTTGTATCTCACAGGTTTCTCTAGGTCTTTAGTTCGTCTTCATTTTTCTCGTGGATTTCTTCCGTTTGAGATTTTTTTTGTCACTGCTCTTGGCCATCTCCGTAGCTTTCTCAAGTTTCAAATCAGGAATTAATTATAATCTTTTGGAGATGTCTTTATTCTGTCGTCTTATCAAAAGTCGGTCTTTGATTTAGCCATTTTTCTTTGGAAACTCACGTGCTTTTGCTAATTCATTCTAAGCGAAAATAAATGCTTCCACTGGTTCGCCTGGTAATTGAATCCGAAGTTAAAATTTTGCCCTAACATGAATTATATTATTTTAGGCATGAAGTAGACATTGAATTTTTCCAAAACTGTGTCATACGCATTTGCGTCTTTTCGCCGTGAGAATGAAAATGTCTGGAATCTATGTTTGGTTTCGCTTCCCATGAAAAATATTAATGAACTTATATGCTTCTCGAAAAAGGTTGAAATCTCTGCGACTATTTCTGCACATATCCCCGATTTGTAAAATCAATCGGTTCTGGTGAAGTTGATTTGAACATCTTTCTCCTATTTTTGATTTTTGAAAAAAAAAAAAAGATTTTATTTTCAAATTTGGTCCTGTTCGAGAAAACAATTTTCTTCTTTTAAAAAGAATCCCACTCTGACACCATGTTTCACTGAGCTTAGGGTGGGAAAATAAATTACATGAGACTGGCCGCTGAAAATCGAAGCAACACAAATACGACACGACACGTGGTAAACTCAAGAAGGTATTTATTCAAAACTGCCGCTAGATCCGTCTTGATCCCAGCATCCTCTATTGGGAACGGAAGTACTTTCAATTCACCCCTAGTAAGGAGATAATGCCACTAATATGGAAGGATCTACTAGGAGTGAAAGAGAACGAAAAAGATTTTAGAAGCAACCAGAAACCCAAATCTTGATTGATTCACACATTTTAAGGCTTATCAACATTTTGCGGTTTATTTAAAGCCAGAAATATTTTTTAGATTGTAAGAATTGTTTTTTGTGATAATAATTGTTTAGGGATACAATTCTTACTAATTAACCCATAGCTGGAGGAGAAGAGGAGGATTCATTCATTTAACAAGGGCATTTCCGCGTAAGTGAATATAACGAAACTCTCCGAATAAAAATTACATTATCCAATACAACACCCGCACATCCAAATTTACATTGCCTGTTATTCCCAAACAGTCACCCACCTAGGTTCTGACCAAGCGCGACGTTGCATAATGTCGGCGATCATACGAGGATTGGTCTTTCAACACGATATGACCATTAGTCATACCAACCGGACATCCAAGCTTACAGCACCGGGTATCCACAAGCGGCCACCAATCTAGATACTGACCAAGCTCGACAGTGCGTAACTCCGGTGATCCTGTGAGAACTGGTGTTTCTATGTGATATGACCGACAGCCATAGCACCCCCACACGAAGATTACAACACCAGCTCTTCCAATGCAGTTACCCATCGAGGTAATAATCAGGTCTGACGTTGCTTAATTCTGGTGATGGAACAAAACCGGTTTTTCAATGTGATATGTACTTAAGAATCTCATAAAATGGAAACAAGGGTTAAACATCAAATCCTGTTCAGAAAACCGAGGAGGAAAATGAAGCGGGCGATAAGATTTCTTTGTACAACTTACGACATGGTAGTTGGATTGAGGATCCATTGAAGATTTTCTCTTTAACATTATATATAACGATATAATTACAATACCATGAATAAATATAGATGACCACATTTGGTCCAGTGTTGCTGAATTTCGACAGCACCACCCGCAGTTCTAAGATTACAGCGCCTGGTATTACTAAACGGTCACCACCAAGCGTGACGTTGCTTAACTTTGGCGATCATACGAGAACAGGTATTTCACGACATGATCGCAAGCCATACAACCCGGACATCCAGATTTACAGCGCCTGGTATTCCCAAACGGTCACCACCAAGCGTGACGTTGCTTAACTTTGGCAATCATACGAGAACCGGTATTTCACCACGATATGATCGCAAGCCATACCAACCGGACATCCAATCTTACAGCACCTGATATTCCCAAAATTTCAACCATCCCGATACTGACCAACCTCGACGTTGCTTAACTTCGCTGATAGTACGCGAACCGATGTTTCTATGTGATATCACCGTGACCCGGAAACCAAGATTACAATACCAGGTATTCCAATGCTGTTCCACATTGAGGTACTAACCAGCCTTGGCGTTGCTTAATTTCGGTGATGGAACAAAACCGGTTTTTCAATGTGATATGTAAGTCAGCATCTTCTGAAAGGGAAACAAGGGTTAAACATCTAATCCTGTTCAGAAAACCGAGGAGGAAAATGAAGCGGGCGATAAGGGTTCTTATTAACAACGTACGACAGTGTAGGTGGATTGTGGATCCATTGAAGATTTTCTATTTAACATTATATATAACGATATAATTACAATACCACCAATAAATATAGATGATCATAAGTGGCCAAGTATTGCTTATTGTTAACAGAAACAAACATAGATGATCACATATTTCTCAGTGTTTCCGATCGTCGATAAAAATAAATATAGATGATCCTATGTTGCCAAGTGTTGCTAATTGTCGACAGAAACAAATATAGATGGTCACATGTTTCTCAATGTCTCCTACCGTCGACAAAATTAAATATAGATGCCAAGTGTTGCTTATTGTCATCAGAAACATATATAGATGATCACATGTTTCTCAGTGTCTCCGACGTCGACACAAATAAATATAGATGATCATATGTTGCCAAGTGTTGCTAATTGTCGACAGAGACAAATATAGATGATGACAAGTTTCTCAGTGTCTCCGATCGTCGAAAAAATAAATATATATGATAAATTGGTACCATGTGCTTCTTATTGTCGACAGAAACAAATGTAGATGATCACATGTTTCTCAGTGTCTCCGATCGTCGACAAAAATAAATATAGATGATCATATGTTGCCAAGTGTTGCTTATTGTCGACAGAAACAAATATATATGACAACTTGTTGCTCCGTCTAGCGGACTGTCAAGAGAAATAAAGATATTAATATGTAGTGTAATGTTGCTGGCTTTCTTATATGGCCGTGACTGTAACCGTACATTCTATTTTAACATATGCGTAGAAAACTGCAAGAAACAGTAGGTCTGCAGAAGGATACTGAGAATTCCATAGACGGAGCGAGTAAGCAACGAAGAAATCTTAAGGGGAAACAAACAAAAAGGTCACTGATACCGAGAATCAGTAAGAAAATTTCTTCGGGCATATAATGAAGATGTGGGCCTGGAGAATTTGACACTCACGCAATATATCGAAAGCAAAATGTGTCAGGGAAGTATGCGGGCCATATAACTGACGAGCTTGTACGAGTCGTTGATGGAACTAGGGTGTGAGAAGCTTAGCAAAGTGACAAATGTTGCTAAGGGCAACAAAGTAAAATATGTTGTGAAGGGATATGAACGACCACGTCCTGAACGGATACGGCAAGCACAAGAGAGGCAGTAAATGGTTAAATAATTTTTGGATAGACCTAATGAACTGAGATGAATTCGGTTCTTAAAAATGACACCTCCTCAGCATCTAGTATTTTGGGGGCAATTCCATACTCAGTGTCATTCTGATAATTGACCATAAATTCAAAAAAACAAAATCTGCAATATTTTGCTCACTATTCTTGGTCGTTTCTTTCAACAGAAATAAATATACATGATTACTTATAGCCCAGTGTTGCTAACCATCGACAGCAACATCTATAGATGACCACTTGTTACTTAGACAGAAAATAAATAATGATGTTGATATGTTGTTTAGTGTTGCTGACTCTAGATAGAAATCCATTGAAGGTCAATCTTCTTATATGGCCGTGATTTCTCGACAATCTCCTGACATATGGTGAGAAAACTGGAAGAGACAGAAATGGGGTTCTACAGAAGGATACCGAGAATTCCGTGGACGGCGCGAGTAAGCAATGAAGAAGTCTTAAGGGAAACAGAAACAAAAAGAACAATGATACCGTGAATCAGAAAGAAACAACTGAAATTTCTTTGGGCATATAATGAGGGTGAGGGCTTGGAGAATTTGACACCCACAGGATATATCGAAAGCAAACGTGGACAGGGGAAGACTGCGAGCCATCACACTGACGAGCTTTTGCTAATGGATGATGGAACGAGGGTGGTGAGAAGCTTAGCAAAAGGGGAAAAAATTGCCAATAGCAACAAGGAGAAGAGGGCTGCGAAGGGATATGAATGACCACGTCCGAATGGACACGTCAACTACACCTCCTCAGCACTCAGGATTTTGGGGGTAATTCTATACCCAATGACATTAAAATAATTGCCCATAAAATTCACAAATTAAAATCTCTCACGTTTTCTCTTCCAAAGTTTTATCAGTATCGTGGTAGCTATACAAAAACCATAACGACAGTTGTTATTAGTGACCTTTACTTAGACTCTATAAAGGGTGTTCCATTAAGAGGGATCAAAGTCAGCAGTAAATTCATCAGTGTCATTGGTGAAAATCTATTTATTTCTCTACTGGATCATGTTATTTAAGTCATGGCAATTATGCGCATTTTCCTTCACTTTCCTTCTGCTTACAAATACAAGTTAGAAAATAAAGTCCTTAAATTTACGTTGATAAAGTCCCATTCTCAGCTGACATGAAGTGGAGTGATTATATTGAAGCAATTGCTATCTGCTGCTAAGAAAGTTGCTTCACTGCGTCATGCTAGACAAATTTTCTCTCCAGAAGCTATCTTACATAATTTATAAGTCTAACATTCGCCCATGCTTTGAATATTCCTGCCACATCTAGTCTGATGTTTCTGCTATATATTTAGTCATTCTTAACAAATTCCAAAAAAAGAATCTGCAATATTATTGATGATGACCTGGCATCACGGTTTGAGTCTGTTGTTCATGATGACATTAGTCTTTGAGTATAGAATCCAGAGGTTGGCAGTGAATATGTCGAAGACAGTAGGGAAGCGTAGTTCAGGTTAGCAGCGGATATCTCGATAAAGTAGCAGAGCGTAGTTCTTCCTTCTCTTCTTTGGTTTCTGGTCTTCTTTGGAGAGAGTAATCAAAATGGCCGTCTTTATACCAGACGGGTTGAATATTTTACGCTTCCTGATTGGTTAACCTTCTTTTGGGGAACTATAAATCGAGTCAAGTCATTTAGGTTTGCTCACTAGTACATAGACTACACAAAATAATCCCATATCCCATAGCTGTAACGAAACTTTACTATGACATTTCTGTAAATATTTTCACGGTAATTATTCTGATGGACTTTCTGTTAAGGTACCTAGACTTTAGAAATTTAAGCGCAGTACTAGATTAGCTTTTTGTTTCGGGCACAGGCTGATATTTGCCACGCATATCAAATTCTGCCAAAATAACAGTCTTGTGTTTCTTTGTTTGCACCATTCTTAACTCTCGGGTCACTAACCAATTAAAGAAATTTTCGTAGCCTCATTTCACACACTCTCATACTTCGTTCCTCACTGGGTGCCCCATACTTTCGGCCTTGTGCCACATCTAAGCTACACTTAGGAAATCACCATACTGATACTTTAAATAGTTTTTTTTTGTTTTGTTTTTTTGTTTCGATGAGGAAAGAAGGCTTGGAAAATCTTACACTCCCAGGACAGATTGAAGGCAAGTGGGACAGAGGAAAATAATGCATAACCTACTTAGAGAAACTGAGCAAAGAAATGGCGGAACAATCTTGAGGAGAGATTTTTTAAAAAGCCAAAATATATTAAGAGATACGAAGGTGAGAAAATTGAGGAGAGCTATGACCGCCTACGCCCTGAAGGGTTACGGCACATAAGAGAAGAAAAATATTTTGTATATGTAAGGCTCAAATGGATGTTGTAAAATAACTGCCTTGTGTTTTTTCGTTTGCGCCATTCTTAATTCTCAGAATAAAAGATTTGAGAAGTGTTTCCATCCTCTCTGAATAAATCCTCTTAGCGAGACACTAATTAAACGAAGTGCATAACGTCATTTCACACACACTTATGGTTCGATCCTCACTGAGTGCTCGATAATTTCGGCCTTGTGCCACATCTAAGCTACGCTTAGAAAATCACCATATAGATTGTTCTTCTGAATTAAAATATTTTTCTTGATTTTCAAATCTTTTTCTTTTTTTTTCTTCTTTTATTGTTGGCTTTTTGCTTCGAGTACAGGCTGATGTTTGCCAAGCATATCACATTCTACACAAAAACGGAATTCCAGCTGAACGTATTGTTGTTATGATGTACGATGACATCGCCTATAACAAACAGTAAGTTGGCATCTTTTTCATTTTCAACTTTTTTGAAATGTTTGTCTTTTTATTTTTTAGCTGGTGCATTTGTTAAATATAAAAAATATTTTAGGAGAAATATATAAAAATAAACAAAAAAAAACGTGCTTGTGTAATACGACCAGAATTCTGTATTCAACATATTATAATAATACAAATTATTCATCCTATCCCCTCAGTGTTTATTCTTGCGAAGCAACTTCATCCCACCTCTGGTGACGCATTCGGGAATAATCGCGTTCTTCATCTATTGGTTAAAGACCAGTGCCAGTAGAGGGACAAAAACGTACTACTACCTCAAGTGCACCTCATAGGGGAGACCATTGATACCCAGAGTCGTGTCTTTGCCGACATGCTTAAACGCATTACAGATACTTCTACATCTGAGATCGGACCCTCACATCCTGCCGCTTCATTTTGCCTCGACGCGAGGAAAGTCAGACTGGGATCCCCGGTAAAAAGATCAAGAAAATAAGATAGACAAGTCTCACATATGCCGTTTTTGTAGTCACAGTACTCCCACCGGGCAATGCAATGCTAGTGATGTATTTGTCTACGATACTCCGAACTTCTTCAGGTCGAAATTCGGCGGCCATATTTACTGCCTCAAAAGACATCCTTTTTAATAAAGCCCTAACTACAAAATCTTGTTCAGTCATGATAAGCAAGGATGCCAACTCTGTCGAATCTGCAGCTATTTCCCCACTGTTAGCAGGAAACGACACAAAGCCTGCCCGCCGGATCCACGAAGACAAACGTACATACAGCATTCAAGGAAAAGCTTATCATCCAAGAACCCCCGACCCATGATAACGGCCATCATAATACGCTGAGAATAGGTCAATCCTCCTCGGCATCTTGGAATTCATTCTCATCGAACAACGATGTGTTGAATTTTCAGTAGCCAGCCATGATAATCCTAGGCTTATCTGAGTTTAGACGAACCCGGACGTGTCTACAGTCCGAATAAACTATGGAATGAGAATTCAACACCCTAAGAGCCCTATGTCGACTCTCCTAATTAAGATTCGGCCAACGTAGCTTGTACGCAACACCAAAGCCACCATTGCCCGAAGAGCTTCCTTCCACTGCAAGTGTAGTTGAGGAGAAGGGAATGGGGGAATGGCAGGTGGCTGGCAGGGCCAGAGGGAAGCGTTAGACAGCGGGTTAGGGTTAGTCCCCTGAAGCCTTCTGGACAAAATACACTGACAGTCCCATTCCATCTGCCAGCAGTAAGGGCGACGCCCCGGTCTCTGAATCTACTCTAAGAGATTTACAGAAAAAGTACGACCCCGGATTCGAAAAAATATTGAAAATCAAAAAGCTGATAGAGAAATTGGAAAAAACAAAAGTCCTCTTCAGTGGAAAAGGCCACTCACTCTACATCTTCTGCCCAACATTCCCCACATCCTTTAACCCCTCTCAGTAGAGAACCCAGTTAACAAAAGACCTCTCCAGTGGAAAAGGCCACTCACTCTACATCTTCAGCCCAACATTCCCCACATCTTTTAACCCCTCTCAGTAGAGAACCCAGTTAACAAAAGACCTCTCCAGTGGAAAAGGACACGCCCTCCACATCTCTGCCCAACATTCACAACAGACAAATTCTGCCCCTCTTATTAGAGACCCCAGCCCTTTAAGACAAATCCTATACCAACCCTCCCCCATTAAAACACCTGAAATGCCCCCAACAAAAGGCCCACACAAGACACTAAGGAAAAAAAAAGCAATAAGCACATAAACATATATTCAACTCAGGAGAGGGGGCATGTCGCATTCCCCCTGCCCAAGCAGAAAGGGTTCGGGATTACGGAAATCGGATAAAAAACTTAAAATATCTCATCTCCATAAAACAATTTGCAGACAAAGATATAGAAGACCCAAAAAACTTCCCAGAAGCACAAAGAGTGCTAACCGTCATAAGAACTGGGACGGGGGCTAGACTCGTTTGGGCTATGCTCGACGAGACAATAGCCTCTTTCAAAATGTACCCCCCAATAGCCATCGTTGAAAACGATAAATTAAAAAAAAAATGAAGCAATTTTGTGTTGGGAGGGTCCCTGTTTTTGTTCACCACTGCCTATATAGAGCACTAAAGTTGACCTTTCCATGGGATATAGGCGGTCTCTCCCAAGACGGCACCATCAAGACTGAGAAGGCCCACGGGTCGATGGGAGAGGCGGTCGATATCCTGACCCCGTCCATATTTAATTCAGGTAAACAACCCTAATCGGTTTTCACTATGTCTCTCTGTTTAGCTAGCTGGAATGTCCGAGGCCTGAGGTCCGAGTCTCGAAGGGCGAGGCTCTATCGTGACCTTCTTGGCCTTGGGGTGGATGTATTCTGTGTGCAAGACACCCGTTTTTTTTTCTCGCGATCATGACAGCATTCTGTCTAAGGGGTTTTCCCTTTATTCAGCATGTTATGACGGACGCTCGAGGGGTGTCTCCTCTTGGCTGGTGAGAAAGTCCTTGAAGGCTGCGTGCGCCCTTGTCTTCTCAGATCCGTCGGGCAGAATTTGCATGCTGGATGTTACCATAAAGGATAAGGCTCTACGTCTCATCGGGGTTTATGCGCCCAATAAGTATTCTGAGCGTCATACGTCAGGTAGTTTTAGCGGGGGATTGGAATGCCGTCCTTGACCCCGATATAGATCGTATAGGGCCAAAATTGGGTACTAACAACCCGAAGGTGAAACCATTTCGGGACTTTATCGAGAGGTTTGATCGATAAATACCGAAATGAACACCTTCGGGAGGTAGTGTGAACTTGGACTAATAGTAGCGGCTCGGGTACTCAGGTGCGTTCTAGCTACCTGGACCGAGTCTTAGTCAGGAGAGTCGATGTAGGGCTCTTAGGGTGTCCAAGTTTCCATGAGATAGTTTATTCGGATCATAGGCTTGTCCGGGTCCGTGTAAACCTAGATAAGCCTAAGGTTAAGATGGATGGTTACCGGAAATTGAACTGCTCATTATTTGGGCAGCAAGATTTTCGGGACCAGCTGCTACTAATGATACAGAGGGAACTGACGGGAGCTGTGGTGGGAAATGTTTGGTGGGATAAACTTAAATCCAAAATTAGAACGTTTGCTGCTGATTATAGTCGTCGGCTCAATCTAGATAGATTAGCGGCGTAAACGGCTTGTGAGCAAAAGGTTGATTGGGCGATTAAATCCCGTGATAGTGGGGACGTAGTGCTAAGACGGAGTTGGCCTCCTTGATTATCAAGAAGGGTCAAGCTCTGGTAGTTAGGGCTAGGTTAAAAAAGAATTTCTCCTGAGGCAACGAATATGGCCGCTGAATTGCGTGCAGAGGAGTCTCGGAATGCATCTCGGCGACATATCGCATGCGTCACATTGCCGGATAAGCGGACCGTGACCACAAACAAGGTCATATGTGAGGCTTTTCGGGAGTATTTTCAGGAACTTTTCAGCAGGGAGCCCGGTCTGAGCCCTGAAAATCTTGTATGCGCTGAAACAGGTTGGCCTGGACAAATCTCCGGGATTAGATGGTCTTCCGTACGAAGTGAACTTGAGGCAGTCGCCCGTTTTTGTTCCTTTGCTGGCACTGATTTTCGGCAACTGGATGAAGCAGGGGTCTATACCCCAACGCTTCACCAGGGACGTAATCAAGTTGTTACGAAAGGATAAAGACGGTGGGGATGGGTTAGGTAACTTTCGCCCTTTAACTATGTTAAACATAGAGTTAAAGATTTTGGCTAAGGTCTTAGCGAACCGCTTGCAGGCTGTCCTCTCTAGTCTGATTGGCTCCGAACAGACTTGTGCTGTGAAGGGCAGGACTATTCAGGACAACCTTCATATGGTACGCTTGATTATCGAGCAAGTCGACAGTGAAGCTGCGCTGATCAATTAAGATCAGCCCAAGGCCTTTGATAGGGTTGACCATCGGGTTTTGGAGGCTGCCCTTTCGGCGGGTGGTTTCGGGCCGTACTTTCGAACCTGGATCCGTCTTCTGTATGCGACACCCAGTACGATATTGTCTCGCTCCATTCGTCAAGGTTGTCCGCTTTCGCCTTTGTTGTACGTTCTTGCGTTGGAACCTTTCCTTCGCAAGTTAAAGACGAATCCAGTCCTACGCGGAATTTCCCTACCTGGCGCTACCAACGCGCGCCCAGGTATTCCGCCTATGCTGATGACGTTTCGGTTCTTGTTTGGAGCAAGGCTGCCAGAGTCTCTCGGGAGATCTGTTGCCTTCATCCATCTGAAGGCTGTCTAGGTATGTCTAGCATTGAGATTCGTCAATATACGCTTCGCATCGGGTTACTGGATCGAATGTGTCGCGAACCGGATGAGGTAGGCACCTTCTGGAAGGAAGACGCCCGTAAGAACTTCCCAAAGCTGAGTGCAACTTCTACCGTGAATGTCGTCGTGCTCTGAAACGAATCTTATGGGCGTTGGATGGCCACCCCAATTGACGATGCATTTCGGGTTGGGGAGGGGCATTACAAAAAGAGGGGGATTCTACTGTCACTACACCGTTGAATTCAACAGTCGAAATACTAGTACTTGGGTCTTTATCTTTTACTTTCTCTTTCTTTCTTCACTTTCCTCTACATAGGTTGCGGAAGAATTATCTTTCCGATGTCGACAAACTCCGCAACATTGACGATGCATTTCGGGTTGGCCAGGGCATTACAAAAAGAGGGGGATTCTACCGCCACTACACCGGTGACTTCAACAGTCGAAATGGTAGTACTTGGGCCTTTTCCTTTTACTTTCCTCTACATCGGGTGCGGAAGAATTATCTTTACACTGTCGACAAACTCCGCCACATTGGCAATGCCTCTCAGCTCGGGGAGGGGCATTACAATAAGGCGGTTATTCTACCGCCTATACACCGTTCACATCGACAGTCGAAATGGTAGTACTTGGGTCTTTTCCTTTTACTTTCTCATTCTTTCTTTACTTTCTTCTACATCGGGTGCGGAAGAATTATCTTTCCGCGGTCGACAAACTCCGCCACATTGACGATGCATTTCAGGTTGGGGAGTGGCATCACAAATAGAGGGGGATTCTACCGTCACTACGCCGGTGACTTCGACAGTCGAAATGGTAGTACTTGGGTCTTTTCCTTTTACTTTCTCATTCTTTCTTCACTTTCCTCTACATCGGGTGCGGAAGAATTATCTTTCCGATGTCGACAAACTCCGCAACATTGACGATGCATTTCGGGTTGGGCAGGGCATTACAAAAAGAGGGGGATTCTACCGTCACTACGCCGGTGACTTCGACAGTCGAAATGGTAGTACTTGGGTCTTTTCCTTTTACTTTCTCATTCTTTCTTCACTTTCCTCTACATCGGGTGCGGAAGAATTATCTTTCCGATGTCGACAAACTCCGCAACATTGACGATGCATTTCGGGTTGGGCAGGGCATTACAAAAAGAGGGGGATTCTACCGCCACTAAACCGTTGACTTCGACAGTCGAAATACTAGTACTTGGGTCTTTTTCTTTTACTTTCTCATTCTTGCTTTACTTTCCTCTACATCCATAAATTTGGCGCGTAAGCTTGTCGAGCACAAAGATTGACATTGTTCTTTTTGCAATGCGTTCTTTTGCATCCAGTTTTACCAGAAGGATATCATTGGCTCTCTCGAAAAACTCCGCCATATTGACTAAGCATTTCAGTTCGTTGCGACTCTAAAAAGATGGACATTCTGCCCCCGATCATTCGCCGTAGTAATGTTCAGGCCTTTCTCTTTCTCATTCTCGCCTTAATTTCCTCTACATCTGGCGCGGACGAATTATCGTTCCCCTTATTGGGCTCATCTTTCGAGGATCTAATTATTTTATCATTTTCTGTGGTCTTTTTTTGGGTGGGGAACGGCTTCCTTTCTGTCTGGTGAATGTTCCTTAGCGGCCGATCTAATAAAAAAAAGAAACTCTTTTGATGGACCGACTTTGGTTATTTTGTTCACCTCCACAACAACAACCTTATATAAAAAAAAATTACACATTTCCCATCTTTTAATTGCTCCTGACATAATTCTTCCTTTCTCTGTAGAAATCCACAAAAGGGCGTCGTAATTAATGAAAACAATGGGATAAATGTTTACAAATGTGTCCCCAAGGACTACACCAGAAGTGTAAGTAGAAAATCATTTCACTTTTTGCTTCCTCACTTAGAATCTATCTGGTAATGCAAACATTTTGGTGATACTCCTATTTGGTTCTCAGAGTTAAACTATTTGTTAGATTACCGCCCCTGATTTATAGGCGGCGCAATTTCCAAAAGCCTCGTTTTCTTTTTACATTGATCACCAGAGTGACAACTCACTTTATCTTTCATGACGCACTGACATCTTTTCTTATCATGGAACTCATTAATTCAGTAGTCAGTCCCTAGATGGGTGACTGCTTTGGATTAGTAGGAATAATAGGTGCTCTGAAAATGGCATGCAAAGAATGGTACAGTCAGTGAAAATTGGCTTTAAGATATTTTCCCCAGGTAGGGATATTATAGACAATTACTTACCAATGCTATTGTTTAGTTTAGGATAATTTCACATGCGGGCAGATTACAAAGCCCACCTGTGTTAATAGAACAAAAATACGATCTCCATTGACAATGTCTTACTCAGGAAATGAAAAGATGTGATATAAGAAAGACAAAATAGCAAGTCCTTAGTTAATTTCATCATGTAAAGGGGACATAACACGGCCATTTTATCAAAGAAAGGATTAAGCCTAATGACCAATTCTGACCAGCTAAGACCCAGAAGTGTAGAGGTATATGTTGCAATAGAAGGAGATATTTAGAGAGAAGAAGGGATGAGATCTTCAGATCAGGACAATGCAATAGAAGATGAGCCTATGAATGATAGTAGGAGTGACACAGATATGAAAGAAGATGGAATGATACCAGGATCTCCATTTAAAAGAAGATTACATAAAACTTAATGGGGATAGGAGGAAAAAGAGTTTGTGGAAGAATTTCAAGTACTATCAAAAATATTAAACCATTTCGGTACAAGGAGGTGTAGTTTATTGGTAAATAGGATTTTACCTATTTTCATATGTTAAGTACTAGCAATATAAAGTAGACTACAGAGAGGTTTAATGGCATGGGCAAACAGTACTTTACATATTTGTATAAGTTTCTAATAGGATAAGTGCAATTTAGATTAAAGATTCAGATGAGAGGAAGTCAACTACTGATCATATGACATCGAATAAAAATATACAACAATGAAATAAATTTATTTATAATTTTGTCATTTACAGGCAGTTACAGCAGATGTGTTCCTCAAAGTTCTTCAGGGTGAGAAGGCAGAGATGACCAAACTAGGGAGTGGAAAAGTAATCAACAGGTAAACAGAAAAAAGTAAAAATAAAAGTAAAAATACGTCGTTTTATTCTTTGGAAAATCATTTATTTAAAGTTAAATTTATGTAAAGATACTAAGCTAAATGACAGAGTATGTGATTTAAGGCAAAAGAAAACATTGGTTCAATCAACTCTTACTAGCCAACATGGTTCACATTTGTGATTGTTTAAATCTATACTGATCCCACACTTGACATTGCCTAAGTAGTCTAATCAACTCATACTGGCCAATAGAGTTCAGTTTTGTTATTATTTAACTCCTAGACTGATCCATCAATAGATGTTGACCCACTTGATGTGGCCTAAAAAGTCTAATCAACTCTTACTGGCCAATAGGGTTCAGTTTTGTTATTATTTAACACCTAAACTGATCCCCCACTTGATGTTGTCTAAAACGACTAATCAACTCATACTGGCCAATAGGGTGCAGTTTTGTTATTATTTAACTCCTAAACTGATCCCCCACTTGATGTTGTCTAAAAAGATTAATCAACTCTGACTGGTCCATAGGGTTCAGTTTTATTAATATTTAACTCCTAAACTGACAACCACTTGATTTTATCTAAAAAGTCTGATCAACATTACTGGAAAATAAGATTCAGTTATGTTATTGTCTCAATCCTAAACTGATCCCCCACTTGATGTTGTCTAAAAAGTCTAATCAACTCTTACTGGCCAATAGGGTTCAGTTTTGTTAATATTTAACAGCTAAACTGATCCCCCACTTGATGTTGTCTAAAAAGATTAAAAGATTCTGACTGGCCCATAGGGTTCAGTTATGTTATTGTTTCAATCCTAAACTTATCCCCGAATTGATGTTATCTAAATGACTAATCAACTCTTACTGGCCAATAAGGTTCAGTTTTGTTATTATTTAACTCCTAAAATGATCCCCCACTTGATCTGGTCTAAAAAAACTAATAAACTTTTACTGGCCAATTGGGTTCAGTTTTGTTATTATTTAACTCCTAAACTGATCCCCCAATTGATGTTTCCTAAAAAGTCTAATCAACTCTTACTGGCAAATAGGGTTCAGTTTTGTAATTATTTAGCTCCTAAACCGATCCCCCACTTGATGTTGTTTAAAAAGTCTAATCAACTCTGACTGGCCCATAGGGTGAAATTTTGTTATTATTTAACTCCTAAACTGATCCCCCACTTGATGTTGTCTAAAAAGTCTAATCAACTCTTACTGGCAAATAGGGTTCAGTTTTGTTATTATTTAGCTCCTAAACCGATCACCCACTTGATGTTGCATAAAAAGTCTAATCAACTCTTACTGGCCAATAGGGTTAGGTTTTGTTATTATTTAACTCCTAAACTGATCCCCCAATTGAACTGGTCTAAAAAGACTAATAAACTTTGGCTGGCCAATTGGGTTCAGTTTTGTTATGATTTAAATCCTAAACTGATCCCCCACTTGATGTCTAAAAAGTCTAATCAACTCTTACTGGCCAATAGGGTACAGCTTTGTTATTATTTAACTCCTAAACTGATCCCCCACTTGATCTGGTCACAAAAGACTAATAAACCTTTACTGGCCAGTTGGGTTCAGTTTTGTTATTATTTAACTCCTAAACTGATCCCCGACTTGATGTTGCCTAAAAAGTCTAATCAACTCTTACTGGCCAATAGGGTTCAGCTTTGTTATTATTTAGCACCTAAACCGATCCCCCACTTGATGTTGTCTAAAAAGTCTAATCAACTCTTACTGGCCAATAGGAAACAGTTTTGTTATTATTTAACTCCTAAACTGATCCCCAATTCATGTTGTCTAAAAAGTCTAATCAACTCTTACTGGCAAATAGGGTTCAGTTTTGTTATTATTTAGCTCCTAAACCGATCACCCACTTGATGTTGCATAAAAAGTCTAATCAACTCTTACTGGCCAAGAGGGTTCAGTTTTGTTATTATTTAACTCCTAAACTGATCCCCCAATTGAACTGGTCTAAAAAGACTAATAAACTTTGGCTGGCCAATTGGGTTCAGTTTTGTTATGATTTAAATCCTAAACTGATCCCCCACTTGATGTTGTCTAAAAAGTCTAATCAACTCTTACTGGCCAATAGAGTTCAGCTTTGTTAATATTTAGCTCCTAAACCGATCCCCCACTTGATGTTGTCTAAAAAGTCTAATCAACTCTTACTGGCCAATAGGGTTCAGTTTTGTTATTATTTAACTCCTAAAATGATCCCCAACTTGATCTGGTCTAAAAAAACTAATAAACTTTTACTGGCCAATTGGGTTCAGCTTTGTTATTATTTAACTCCTAAATTGATCCCCCACTTGATGTGGTCTAAAAAGACTAATAAACCTTTACTGGCCAATTGGGTTCAGTTTTGTTATTATTTAACTCCTAAACTGATCCCCCACTTGATGTAGTCTAAAAAGTGTAATCAACTCTTACTGGCCAATAGGGTTCAGTTTTGTTATTATTTAACTCCTAAACCGATCACCCACTTGATGTTGTTTAAAAAGTTTAATCAAGTCTTACTGGCCAATAGGGTTAGGTTTTGTTATTATTTAACTCCTAAACCGATCCCCCACTTGATGTTGTCTAAAACGACTAATCAACTCATACTGGCCAATAGGGTGCAGTTTTGTTATTATTTAACTCCTAAACTGATCCCCCACTTGATGTTGTCTAAAAAGATTAATCAACTCTGACTGGTCCATAGGGTTCAGTTTTATTAATATTTAACTCCTAAACTGACAACCACTTGATTTTATCTAAAAAGTCTAATCAACTCTTACTGGCCAATAGGGTTCAGCTTTGTTATTATTTAGCTCCTAAACCGATCCCCCACTTGATGTTGTCTAAAAAGTCTAATCAACTCTTACTGGAAAATAAGATTCAGTTATGTTATTGTTTCAATCCTAAACTGATCCCCCACTTGATGTTGTCTAAAAAGTCTAATCAACTCTTACTGGCCAATAGGGTTCAGTTTTGTTATTATTTAAATCCTAAACTGATCCCCCACTTGATCTGGTCTAAAAAGACTAATAAACTTTTACTGGCCAATTGGGTTCAGTTTTTTTTTTATTTAACTCCTAAACTGATCCCCCACTTGATGTTGCCTAAAAAGTCTAATCAACTCTTACAGGCCAATAGGGTTCAGCTTTGTTATTATTTAGCTCCTAAACCGATCCCCCACTTGATGTTGTCTAAAAAGTCTAATCAACTCTTACTGGCCAATAGGAGACAGTTTTGTTATTATTTAACTCCTAAACTGATCCCCCACTTGATGTTGTCTAAAAAGTCTAATCAACTCTTACAGGCCAATAGGGTTCAGCGTTGTTAATATTTAGCTCCTAAACCGATCACCCACTTGATGTTGTCTAAAAAGTCTAATCAACTCTTACTGGCCCATAGAGTTCAGTTTTGTTATTATTTAACCCCTAAACTGATCCCCCACTTGATGTTGTCTAAAAATTCTAATCAACTCTTACTGGCCAATAGGGTTCAGTTTTGTTATTATTTAACTCCTAAACTGATCCCCCACTTGATGTTTTCTAAAAAGTCTAATCAACTCTTACTGGCCAATAGAGTTCAGTTTTGTTATTATTTAACTCCTAAACTGATCCCCCACTTGATGTTGTCTAAAAAGTCTAATCAACTCTTACTGACCAATAGGGTACAGCTTTGTTATTATTTAACTCCTAAACTGATCCCCCACTTGATGTTGCCTAAAAATTCTAATCAACTCTTACTGGCCAATAGGGTTCAGCTTTGTTAATATTTAGCTCCTAAACTGATCCCCCACTTGATGTTGTCTAAAAAGTCTAATCAACTCTTACTGGCCAATAGAGTTCACCTTTGTTATTATTTAACTCCTGAACTGATCCCCCACTTGATGTTGTCTAAAAAGTCTAATCAACTCTTACTGGCCAATAGAGTTCAGTTTTGTTATTATTTTACTCCTATACTGATCCCCCACTTGATGTTGTCTAAAAAGTGTAATCAACTCTAACCGGCCAATAGGGTTCAGCTTTGTTATTATTTAACTCCTAAACTGATCCCCCACTTAATGTTTTCTAAAAATTCTAATCAACTCTTACTGGCCAATAGGGTTCAGTTTTGTTTTTTATTTAACCCCTAAACTGATCCCCCACTTGATGTTGTCTAAAAGGTCTAATCAACTCTTACTGGCCAATAGGGTTCAGTTTTGTTATTATTTAACTACTAAACTGATCCCCCACTTGATGTTGTCTAAAAAGTCTAATCAACTCTTACTGGCCAGTAGAGTTCAGTTTTGTTATTATTTAACTCCTAAACTGATCCCCCACTTGATGTTGTGTAAAAAGTCTAATCAACTCTTACTGGCCAATAGAGTTCACCTTTGTTATTATTTAACTCCTGAACTGATCCCCCACTTTATATTGCCTAAAAAGTCTAATCAACTCTTACTGGCCAATAGGATTCAGTTTTGTTATTATTTAACTCCTAAACTGATCCACCACTTGATGTTGTCTAAAAAGTCTAATCAACTGTTACTGGCCAATAGGGTTCAGTTTTGTTATTATTTAACTCCTAAACTGATCACCCACTTGATTTTGTCTAAAAAGTCTAATCAACTGTTACTGGCCAATAGGGTTCAGTTTTGTTATTATTTAACTCCTAAACTGTTCCCCCACTTGATCTGCTTTAAAATTCTAATCAACTTTTACTGGCCAATAGGGTTCAGCTTTGTTATTATTTAACTCCTAAACTGATCCCCCACTTGATGTTGTCTAAAAAGTCTAATCAACTCTTACTGGCCAATAGAGTTCAGTTTTGTTATTATTTAACTCCTATACTGATCCCCCACTTGATGTTGTCTAAAATTCTAGTCAATTCTTACTGGCCAATAGGGTTCAGCTTTGTTATTATTTAACTCCTAAACTGATCCCCCACTTGATGTTTTCTAAAACGTCTAATCAACTCTTACTGGCCAATAGGGTCCAGCTTTGTTATTATTTAACTCCTAAACTGATCCCCCGCTTGATATTGCCTAAAAAGTCTAATCAACTCTTACTGGCCAATAGGGTTCAGTTTTGTTTTTTATTTAACCCCTAAACTGTTCCCCCACTTGATGTTGTCTAAAAAGTCTAATCAACTCTTACTGGCCAATAGGGTTCAGTTTTGTTATTATTTAACTCCTAAGGTGATCCCCCACTTGGTGATGTCTAAAAAGTCTTATCAACTCTTACTGGCCAATAGCGTTCAGCTTTGTTAATATTTAGCTCCTAAACTGATCCCCCACTTGATGTTGTGTAAAAAGTCTAATCAACTCTTACTGGCCAATAGAGTTCAGTTTTGTTATTATTTAACTCCTAAGCTGATCCCCCACTTGATGTTGTCTAAAAACTCTAATCAACTCTTACTGGCCAATAGGGTTCAGTTTTTTTTTTATTTAACTCCTAAACTGATCCCCCACTTGATGTTGTCTAAAAATTCTAATCAACTCTTATTGGCCAATAGGGTTCAGTTTTGTTATTATTTAACTCCTAAACTGATTCCCCACTTGATGTTGTCTAAAAAGTCTAATCAACTCTTACTGGCCAATAGGGTTCAGCTTTGTTAATATTTAGCTCCTAAACTGATCCCCCACTTGATGTTGTCTAAAAAGTCTAATCAACTCTTACTGGCCAATAGTGTTCAGCTTTGTTAATATTTAGCTCCTAAACTGATTCCCCTCTTGATGTTGTCTAAAAAGTCTAATCAACTCTTACTGGCTAATAGGGTTCAGCTTCGTTAATATTTAGCTCCTAAACTGATCCCCCACTTGATGTTGTCTAAAAAGTCTAATCAACTCTTACTGGCCAATAGTGTTCAGCTTTGTTAATATTTAGCTCCTAAACTGATTCCCCTCTTGATGTTGTCTAAAAAGTCTAATCAACTCTTACTGGCCAATAGGGTTCAGTTTTGTTATTATTTAACTCCTAAACTGATTCCCCACTTGATGTTGTCTAAAAAGTCTAATCAACTCTTACTGGCCAATAGGGTTCAGTTTTGTTATTGTTTAACTCCTAAACTGATCCCCCACTTGATGTTGTGTAAAAAGTCTAATCAACTCTTACTGGCCAATAGAGTTCACCTTTGTTATTATTTAACTCCTGAACTGATCCCCCACTTTATATTGCCTAAAAAGTCTAATCAACTCTTACTGGCCAATAGGGTTCAGTTTTGTTATTATTTAACTTCTAAACTGATCCCCCACTTGATGTTGTCTAAAAAGTCTAATCAACTTATAATGGCCAATAGGGTTCAGCTTTGTTATTATTTAACTCCTAAACTGATCCCCAACTTGATGTTGTCTAAAAAGTCTAATCAACTCTTACTGGCCAATAGGGTTCAGCTTTGTTAATATTTAGCTCCTAAACTGATCCCCCACTTGATGTTGTCTAAAAAGTCTAATCAACTCTTACTGGCCAATAGTGTTCAGCTTTGTTAATATTTAGCTCCTAAACTGATTCCCCTCTTGATGTTGTCTAAAAAGTCTAATCAACTCTTACTGGCCAATAGGGTTCAGTTTTGTTAATATTTAGCTCCTAAACTGATTCCCCACTTGATGTTGTCTAAAAAGTCTAATCAACTCTTACTGGCCAATAGGGTTCAGTTTTGTTATTATTTAACTCCTAAACTGATCCCCCACTTGATGTTGTGTAAAAAGTCTAATCAACTCTTACTGGCCAATAGGGTTCAGCTTTGTTAATATTTAGCTCCTAAACTGATTCCCCTCTTGATGTTGTCTAAAAAGTCTAATCAACTCTTACTGGCCAATAGTGTTCAGCTTTGTTAATATTTAGCTCCTAAACTGATTCCCCTCTTGATGTTGTCTAAAAAGTCTAATCAACTCTTACTGGCCAATAGGGTTCAGCTTTGTTAATATTTAGCTCCTAAACTGATTCCCCACTTGATGTTGTCTAAAAAGTCTAATCAACTCTTACTGGCCAATAGGGTTCAGTTTTGTTATTATTTAACTCCTAAACTGATCCCCCACTTGATGTTGTGTAAAAAGTCTAATCAACTCTTACTGGCCAATAGAGTTCACCTTTGTTATTATTTAACTCCTGAACTGATCCCCCACTTTATATTGCCTAAAAAGTCTAATCAACTCTTACTGGCCAATAGGGTTCAGCTTTGTTATTATTTAACTCCTAAACTGATCCCCAACTTGATGTTGTCTAAAAAGTCTAATCAACTCTTACTGGCCAATAGGGTTCAGCTTTGTTAATATTTAGCTCCTAAACTGATCCCCCACTTGATGTTGTCTAAAAAGTCTAATCAACTCTTACTGGCCAATAGAGTTCAGTTTTGTTATTGTTTAACTCCTATACTGATTCCCCACTTGATGTTGTCTAAAATTCTAGTCAACTCTTACTGGCCAATAGGGTTCAGCTTTGTTATTATTTAACTCCTAAACTGATCCCCCACTTGATGTTTTCTAAAAATTCTAATCAACTCTTACTGGCCAATAGGTTTCAGTTTTGTTATTATTTAACTCCTAAACTGATCCCCCGCTTGATATTGCCTAAAAAGTCTAATCAACTCTTACTGGCCAATAGGGTTCAGTTTTGTTTTTTATTTAACCCCTAAACTGATCCCCCACTTGATGTTGTCTAAAAAGTCTAATCAACTCTTACTGGCCAATAGGGTTCAGCTTTGTTATTATTTAACTCCTAAACTGATCCCCCACTTGATGTTGTCTAAAAAGTCTAATCAACTCTTACTGGCCAATAGGGTTCAGCTTTGTTAATATTTAGCTCCTAAACTGATCCCCCACTTGATGTTGTCTAAAAAGTCTAATCAACTCTTACTGGCCAGTAGAGTTCAGTTTTGTTATTATTTAACTCCTAAACTGATCCCCCGCTTGATGTTGTCTAAAAAGTCTAATCAACTCTTACTGGCTAATAGGGTTCAGCATTGTTAATATTTAGTTCCTAAACTGATCACCCACTTGATGTTGTCTAAAAAGTCTAATCAACTCTTACTGGCCAATAGTGTTCAGCTTTGTTAATATTTAACTCCTAAACTGATCCCCCACTTGATGTTTTCTAAAAATTCTAATCAACTCTTAATGGCCAATAGGTTTCAGTTTTGTTATTATTTAACTCCTAAACTGATCCCCCGCTTGATATTGCATAAAAAGTCTAATCAACTCTTACTGGCCAATAGGGTTCAGTTTTGTTTTTTATTTAACCCCTAAACTGATCCCCCACTTGATGTTGTCTAAAAAGTCTAATCAACTCTTACTGGCCAATAGAGTTCAGTTTTGTTATTATTTAACTCCTATACTGATCCCCCACTTGATGTTGTCTAAAATTCTAGTCAACTCTTACTGGCCAATAGGGTTCAGCTTTGTTATTATTTAACTCCTAAACTGATCCCCCACTTGATGTTTTCTAAAACGTCTAATCAACTCTTACTGGCCAATAGGGTTCAGCTTTGTTATTAATTAACTCCTAAACTGATCCCCCACTTGATGTTGCCTAAAAAGTCTAATCAACTCTTACTGGCCAATAGGGTTCAGTTTTGTTTTTTATTTAACCCCTAAACTGTACCCCCACTTGATGTTGTCTAAAAAGTCTAATCAACTCTTACTGGCCAATATGGTTCAGTTTTGTTATTATTTAACTCCTAAGGTGATCCCCCACTTGGTGATGTCTAAAAAGTCTTATCAACTCTTACTGGCCAATAGCGTTCAGCTTTGTTAATATTTAGCTCCTAAACTGATCCCCCACTTGATGTTGTGTAAAAAGTCTAATCAACTCTTACTGGCCAATAGAGTTCAGTTTTGTTATTATTTAACTCCTAAGCTGATCCCCCACTTGATGTTGTCTAAAAACTCTAATCAACTCTTACTGGCCAATACTGTTCAGCTTTGTTAATATTTAACTCCTAAACTGATCCCCCACTTGATGTTGTGTAAAAAGTCTAATCAACTCTTACTGGCCAATAGAGTTCACCTTTGTTATTATTTAACTCCTGAACTGATCCCCCACTTTATATTGCCTAAAAAGTCTAATCAACTCTTACTGGCCAATAGGGTTCAGTTTTGTTATTATTTAACTCCTAAACTGATCCCCAACTTGATGTTGTCTAAAAAGTCTAATCAACTCTTACTGGCCAATAGGGTTCAGCTTTGTTATTATTTAACTCCTAAACTGATCCCCCACTTGATGTTGCCTAAAAATTCTAATCAACTTTTACTGGCCAATAGGGTTCAGCTTTGTTAATATTTAACTCCTAAACTGATCCCCCACTTGATGTTGTCTAAAAAGTCTAATCAACTCTTACTGGCCAATAGAGTTCAGTTTTGTTATTATTTAATTCCTATACTGATCCCCCACTTGATGTTGTCTAAAATTCTAGTCAACTCTTACTGGCCAATAGGGTTCAGCTTTGTTATTATTTAACTCCTAAACTGATCCCCCACTTGATGTTTTCTAAAACGTCTAATCAACTCTTACTGGCCAATAGGGTTCAGTTTTGTTTTTTATTTGACCCCTAAACTGTTCCCCCACTTGATGTTGTCTAAAAAGTCTAATCAACTCTTACTGGCCAATAGAGTTCAGTTTTGTTATTATTTAACTCCTAAGCTGATCCCCCACTTGATGTTGTCTAAAAACTCTAATCAACTCTTACTGGCCAATAGGGTTCAGTTTTTTTTTTATTTAACTCCTAAACTGATCCCCCACTTGATGTTGTCTAAAAAGTCTAATCAACTCTTACTGGCCAATAGGGTTCAGTTTTGTTATTATTTAACTCCTAAACTGATCCCCCACTTGATGTGGTCTAAAAAGTCTAATCAACTCTTACTGGCTAAATGGGTTCAGCTTTGTTAATATTTAGCTCATAAACTTATCCCCCACTTGATGTTGTCTAAAAAGTCTAATCAACTCTTACTGGCCAATAGTGTTCAGCTTTGTTAATATTTAACTCCTAAACTGATCCCCCACTTGATGTTGTGTAAAAAGTCTAATCAACTCTTACTGGCCAATAGAGTTCACCTTTGTTATTATTTAACTCCTGAACTGATCCCCCACTTTATATTGCCTAAAAAGTCTAATCAACTCTTACTGGCCAATAGGGTTCAGTTTTGTTATTATTTAACTCCTAAACTGATCCCCCACTTGATGTTGTCTAAAAAGTCTAATCAACTCTTACTGGCCAATAGGGTTCAGCTTTGTTATTATTTAACTCCTAAACTGATCCCCCACTTGATGTTGCCTAAAAATTCTAATCAACTCTTACTGGCCAATAGGGTTCAGCTTTGTTAATATTTAGCTCCTAAACTGATCCCCCACTTGATGTTGTCTAAAAAGTCTAATCAACTCTTACTGGCCAATAGAGTTCAGTTTTGTTATTGTTTAACTGCTATACTGATCCCCCACTTGATGTTGTCTAAAATTCTAGTCAACTCTTACTGGCCAATAGGGTTCAGCTTTGTTAATATTTAACTCCTAAACTGATCCCCAACTGGATGTTGTGTAAAAAGTCTAATCAACTCTTACTGGCCAATAGAGTTCACCTTTGTTATTATTTAACTCCTAAACTGATCCCCCGATTGATATTGCCTAAAAAGTCTAATCAACTCTTACTGGCCAATAGGGTTCAGTTTTGTTTTTTATTTAACCCCTAAACTGATCCCCCACTTGATGTTGTCTAAAAAGTCTAATCAACTCTTACTGGCCAATAGGGTTCAGTTTTGTTATTATTTAACTACTAAACTGATCCCCCACTTCATGTTGTCTAAAAAGTCTAATCAACTCTTACTGGCCAATAGGGTTCAGCTTTGTTATTATTTAACTCCTAAACTGATCCCCCACTTGATGTTGTCTAAAAAGTCTAATCAACTCTTACTGGCCAATAGGGTTCAGCTTTGTTAATATTTAGCTCCTAAACTGATCCCCCACTTGATGTTGTCTAAAAAGTCTAATCAACTCTTACTGGCCAGTAGAGTTCAGTTTTGTTATTATTTAACTCCTAAACTGATCCCCCGCTTGATGTTGTCTAAAAAGTCTAATCAACTCTTACTGGCTAATAGGGTTCAGCATTGTTAATATTTAGCTCCTAAACTGATCACCCACTTGATGTTTTCTAAAAATTCTAATCAACTCTTAATGGCCCATAGGTTTCAGTTTTGTTATTATTTAACTCCTAAACTGATCCCCCGCTTGATATTGCATAAAAAGTCTAATCAACTCTTACTGGCCAATAGGGTTCAGTTTTGTTTTTTATTTAACCCCTAAACTGATCCCCCACTTGATGTTGTCTAAAAAGTCTAATCAACTCTTACTGTCCAATAGGGTTCAGTTTTGTTATTATTTAACTACTAAACTGATCCCCCACTTCATGGTGTCTAAAAAGTCTAATCAACTCTTACTGGCCAATAGGGTTCAGCTTTGTTATTATTTAACTCCTAAACTGATCCCCCACTTGATGTTGTCTAAAAAGTCTAATCAACTCTTACTGGCCAATAGGGTTCAGCTTTGTTAATATTTAGCTCCTAAACTGATCACCCACTTGATGTTGCCTAAAAAGTCTAATCAACTCTTACTGGCCGATAGTGTTCAGCTTTGTTAATATTTAACTCCTAAACTGATCCCCCACTTGATGTTGTGTAAAAAGTGTAATCAACTCTTACTGGCCAACTGAGTTCACCTTTGTTATTATTTAACTCCTGAACTGATCCCCCACTTTATATTGCCTAAAAAGTCTAATCAACTCTTACTGGCCAATAGGGTTCAGCTTTGTTAATATTTAGCTCCTAAACTGATCCCCCACTTGATGTTGTCTAAAAAGTCTAATCAACTCTTACTGGCCAATAGAGTTCAGTTTTGTTATTATTTAACTCCTATACTGATCCCCCACTTGATGTTGTCTAAAATTCTAGTCAACTCTTACTGGCCAATAGGGTTCAGCTTTGTTATTATTTAACTCCTAAACTGATCCCCCACTTGATGTTTTCTAAAACGTCTAATCAACTCTTACTGGCCAATAGGGTTCAGCTTTGTTATTATTTAACTCCTAAACTGATCCCCCGCTTGATATTGCCTAAAAAGTCTAATCAAATCTTACTGGCCAATAGGGTTCAGTTTTGTTTTCTATTTAACCCCTAAACTGTTCCCCCACTTGATGTTGTCTAAAAAGTCTAATCAACTCTTACTGGCCAATAGGGTTCAGTTTTGTTATTATTTAACTCCTAAGGTGATCCCCCACTTGGTGATGTCTAAAAAGTCTCATCAACTCTTACTGGCCAATAGCGTTCAGCTTTGTTAATATTTAGCTCCTAAACTGATCCCCCACTTGATGTTGTGTAAAAAGTTTAATCAACTCTTACTGGCCAATAGAGTTCAGTTTTGTTATTATTTAACTCCTAAGCTGATCCCCCACTTGATGTTGTCTAAAAATTCTACTCAACTCTTACTGGCCAATAGGGTTCAGTTTTGTTATTATTTAACTACTAAACTGATCCCCCACTTGATGTTGTCTAAAAAGTCTAATCAACTCTTACTGGCCAATAGGGTTCAGCTTTGTTATTATTTAACTCCTAAACTGATCCCCCACTTGATGTTGCCTAAAAATTCTAATCAACTCTTACTGGCCAATAGGGTTCAGCTTTGTTAATATTTAGCTCCTAAACTGATCCCCCACTTGATGTTGTCTAAAAAGTCTAATCAACTCTTACTGGCCAATAGGGTTCAGTTTTGTTATTATTTAACTCCTAAACTGATCCCCCACTTGATGTTGTCTAAAAAGTCTAATCAACTCTTACTGGCCAATAGAGTTCAGTTTTGTTATTATTTAACTCCTAAACTGATCCCCCGCTTGATATTGCCTAATAAGTCTAATCAACTCTTACTGGCCAATAGGGTTCAGTTTTGTTATTATTTAACTCCTAAGCTGATCCCCCACTTGATGTTGTCTAAAAACTCTAATCAACTCTTACTGGCCAATAGGGGTCAGCTTTGTTAATATTTAGCTCCTAAACTGATCACCCACTTGATGTTGCCTAAAAAGTCTAATCAACTCTTACTGGCCGATAGTGTTCAGCTTTGTTAATATTTAACTCCTAAACTGATCCCCCACTTGATGTTGTGTAAAAAGTGTAATCAACTCTTACTGGCCAACTGAGTTCACCTTTGTTATTATTTAACTCCTGAACTGATCCCCCACTTTATATTGCCTAAAAAGTCTAATCAACTCTTACTGGCCAATAGGGTTCAGCTTTGTTAATATTTAGCTCCTAAACTGATCCCCCACTTGATGTTGTCTAAAAAGTCTAATCAACTCTTACTGGCCAATAGAGTTCAGTTTTGTTATTATTTAACTCCTATACTGATCCCCCACTTGATGTTGTCTAAAATTCTAGTCAACTCTTACTGGCCAATAGGGTTCAGCTTTGTTATTATTTAACTCCTAAACTGATCCCCCACTTGATGTTTTCTAAAACGTCTAATCAACTCTTACTGGCCAATAGGGTTCAGTTTTGTTTTCTATTTAACCCCTAAACTGTTCCCCCACTTGATGTTGTCTAAAAAGTCTAATCAACTCTTACTGGCCAATAGGGTTCAGTTTTGTTATTATTTAACTCCTAAGGTGATCCCCCACTTGGTGATGTCTAAAAAGTCTCATCAACTCTTACTGGCCAATAGCGTTCAGCTTTGTTAATATTTAGCTCCTAAACTGATCCCCCACTTGATGTTGTGTAAAAAGTTTAATCAACTCTTACTGGCCAATAGAGTTCAGTTTTGTTATTATTTAACTCCTAAGCTGATCCCCCACTTGATGTTGTCTAAAAATTCTACTCAACTCTTACTGGCCAATAGGGTTCAGTTTTGTTATTATTTAACTACTAAACTGATCCCCCACTTGATGTTGTCTAAAAAGTCTAATCAACTCTTACTGGCCAATAGGGTTCAGCTTTGTTATTATTTAACTCCTAAACTGATCCCCCACTTGATGTTGCCTAAAAATTCTAATCAACTCTTACTGGCCAATAGGGTTCAGCTTTGTTAATATTTAGCTCCTAAACTGATCCCCCACTTGATGTTGTCTAAAAAGTCTAATCAACTCTTACTGGCCAATAGGGTTCAGTTTTGTTATTATTTAACTCCTAAACTGATCCCCCACTTGATGTTGTCTAAAAAGTCTAATCAACTCTTACTGGCCAATAGAGTTCAGTTTTGTTATTATTTAACTCCTAAACTGATCCCCCGCTTGATATTGCCTAAAAAGTCTAATCAACTCTTACTGGCCAATAGGGTTCAGTTTTGTTATTATTTAACTCCTAAGCTGATCCCCCACTTGATGTTGTCTAAAAACTCTAATCAACTCTTACTGGCCAATAGGGGTCAGTTTTTTTTTTATTTAACTCCTAAACTGATCCCCCACTTGATGTTGTCTAAAAAGTCTAATCAACTCTTACTGGCCAATAGGGTTCAGTTTTGTTATTATTTAACTCCTAAACTGATCCCCCACTTGATGTTGTCTAAAAAGTCTAATCAACTCTTACTGGCCAATAGGGTTCAGTTTTGTTATTATTTAACTCCTAAACTGATCCCCCATTTGATGTTGTCTAAAAAGTCTAATCAACTCTTACTGGCCAATAGGGTTCAGCTTTGTTATTATTTAACTCCTAAACTGATCCCCCACTTGATGTTGCCTAAAAAGTCTAATCAACTCTTACTGGCCCATAGAGTTCAGTTTTGTTATTATTTAACCCCTAAACTGATCCCCCACTTGATGTTGTCTAAAAATTCTAATCAACTCTTACTGGCCAATAGGGTTCAGCTTTGTTAATATTTAGCTCCTAAACTGATCCCCCACTTGATGTTGTCTAAAAAGTCTAATCAACTCTTACTGGCCAATAGCGTTCAGCTTTGTTAATATTTAGCTCCTAAACTGATCCCCCACTTGATGTTGTGTAAAAAGTCTAATCAACTCTTACTGGCCAATAGAGTTCAGTTTTGTTATTATTTAACTCCTGAACTGATCCCCCACTTTATATTGCCTAAAAAGTCTAATCAACTCTTACTGGCCAATAGGGTTCAGTTTTGTTATTATTTAACTCCTAAACTGATCCCCCACTTGATGTTGTCTAAAAAGTCTAATCAACTCTTACTGGCCAATAGGGTTCCGCTTTGTTATTATTTAACTCCTAAACTGATCCCCAACTTGATGTTGCCTAAAAATTCTAATCAACTTTTACTGGCCAATAGGGTTCAGCTTTGTTAATATTTAGCTCCTAAACTGATCCCCCACTTGATGTTGTCTAAAAAGTCTAATCAACTCTTACTGGCCAATAGAGTTCAGTTTTGTTATTGTTTAACTCCTATACTGATCCCCCACTTGATGTTGTCTAAAATTCTAGTCAACTCTTACTGGCCAATAGGGTTCAGCTTTGTTATTATTTAACTCCTAAACTGATCCCCCACTTGATGTTTTCTAAAAATTCTAATCAACTCTTACTGGCCAATAGGTTTCAGTTTTGTTATTATTTAACTCCTAAACTGATCCCCCGCTTGATATTGCCTAAAAAGTCTAATCAACTCTTACTGGCCAATAGGGTTCAGTTGTGTTTTGTATTTAACCCCTAAACGGATCCCCCACTTGATGTTGTCTAAAAAGTCTAATCAACTCTTACTGGCCAATAGGGTTCAGTTTTGTTATTATTTAACTACTAAACTGATCCCCCACTTCATGTTGTCTAAAAAGTCTAATCAACTCTTACTGGCCAATAGGGTTCAGCTTTGTTAATATTTAGCTCCTAAACTGATCCCCCACTTGATGTTGTCTAAAAAGTCTAATCAACTCTTACTGGCCAGTAGAGTTCAGTTTTGTTATTATTTAACACCTAAACTGATCCCCCGCTTGATGTTGTCTAAAAAGTCTAATCAACTCTTACTGGCTAATAGGGTTCAGCATTGTTAATATTTAGCTCCTAAACTGATCACCCACTTGATGTTGTCTAAAAAGTCTAATCAACTCTTACTGGCCAATAGTGTTCAGCTTTGTTAATATTTAACTCCTAAACTGATCCCCCACTTGATGTTTTCTAAAAATTCTAATCAACTCTTAATGGCCAATAGGTTTCAGTTTTGTTATTATTTAACTCCTAAACTGATCCCCCGCTTGATATTGCATAAAAAGTCTAATCAACTCTTACTGGCCAGTAGAGTTTAGTTTTGTTATTATTTAACTCCTAAACTGATCCCCCGCTTGATGTTGTCTAAAAAGTCTAATCAACTCTTACTGGCTAATAGGGTTCAGCTTTGTTAATATTTAGCTCCTAAACTGATCACCCACTTGATGTTGCCTAAAAAGTCTAATCAACTCTTACTGGCCGATAGTGTTCAGCTTTGTTAATATTTAACTCCTAAACTGATCCCCCACTTGATGTTGTGTAAAAAGTCTAATCAACTCTTACTGGCCAACAGAGTTCACCTTTGTTATTATTTAACTCCTGAACTGATCCCCCACTTTATATTGCCTAAAAAGTCTAATCAACTCTTACTGGCCAATAGGGTTCAGTTTTGTTATTATTTAACTCCTAAACTGATCCCCCACTTGATGTTGTCTAAAAATCTAATCAACTCTTACTGGCCAATAGGGTTCAGCTTTGTTATTATTTAACTCCTAAACTGATCCCCCACTTGATGTTGCCTAAAAATTCTAATCAACTTTTACTGGCCAATAGGGTTCAGCTTTGTTAATATTTAGTTCCTAAACTGATCCCCCACTTGATGTTGTCTAAAAGGTCTAATCAACTCTTACTGGCCAATAGAGTTCAGTTTTGTTATTATTTAACTCCTATACTGATCCCCCACTTGATGTTGTCTAAAATTCTAGTCAACTCTTACTGGCCAATAGGGTTCAGCTTTGTTATTATTTAACTCCTAAACTGATCCCCCACTTGATGTTTTCTAAAAAGTCTAATCAACTCTTACTGGCCAATAGGGTTCAGCTTTGTTATTATTTAACTCCTAAACTGATCCCCCGCTTGATATTGCCTAAAAAGTCTAATCAAATCTTACTGGCCAATAGGGTTCAGTTTTGTTTTCTATTTAACCCCTAAACTGTTCCCCCACTTGATGTTGTCTAAAAAGTCTAATCAACTCTTACTGGCCAATAGGGTTCAGTTTTGTTATTATTTAACTCCTAAGGTGATCCCCCACTTGGTGATGTCTAAAAAGTCTCATCAACTCTTACTGGCCAATAGCGTTCAGCTTTGTTAATATTTAGCTCCTAAACTGATCCCCCACTTGATGTTGTGTAAAAAGTTTAATCAACTCTTACTGGCCAATAGAGTTCAGTTTTGTTATTATTTAACTCCTAAGCTGATCCCCCACTTGATGTTGTCTAAAAATTCTACTCAACTCTTACTGGCCAATAGGGTTCAGTTTTGTTATTATTTAACTACTAAACTGATCCCCCACTTGATGTTGTCTAAAAAGTCTAATCAACTCTTACTGGCCAATAGGGTTCAGCTTTGTTATTATTTAACTCCTAAACTGATCCCCCACTTGATGTTGCCTAAAAATTCTAATCAACTCTTACTGGCCAATAGGGTTCAGCTTTGTTAATATTTAGCTCCTAAACTGATCCCCCACTTGATGTTGTCTAAAAAGTCTAATCAACTCTTACTGGCCAATAGGGTTCAGTTTTGTTATTATTTAACTCCTAAACTGATCCCCCACTTGATGTTGTCTAAAAAGTCTAATCAACTCTTACTGGCCAATAGAGTTCAGTTTTGTTATTGTTTAACTCCTATACTGATCCCCCACTTGATGTTGTCTAAAATTCTAGTCAACTCTTACTGGCCAATAGGGTTCAGCTTTGTTATTATTTAACTCCTAAACTGATCCCCCACTTGATGTTTTCTAAAAATTCTAATCAACTCTTACTGGCCAATAGGGTTCAGTTTTGTTATTATTTAACTCCTAAACTGATCCCCCGCTTGATATTGCCTAAAAAGTCTAATCAACTCTTACTGGCCAATAGGGTTCAGTTTTGTTTTTTATTTAACCCCTAAACTGATCCCCCACTTGATGTTGTCTAAAAAGTCTAATCAACTCTTACTGGCCAATAGGGTTCAGTTTTGTTATTATTTAACTACTAAACTGATCCCCCACTTCATGTTGTCTAAAAAGTCTAATCAACTCTTACTGGCCAATAGGGTTCAGCTTTGTTATTATTTAACTCCTAAACTAATCCCCCACTTGATGTTGTCTAAAAAGTCTAATCAACTCTTACTGGCCAATAGGGTTCAGCTTTGTTAATATTTAGCTCCTAAACTGATCCCCCACTTGATGTTGTCTAAAAAGTCTAATCAACTCTTACTGGCCAGTAGAGTTCAGTTTTGTTATTATTTAACACCTAAACTGATCCCCCGCTTGATGTTGTCTAAAAAGTCTAATCAACTCTTACTGGCTAATAGGGTTCAGCATTGTTAATATTTAGCTCCTAAACTGATCACCCACTTGATGTTGTCTAAAAAGTCTAATCAACTCTTACTGGCCAATAGTGTTCAGCTTTGTTAATATTTAACTCCTAAACTGATCCCCCACTTGATGTTTTCTAAAAATTCTAATCAACTCTTAATGGCCAATAGGTTTCAGTTTTGTTATTATTTAACTCCTAAACTGATCCCCCGCTTGATATTGCCTAAAAAGTCTAATCAACTCTTACTGGCCAATAGGGTTCAGTTTTGTTTTTTATTTAACCCCTAAACTGATCCCCCACTTGATGTTGTCTAAAATGTCTAATCAACTCTTACTGGCCAATAGGGTTCAGTTTTGTTATTATTTAACTACTAAACTGATCCCCCACTTCATGTTGTCTAAAAAGTCTAATCAACTCTTACTGGCCAATAGGGTTCAGCTTTGTTATTATTTAACTCCTAAACTGATCCCCCACTTGATGTTGTCTAAAAAGTCTAATCAACTCTTACTGGCCAATAGGGTTCAGCTTTGTTAATATTTAGCTCCTAAACTGATCCCCCACTTGATGTTGTCTAAAAAGTCTAAAAAACTCTTACTGGCCAGTAGAGTTCAGTTTTGTTATTATTTAACCCCTAAACTGATCCCCCACTTCATGTTGTCTAAAATGTCTAATCAACTCTTACTGGCCAATAGGGTTCAGCTTTGTTATTATTTAACCCCTAAACTGATCCCCCACTTGATGTTTTCTAAAACGTCTAATCAACTCTTACTGGCCAATAGGGTTCAGCTTTGTTATTATTTAACTCCTAAACTGATCCCCCGCTTGATATTGCCTAAAAAGTCTAATCAAATCTTACTGGCCAATAGGGTTCAGTTTTGTTTTCTATTTAACCCCTAAACTGTTCCCCCACTTGATGTTGTCTAAAAAGTCTAATCAACTCGTACTGGCCAATAGGGTTCAGTTTTGTTATTATTTAACTCCTAAGGTGATCCCCCACTTGGTGATGTCTAAAAAGTCTCATCAACTCTTACTGGCCAATAGCGTTCAGCTTTGTTAATATTTAGCTCCTAAACTGATCCCCCACTTGATGTTGTGTAAAAAGTCTAATCAACTCTTACTGGCCAATAGAGTTCAGTTTTGTTATTATTTAACTCCTAAGCTGATCCCCCACTTGATGTTGTCTAAAAACTCTAATCAACTCTTACTGGCCAATAGGGTTCAGTTTTTTTTTTATTTAACTCCTAAACTGATCCCCCACTTGATGTTGTCTAAAAAGTCTAATCAACTCTTACTGGCCAATAGGGTTCAGTTTTGTTATTATTTAACCCCTAAACTGATCCCCCACTTGATTTTGTCTAAAAAGTCTAATCAACTCTTACTGGCCAATAGGGTTCAGCTTTGTTATTATTTAACTACTAAACTGATCCCCCACTTCATGTTGTCTAAAAAGTCTAATCAACTCTTACTGGCCAATAGGGTTCAGCTTTGTTATTATTTAACTCCTAAACTGATCCCCCACTTGATGTTGTCTAAAAAGTCTAATCAACTCTTACTGGCCAATAGGGTTCAGCTTTGTTATTATTTAACTCCTAAACTGATCCCCCACTTGATGTTGTCTAAAAAGTCTAATCAACTCTTACTGGCCAATAGAGTTCAGTTTTGTTATTATTTAACTCCTAAACTGATCCCCCGCTTGATATTGCCTAATAAGTCTAATCAACTCTTACTGGCCAATAGGGTTCAGTTTTGTTATTATTTAACTCCTAAGCTGATCCCCCACTTGATGTTGTCTAAAAACTCTAATCAACTCTTACTGGCCAATAGGGTTCAGTTTTTTTTTTATTTAACTCCTAAACTGATCCCCCACTTGATGTTGTCTAAAAAGTCTAATCAACTCTTACTGGCGAATAGGGTTCAGTTTTGTTATTATTTAACTCCTAAACTGATCACCCACTTGATTTTGTCTAAAAAGTCTAATCAACTCTTACTGGCCAATAGGGTTCAGCTTTGTTATTATTTAACTCCTAAACTGATCACCCACTTGATTTTGTCTAAAAAGTCTAATCAACTCTTACTGGCCAATAGGTTTCAGTTTTGTTATTATTTAACTCCTAAACTGATCCACCACTTGATGTTGTCTAAAAAGTCTAATCAACTGTTACTGGCCAATAGCGTTCAGCTTTGTTAATATTTAACTCCTAAACTGATCCCCCACTTGATGTTGCCTAAAAATTCTAATCAACTCTTACTGGCCAATAGGGTTCAGCTTTGTTAATATTTAGCTCCTAAACTGATCCCCCACTTGATGTTGTCTAAAAAGTCTAATCAACTCTTACTGGCCAATAGAGTTCAGTTTTGTTATTATTTAACTCCTAAACTGATCCCCCACTTGATGTTGTCTAAAAAGTCTAATCAACTCTTACTGGCCAATAGGGTTCAGCTTTGTTATTATTTAACTCCTAAACTGATCCCCCACTTGATGTTTTCTAAAAAGTCTAATCAACTCTTACTGGCCAATAGGGTTCAGTTTTGTTATTATTTAGCTCCTAAACCGATCACCCACTTGATGTTGTCTAAAAAGTCTAATCAACTCTTACTGGCCCATAGAGTTCAGTTTTGTTATTATTTAACCCCTAAACTGATCCCCCACTTGATGTTGTCTAAAAATTCTAATCAACTCTTACTGGCCAATAGGGTTCAGTTTTGTTATTATTTAACTCCTAAACTGATCCCCCACTTGATGTTTTCTAAAAAGTCTAATCAAATCTTACTGGCCAATAGGGTTCAGTTTTGTTATTATTTAACTCCTAAACTGATCCCCCACTTGATGTTGTCTAAAAAGACTAATCAACTCTTACTGGCCAATAGGGTTCAGCTTTGTTAATATTTAACTCCTAAACTGATCCACCACTTGATGTTGTCTAAAAATTCTAATCAACTCTTACTGGCCAATAGGGTTCAGCTTTGTTAATATTTAGCTCCTAAACTGATCCCCCACTTGATGTTGTCTAAAATGTCTAATCAACTCTTACTGGCCAATAGGGTTCAGTTTTGTTATTATTTAACTCCTAAAGTGATCCCCCACTTGATGTTGTCTAAAAAGTCTAATCAACTCTTACTGGCCAATAGAGTTCAGTTTTGTTATTATTTAACTCCTAAACTGATCCCCCGCTTGATATTGCCTAATAAGTCTAATCAACTCTTACTGGCCAATAGGGTTCAGTTTTGTTATTATTTAACTCCTAAGCTGATCCCCCACTTGATGTTGTCTAAAAACTCTAATCAACTCTTACTGGCCAATAGGGTTCAGTTTTTTTTTTATTTAACTCCTAAACTGATCCCCCACTTGATGTTGTCTAAAAAGTCTAATCAACTCTTACTGGCCAATAGGGTTCAGTTTTGTTATTATTTAACTCCTAAACTGATCCCCCACTTGATGTTGTCTAAAAAGTCTAATCAACTCTTACTGGCCAATAGGGTTCAGTTTTGTTATTATTTAACTCCTAAACTGATCCCCCGCTTGATATTGCCTAATAAGTCTAATCAACTCTTACTGGCCAATAGGGTTCAGTTTTGTTATTATTTAACTCCTAAGCTGATCCCCCACTTGATGTTGTCTAAAAACTCTAATCAACTCTTACTGGCCAATAGGGTTCAGTTTTTTTTTTATTTAACTCCTAAACTGATCCCCCACTTGATGTTGTCTAAAAAGTCTAATCAACTCTTACTGGCCAATAGGGTTCAGTTTTGTTATTATTTAACTCCTAAGCTGATCCCCCACTTGATGTTGTCTAAAAACTCTAATCAACTCTTACTGGCCAATAGGGTTCAGTTTTTTTTTTATTTAACTCCTAAACTGATCCCCCACTTGATGTTGTCTAAAAAGTCTAATCAACTCTTACTGGCCAATAGGGTTCAGTTTTGTTATTATTTAACTCCTAAGCTGATCCCCCACTTGATGTTGTCTAAAAACTCTAATCAACTCTTACTGGCCAATAGGGTTCAGTTTTTTTTTTATTTAACTCCTAAACTGATCCACCACTTGATGTTGTCTAAAAAGTCTAATCAACTGTTACTGGCCAATAGGGTTCAGCTTTGTTATTATTTAACTCCTAAACTGATCCCCCACTTGATGTTGCCTAAAAATTCTAATCAACTCTTACTGGCCAATAGGGTTCAGCTTTGTTAATGTTTAGCTCCTAAACTGATCCCCCACTTGATGTTGTCTAAAAAGTCTAATCAACTCTTACTGGCCAATAGAGTTCAGTTTTGTTATTATTTAACTCCTAAACTGATCCCCCACTTGATGTTGTCTAAAAAGTCTAATCAACTCTTACTGGCCAATAGGGTTCAGCTTTGTTATTATTTAACTCCTAAACTGATCCCCCACTTGATGTTTTCTAAAAAGTCTAATCAACTCTTACTGGCCAATAGGGTTCAGTTTTGTTATTATTTAGCTCCTAAACCGATCACCCACTTGATGTTGTTTAAAAAGTCTATTCAACTCTTACTGGCCCATAGAGTTCAGTTTTGTTATTATTTAACCCCTAAACTGATCCCCCACTCGATGTTGTCTAAAAATTCTAATCAACTCTTACTGGCCAATAGGGTTCAGTTTTGTTATTATTTAACTCCTAAACTGATCCCCCACTTGATCTTTTCTAAAAAGTCTAATCAACTCTTACTGGCCAATAGGGTTCAGTTTTGTTATTATTTAACTCCTAAACTGATCCCCCACTTGATGTTGTCTAAAAAGACTAATCAACTCTTACTGGCCAATAGGGTTCAGCTTTGTTAATATTTAACTCCTAAACTGATCCACCACTTGATGTTGTCTAAAAAATCTAATCAACTCTTACTGGCCAATAGGGTTCAGCTTTGTTATTATTTAACTCCTAAACTGATCCCCCACTTGATGTTGCCTAAAAATTCTAATCAACTCTTACTGGCCAATAGGGTTCAGCTTTGTTAATATTTAGCTCCTAAACTGATCCCCCACTTGATGTTGTCTAAAAAGTCTAATCAACTCTTACTGGCCAATAGGGTTCAGTTTTGTTATTATTTAAGTCGTAAACTGATCCCCCACTTGATGTTGTCTAAAAAGTCTAATCAACTCTTACTGGCCAATAGGGTTCAGTTTGGTTATTATTTAACTCCTAAACTGATCCCCCACTTGATGTTGTCTAAAAAGTCTAATGAACTCTTACTGGCCAATAGGGTTCAGCTTTGTTAATATTTAACTCCTAAACTGATCCACCACTTGATGTTGTCTAAAAAGTCTAATCAACTCTTACTGGCCAATAGGGTTCAGCTTTGTTATTATTTAACTCCTAAACTGATCCCCCACTTAATGTTGCCTAAAAATTCTAATCAACTCTTACTGGCCAATAGGGTTCAGCTTTGTTAATATTTAGTTCCTAAACTGATCCCCCACTTGATCTCGTCTAAAAAAGTCTAATCAACTGTTACTGGGCAATAGGGTTCAGTTTTGTTATTATTTAACTCCTAAACTGATCCCTGACTTGATGTTGTCTAAAAAGTCTAATCAACTCTTACTGGCCAATAGGGTTCAGTTTTGTTATTATTTAACTCCTAAACTGATCCCCCACTTAATGTTGTCTAAAAAGTCTAATCAACTCTTACTGGCCCATAGAGTTCAGTTTTGTTATTATTTAACCCCTAAACTGATCCCCCACTTGATGTTGTCTAAAAATTCTAATCAACTCTTACTGGCCAATAGGGTTCAGTTTTGTTATTATTTAACTCCTAAACTGATCCCCCACTTGATGTTTTCTAAAAAGTCTAATCAACTCTTACTGGCCAATAGGGTTCAGTTTTGTTATTTTTTAACTCCTAAACTGATCCCCCACTTGATGTTGTCTAAAAAGACTAATCAACTCTTACTGGCCAATAGGGTTCAGCTTTGTTAATATTTAACTCCTAAACTGATCCACCACTTGATGTTGTCTAAAAAGTCTAATCAACTCTTACTGGCCAATAGGGTTCAGTTTTGTTATTATTTAACTCCTAAACTGATCCCCCACTTGATGTTGTCTAAAAAGTCTAATCAACTCTTACTGGCCAATAGGGTTCAGCTTTGTTATTATTTAACTCCTAAACTGATCCCGCACTTGATGTTGTCTAAAAAGACTAATCAACTCTTACTGGCCAATAGGGTTCAGCTTTGTTAATATTTAGCTCCTAAACTGATTCCCCACTTGATGTTGTCTAAAAAGTCTAATCAACTCTTACTGGCCAATAGGGTTCAGCTTTGTTAATATTTAGCTCCTAAACTGATTCCCCACTTGATGTTGTCTAAAAAGTCTAATCAACTCTTACTGGCCAATAGGGTTCAGCTTTGTTAATATTTAGCTCCTAAACTGATTCCCCACTTGATGTTGTCTAAAAAGTCTAATCAACTCTTACTGGCCAATAGGGTTCAGCTTTGTTAATATTTAGCTCCTAAACTGATTCCCCACTTGATGTTGTCTAAAAAGTCTAATCAACTCTTACTGGCCAATAGGGTTCAGCTTTGTTATTATTTAACTCCTAAGCTGATCCCGCACTTGATGTTTTCTAAAAAGTCTAATCAACTCTTACTGGCCAATAGAGTTCAGTTTTGTTATTATTTAACTCCTAAACTGATCCCCCACTTGATGTTGCCTGAAAATTCTAATCAACTCTTACTGGCCAATAGGGTTCAGTTTTGTTATTATTTAACTCCTAAACTGATCCCCCACTTAATGTTGTCTAAAAAGTCTAATCAACTCTTACTGGCCAATAGGGTTCAGTTTTGTTATTATTTAACTCCTAAACTGATCCACCACTTGATGTTGTCTAAAAAGTCTAATCAACTCTTACTGGCCAATAGGGTTCAGTTTTGTTATTATTTAACTCCTAAACTGATCCCCCACTTGATGTTTTCTAAAAAGTCTAATCAACTCTTACTGGCCAATAGAGTTCAGTTTTGTTATTATTTAACTCCTAAACTGATCCCCCACTTGATGTTGCCTGAAAATTCTAATCAACTCTTACTGGCCAATAGGGTTCAGTTTTGTTATTATTTAACTCCTAAACTGATCCCCCACTTAATGTTGTCTAAAAAGTCTAATCAACTCTTACTGGCCAATAGGGTTCAGTTTTGTTATTATTTAACTCCTAAACTGATCCACCACTTGATGTTGTCTAAAAAGTCTAATCAACTCTTACTGGCCAATAGGGTTCAGTTTTGTTATTATTTAACTCCTAAACTGATCCCCCACTTGATGTTTTCTAAAAAGTCTAATCAACTCTTACTGGCCAATAGAGTTCAGTTTTGTTATTATTTAACTCCTAAACTGATCCCCCACTTGATGTTGCCTGAAAATTCTAATCAACTCTTACTGGCCAATAGGGTTCAGTTTTGTTATTATTTAACTCCTAAACTGATCCCCCACTTGATGTTGTCTAAAAAGTCTAATCAACTCTTACTGGCCAATAGGGTTCAGCTTTGTTATTATTTAACTCCTAAGCTGATCCCGCACTTGATGTTTTCTAAAAAGTCTAATCAACTCTTACTGGCCAATAGGGTTCAGTTTTGTTATTATTTAACTCCTAAACTGATCCCCCACTTGATGTTGTCTAAAAAGTCTAATCAACTCTTACTGGCCAATAGGGTTCAGTTTTGTTATTATTTAACTCCTAAACTGATCCCCCACTTGATGTTGTCTAAAAAGTCTAATCAACTCTTACTGGCCAATAGGGTTCAGTTTTGTTATTATTTAACTCCTAAACTGATCCCCCACTTGATGTTGTCTAAAAAGTCTAATCAACTCTTACTGGCCAATAGGGTTCAGCTTTGTTATTATTTAACTCCTAAGCTGATCCCGCACTTGATGTTTTCTAAAAAGTCTAATCAACTCTTACTGGCCAATAGGGTTCAGTTTTGTTATTATTTAACTCCTAAACTGATCCCCCACTTGATGTTGTCTAAAAAGTCTAATCAACTCTTACTGGCCAATAGGGTTCAGTTTTGTTATTATTTAACTCCTAAACTGATCCCCCACTTGATGTTGTCTAAAAAGTCTAATCAACTCTTACTGGCCAATAGGGTTCAGTTTTGTTATTATTTAACTCCTAAACTGATCCCCCACTTGATGTTGTCTAAAAAGTCTAATCAACTCTTACTGGCCAATAGGGTTCAGTTTTGTTATTATTTAACTCCTAAACTGATCCCCCACTTGATGTTGTCTAAAAAGTCTAATCAACTCTTACTGGCCAATAGGGTTCAGCTTTGTTATTATTTAACTCCTAAGCTGATCCCGCACTTGATGTTTTCTAAAAAGTCTAATCAACTCTTACTGGCCAATAGGGTTCAGTTTTGTTATTATTTAACTCCTAAACTGATCCCCCACTTGATGTTGTCTAAAAAGTCTAATCAACTCTTACTGGCCAATAGGGTTCAGTTTTGTTATTATTTAACTCCTAAACTGATCCCCCACTTGATGTTGTCTAAAAAGTCTAATCAACTCTTACTGGCCAATAGGGTTCAGTTTTGTTATTATTTAACTCCTAAACTGATCCCCCACTTGATGTTGTCTAAAAAGTCTAATCAACTCTTACTGGCCAATAGGGTTCAGTTTTGTTATTATTTAACTCCTAAACTGATCCCCCACTTGATGTTGTCTAAAAAGTCTAATCAACTCTTACTGGCCAATAGGGTTCAGTTTTGTTATTATTTAACTCCTAAACTGATCCCCCACTTGATGTTGTCTAAAAAGTCTAATCAACTCTTACTGGCCAATAGGGTTCAGTTTTGTTATTATTTAACTCCTAAACTGATCCCCCACTTGATGTTGTCTAAAAAGTCTAATCAACTCTTACTGGCCAATAGGGTTCAGTTTTGTTATTATTTAACTCCTAAACTGATCCCCCACTTGATGTTGTCTAAAAAGTCTAATCAACTCTTACTGGCCAATAGGGTTCAGTTTTGTTATTATTTAACTCCTAAACTGATCCCCCACTTGATGTTGTCTAAAAAGTCTAATCAACTCTTACTGGCCAATAGGGTTCAGTTTTGTTATTATTTAACTCCTAAACTGATCCCCCACTTGATGTTGTCTAAAAAGTCTAATCAACTCTTACTGGCCAATAGGGTTCAGCTTTGTTATTATTTAACTCCTAAACTGATCCCCCACTTGATGTTGTCTAAAAAGTCTAATCAACTCTTACTGGCCAATAGGGTTCAGCTTTGTTATTATTTAACTCCTAAGCTGATCCCGCACTTGATGTTTTCTAAAAAGTCTAATCAACTCTTACTGGCCAATAGGGTTCAGTTTTGTTATTATTTAACTCCTAAACTGATCCCCCACTTGATGTTGTCTAAAAAGTCTAATCAACTCTTACTGGCCAATAGGGTTCAGTTTTGTTATTATTTAACTCCTAAACTGATCCCCCACTTGATGTTGTCTAAAAAGTCTAATCAACTCTTACTGGCCAATAGGGTTCAGTTTTGTTATTATTTAACTCCTAAACTGATCCCCCACTTGATGTTGTCTAAAAAGTCTAATCAACTCTTACTGGCCAATAGGGTTCAGCTTTGTTATTATTTAACTCCTAAGCTGATCCCGCACTTGATGTTTTCTAAAAAGTCTAATCAACTCTTACTGGCCAATAGGGTTCAGTTTTGTTATTATTTAACTCCTAAACTGATCCCCCACTTGATGTTGTCTAAAAAGTCTAATCAACTCTTACTGGCCAATAGGGTTCAGCTTTGTTATTATTTAACTCCTAAGCTGATCCCGCACTTGATGTTTTCTAAAAAGTCTAATCAACTCTTACTGGCCAATAGGGTTCAGTTTTGTTATTATTTAACTCCTAAACTGATCCCCCACTTGATGTTGTCTAAAAAGTCTAATCAACTCTTACTGGCCAATAGGGTTCAGCTTTGTTATTATTTAACTCCTAAGCTGATCCCGCACTTGATGTTTTCTAAAAAGTCTAATCAACTCTTACTGGCCAATAGGGTTCAGCTTTGTTATTATTTAACTCCTAAACTGATCCCCCACTTGATGTTGTCTAAAAAGTCTAATCAACTCTTACTGGCCAATAGGGTTCAGTTTTGTTATTATTTAACTCCTAAACTGATCCCCCACTTGATGTTGTCTAAAAAGTCTAATCAACTCTTACTGGCCAATAGGGTTCAGTTTTGTTATTATTTAACTCCTAAACTGATCCCCCACTTGATGTTGTCTAAAAAGTCTAATCAACTCTTACTGGCCAATAGGGTTCAGCTTTGTTATTATTTAACTCCTAAGCTGATCCCGCACTTGATGTTTTCTAAAAAGTCTAATCAACTCTTACTGGCCAATAGGGTTCAGTTTTGTTATTATTTAACTCCTAAACTGATCCCCCACTTGATGTTGTCTAAAAAGTCTAATCAACTCTTACTGGCCAATAGGGTTCAGTTTTGTTATTATTTAACTCCTAAACTGATCCCCCACTTGATGTTGTCTAAAAAGTCTAATCAACTCTTACTGGCCAATAGGGTTCAGTTTTGTTATTATTTAACTCCTAAACTGATCCCCCACTTGATGTTGTCTAAAAAGTCTAATCAACTCTTACTGGCCAATAGGGTTCAGCTTTGTTATTATTTAACTCCTAAGCTGATCCCGCACTTGATGTTTTCTAAAAAGTCTAATCAACTCTTACTGGCCAATAGGGTTCAGTTTTGTTATTATTTAACTCCTAAACTGATCCCCCACTTGATGTTGTCTAAAAAGTCTAATCAACTCTTACTGGCCAATAGGGTTCAGTTTTGTTATTATTTAACTCCTAAACTGATCCCCCACTTGATGTTGTCTAAAAAGTCTAATCAACTCTTACTGGCCAATAGGGTTCAGTTTGTTATTATTTACCTCCTAAGCTGATCCCCACTTGATGTTGTCTAAAAAGTCTAATCAACTCTTACTGGCCAATAGGGTTCAGCTTTGTTATTATTTAACTCCTAAGCTGATCCCCCACTTGATGTTTTCTAAAAAGTCTAATCAACTCTTACTGCCAATAGGGTTCAGTTTTGTTATTATTTAACTCCTAAACAAACTGATCCCCCACTTGATGTTGTCTAAAAAGTCTAATCAACTCTTACTGGCCAATAGGGTTCAGTTTTGTTATTATTTAACTCCTAAACTGATCCCCCACTTGATGTTTGTCTAAAAAGTCTAATCAACTCTTACTGGCCAATAGGGTTCAGTTTTGTTATTATTTAACTCCTAAACTGATCCCCCACTTGATGTTGTCTAAAAAGTCTAATCAACTCTTACTGGCCAATAGGGTTCAGCTTTGTTATTATTTAACTCCTAAACTGATCCCCCACTTGATGTTGTCTAAAAAGTCTAATCAACTCTTACTGGCCAATAGGGTTCAGCTTTGTTATTATTTAACTCCTAAACTGATCCCGCACTTGATGTTTTCTAAAAAGTCTAATCAACTCTTACTGGCCAATAGGGTTCAGTTTTGTTATTATTTAACTCCTAAACTGATCCCCCACTTGATGTTGTCTAAAAAGTCTAATCAACTCTTACTGGCCAATAGGGTTCAGCTTTGTTATTATTTAACTCCTAAACTGATCCCCCACTTGATGTTGTCTAAAAAGTCTAATCAACTCTTACTGGCCAATAGGGTTCAGCTTTGTTATTATTTAACTCCTAAACTGATCCCGCACTTGATGTTTTCTAAAAAGTCTAATCAACTCTTACTGGCCAATAGGGTTCAGTTTTGTTATTATTTAACTCCTAAACTGATCCCCCACTTGATGTTGTCTAAAAAGTCTAATCAACTCTTACTGGCCAATAGGGTTCAGTTTTGTTATTATTTAACTCCTAAACTGATCCCCCACTTGATGTTGTCTAAAAAGTCTAATCAACTCTTACTGGCCAATAGGGTTCAGTTTTGTTATTATTTAACTCCTAAACTGATCCCCCACTTGATGTTGTCTAAAAAGTCTAATCAACTCTTACTGGCCAATAGGGTTCAGTTTTGTTATTATTTAACTCCTAAACTGATCCCCCACTTGATGTTGTCTAAAAAGTCTAATCAACTCTTACTGGCCAATAGGGTTCAGCTTTGTTATTATTTAACTCCTAAGCTGATCCCGCACTTGATGTTTTCTAAAAAGTCTAATCAACTCTTACTGGCCAATAGGGTTCAGTTTTGTTATTATTTAACTCCTAAACTGATCCCCCACTTGATGTTGTCTAAAAAGTCTAATCAACTCTTACTGGCCAATAGGGTTCAGTTTTGTTATTATTTAACTCCTAAACTGATCCCCCACTTGATGTTGTCTAAAAAGTCTAATCAACTCTTACTGGCCAATAGGGTTCAGTTTTGTTATTATTTAACTCCTAAACTGATCCCCCACTTGATGTTGTCTAAAAAGTCTAATCAACTCTTACTGGCCAATAGGGTTCAGTTTTGTTATTATTTAACTCCTAAACTGATCCACCACTTGATGTTGTCTAAAAAGTCTAATCAACTCTTACTGGCCCATAGGGTTCAGCTTTGTTATTATTTAACTCCTAAGCTGATCCCGCACTTGATGTTGTCTAAAAAGTCTAATCAACTCTTACTGGCCAATAGGGTTCAGCTTTGTTATTATTTAACTCCTAAGCTGATCCCGCACTTGATGTTTTCTAAAAAGTCTAATCAACTCTTACTGGCCAATAGGGTTCAGTTTTGTTATTATTTAACTCCTAAACTGATCCACCACTTGATGTTGTCTAAAAAGTCTAATCAACTCTTACTGGCCCATAGGGTTCAGCTTTGTTATTATTTAACTCCTAAGCTGATCCCGCACTTGATGTTGTCTAAAAAGTCTAATCAACTCTTACTGGCCCATAGGGTTCAGCTTTGTTATTATTTAACTCCTAAGCTGATCCCGCACTTGATGTTGTCTAAAAAGTCTAATCAACTCTTACTGGCCAATAGGGTTCAGCTTTGTTATTATTTAACTCCTAAGCTGATCCCGCACTTGATGTTGTCTAAAAAGTCTAATCAACTCTTACTGGCCCATAGGGTTCAGCTTTGTTATTATTTAACTCCTAAGCTGATCCCGCACTTGATGTTGTCTAAAAAGTCTAATCAACTCTTACTGGCCAATAGGGTTCAGCTTTGTTATTATTTAACTCCTAAGCTGATCCCGCACTTGATGTTGTCTAAAAAGTCTAATCAACTCTTACTGGCCCATAGGGTTCAGCTTTGTTATTATTTAACTCCTAAGCTGATCCCGCACTTGATGTTGTCTAAAAAGTCTAATCAACTCTTACTGGCCAATAGGGTTCAGCTTTGTTATTATTTAACTCCTAAGCTGATCCCGCACTTGATGTTGTCTAAAAAGTCTAATCAACTCTTACTGGCCAATAGGGTTCAGCTTTGTTATTATTTAACTCCTAAGCTGATCCTGCACTTGATGTTTTCTAAAAAGTCTAATCAACTCTTACTGGCCAATAGGGTTCAGTTTTGTTATTATTTAACTCCTAAACTGATCCACCACTTGATGTTGTCTAAAAAGTCTAATCAACTCTTACTGGCCCATAGGGTTCAGCTTTGTTATTATTTAACTCCTAAGCTGATCCCGCACTTGATGTTGTCTAAAAAGTCTAATCAACTCTTACTGGCCAATAGGGTTCAGCTTTGTTATTATTTAACTCCTAAACTGATCCCCCACTTGATGTTGTCTAAAAAGTCTAATCAACTCTTACTGGCCAATAGGGTTCAGTTTTGTTATTATTTAACTCCTAAACTGATCCCGCACTTGATGTTGTCTAAAAAGTCTAATCAACTCTTACTGGCCAATAGGGTTCAGTTTTGTTATTATTTAACTCCTAAACTGATCCCCCACTTGATGTTGTCTAAAAAGTCTAATCAACTCTTACTGGCCAATAGGGTTCAGTTTTGTTATTATTTAACTCCTAAACTGATCCCGCACTTGATGTTGTCTAAAAAGTCTAATCAACTCTTACTGGCCAATAGGGTTCAGCTTTGTTATTATTTAACTCCTAAACTGATCCCCCACTTGATGTTGTCTAAAAAGTCTAATCAACTCTTACTGGCCAATAGGGTTCAGTTTTGTTATTATTTAACTCCTAAACTGATCCCCCACTTGATGTTGTCTAAAAAGTCTAATCAACTCTTACTGGCCAATAGGGTTCAGTTTTGTTATTATTTAACTCCTAAACTGATCCCGCACTTGATGTTGTCTAAAAAGTCTAATCAACTCTTACTGGCCAATAGGGTTCAGTTTTGTTATTATTTAACTCCTAAGCTGATCCCGCACTTGATGTTGTCTAAAAAGTCTAATCAACTCTTACTGGCCAATAGGGTTCAGTTTTGTTATTATTTAACTCCTAAACTGATCCACCACTTGATGTTGTCTAAAAAGTCTAATCAACTCTTACTGGCCCATAGGGTTCAGCTTTGTTATTATTTAACTCCTAAGCTGATCCCGCACTTGATGTTGTCTAAAAAGTCTAATCAACTCTTACTGGCCAATAGGGTTCAGCTTTGTTATTATTTAACTCCTAAGCTGATCCCGCACTTGATGTTTTCTAAAAAGTCTAATCAACTCTTACTGGCCAATAGGGTTCAGTTTTGTTATTATTTAACTCCTAAACTGATCCCCCACTTGATGTTGTCTAAAAAGTCTAATCAACTCTTACTGGCCAATAGGGTTCAGTTTTGTTATTATTTAACTCCTAAACTGATCCCCCACTTGATGTTGTCTAAAAAGTCTAATCAACTCTTACTGGCCAATAGGGTTCAGTTTTGTTATTATTTAACTCCTAAACTGATCCCCCACTTGATGTTGTCTAAAAAGTCTAATCAACTCTTACTGGCCAATAGGGTTCAGCTTTGTTATTATTTAACTCCTAAGCTGATCCCGCACTTGATGTTTTCTAAAAAGTCTAATCAACTCTTACTGGCCAATAGGGTTCAGTTTTGTTATTATTTAACTCCTAAACTGATCCCCCACTTGATGTTGTCTAAAAAGTCTAATCAACTCTTACTGGCCAATAGGGTTCAGTTTTGTTATTATTTAACTCCTAAACTGATCCACCACTTGATGTTGTCTAAAAAGTCTAATCAACTCTTACTGGCCAATAGGGTTCAGTTTTGTTATTATTTAACTCCTAAACTGATCCCCCACTTGATGTTGTCTAAAAAGTCTAATCAACTCTTACTGGCCAATAGGGTTCAGTTTTGTTATTATTTAACTCCTAAACTGATCCCCCACTTGATGTTGTCTAAAAAGTCTAATCAACTCTTACTGGCCAATAGGGTTCAGTTTTGTTATTATTTAACTCCTAAACTGATCCCCCACTTGATGTTGTCTAAAAATTCTAATCAACTCTTAATGGCCAATAGGTTTCAGTTTTGTTATTATTTAACTCCTAAACTGATCCCCCACTTGATGTTGTCTAAAAAGTCTAATCAACTCTTACTGGCCAATAGGGTTCAGTTTTGTTATTATTTAACTCCTAAACTGATCCCCCACTTGATGTTGTCTAAAAAGTCTAATCAACTCTTACTGGCCAATAGGGTTCAGTTTTGTTATTATTTAACTCCTAAACTGATCCCCCACTTGATGTTGTCTAAAAAGTCTAATCAACTCTTACTGGCCAATAGGGTTCAGTTTTGTTATTATTTAACTCCTAAACTGATCCCCCACTTGATGTTGTCTAAAAAGTCTAATCAACTCTTACTGGCCAATAGGGTTCAGTTTTGTTATTATTTAACTCCTAAACTGATCCCCCACTTGATGTTGTCTAAAAAGTCTAATCAACTCTTACTGGCCAATAGGGTTCAGCTTTGTTATTATTTAACTCCTAAGCTGATCCCGCACTTGATGTTTTCTAAAAAGTCTAATCAACTCTTACTGGCCAATAGGGTTCAGTTTTGTTATTATTTAACTCCTAAACTGATCCCCCACTTGATGTTGTCTAAAAAGTCTAATCAACTCTTACTGGCCAATAGGGTTCAGTTTTGTTATTATTTAACTCCTAAACTGATCCCCCACTTGATGTTGTCTAAAAAGTCTAATCAACTCTTACTGGCCAATAGGGTTCAGTTTTGTTATTATTTAACTCCTAAACTGATCCCCCACTTGATGTTGTCTAAAAAGTCTAATCAACTCTTACTGGCCAATAGGGTTCAGTTTTGTTATTATTTAACTCCTAAACTGATCCCCCACTTGATGTTGTCTAAAAAGTCTAATCAACTCTTACTGGCCAATAGGGTTCAGTTTTGTTATTATTTAACTCCTAAACTGATCCCCCACTTGATGTTGTCTAAAAAGTCTAATCAACTCTTACTGGCCAATAGGGTTCATCTTTGTTATTATTTAACTCCTAAACCGATCCCCCACTTGATGTTTTCTAAAAAGTCTAATCAACTCTTACTGGCCAATAGGGTTCAGTTTTGTTATTATTTAACTCCTAAACTGATCCCCCACTTGATGTTGTCTAAAAAGTCTAATCAACTCTTACTGGCCAATAGGGTTCAGTTTTGTTATTATTTAACTCCTAAACTGATCCCCCACTTGATGTTGTCTAAAAAGTCTAATCAACTCTTACTGGCCAATAGGGTTCAGCTTTGTTATTATTTAACTCCTAAACCGATCCCCCACTTGATGTTTTCTAAAAAGTCTAATCAACTCTTACTGGCCAATAGGGTTCAGTTTTGTTATTATTTAACTCCTAAACTGATCCCCCACTTGATGTTGTCTAAAAAGTCTAATCAACTCTTACTGGCCAATAGGGTTCAGTTTTGTTATTATTTAACTCCTAAACTGATCCCCCACTTGATGTTGTCTAAAAAGTCTAATCAACTCTTACTGGCCAATAGGGTTCAGTTTTGTTATTATTTAACTCCTAAACTGATCCCCCACTTGATGTTGTCTAAAAAGTCTAATCAACTCTTACTGGCCAATAGGGTTCAGTTTTGTTATTATTTAACTCCTAAACTGATCCCCCACTTGATGTTGTCTAAAAAGTCTAATCAACTCTTACTGGCCAATAGGGTTCAGTTTTGTTATTATTTAACTCCTAAACTGATCCCCCACTTGATGTTGTCTAAAAAGTCTAATCAACTCTTACTGGCCAATAGGGTTCAGTTTTGTTATTATTTAACTCCTAAACTGATCCCCCACTTGATGTTGTCTAAAAAGTCTAATCAACTCTTACTGGCCAATAGGGTTCAGTTTTGTTATTATTTAACTCCTAAACTGATCCCCCACTTGATGTTGTCTAAAAAGTCTAATCAACTCTTACTGGCCAATAGGGTTCAGCTTTGTTATTATTTAACTCCTAAACCGATCCCCCACTTGATGTTTTCTAAAAAGTCTAATCAACTCTTACTGGCCAATAGGGTTCAGTTTTGTTAATATTTAACTCCTAAACTGATCCCCCACTTGATGTTGTCTAAAAAGTCTAATCAACTCTTACTGGCCAATAGGGTTCAGTTTTGTTATTATTTAACTCCTAAACTGATCCCCCACTTGATGTTTTCTAAAAAGTCTAATCAACTCTTACTGGCCAATAGAGTTCAGTTTTGTTATTATTTAACTCCTAAACTGATCCCCCACTTGATGTTGCCTGAAAATTCTAATCAACTCTTACTGGCCAATAGGGTTCAGTTTTGTTATTATTTAACTCCTAAACTGATCCCGCACTTGATGTTGTCTAAAAAGTCTAATCAACTCTTACTGGCCCATAGAGTTCAGTTTTGTTATTATTTAGCTCCTAAACTGATCCCCCACTTGATGTTGCCTGAAAATTCTAATCAACTCTTACTGGCCAATAGGGTTCAGTTTTGTTATTATTTAACTCCTAAACTGATCCCCCACTTGATGTTGTCTAAAAAGTCTAATCAACTCTTACTGGCCAATAGGGTTCAGCTTTGTTATTATTTAACTCCTAAACTGATCCCGCACTTGATGTTTTCTAAAAAGTCTAATCAACTCTTACTGGCCAATAGAGTTCAGTTTTGTTATTATTTAACTCCTAAACTGATCCCCCACTTGATGTTGCCTGAAAATTCTAATCAACTCTTACTGGCCAATAGGGTTCAGTTTTGTTATTATTTAACTCCTAAACTGATCCCCCACTTAATGTTGTCTAAAAAGTCTAATCAACTCTTACTGGCCAATAGGGTTCAGTTTTGTTATTATTTAACTCCTAAACTGATCCACCACTTGATGTTGTCTAAAAAGTCTAATCAACTCTTACTGGCCAATAGAGTTCAGTTTTGTTATTATTTAACTCCTAAACTGATCCCCCACTTGATGTTGCCTGAAAATTCTAATCAACTCTTACTGGCCAATAGGGTTCAGTTTTGTTATTATTTAACTCCTAAACTGATCCCCCACTTGATGTTTTCTAAAAAGTCTAATCAACTCTTACTGGCCCATAGAGTTCAGTTTTGTTATTATTTAACTCCTAAACTGATCCCCCACTTGATGTTGCCTGAAAATTCTAATCAACTCTTACTGGCCAATAGGGTTCAGTTTTGTTATTATTTAACTCCTAAACTGATCCCCCACTTGATGTTGTCTAAAAAGTCTAATCAACTCTTACTGGCCAATAGGGTTCAGTTTTGTTATTATTTAACTCCTAAACTGATCCCCCACTTGATGTTTTCTAAAAAGTCTAATCAACTCTTACTGGCCCATAGAGTTCAGTTTTGTTATTATTTAACTCCTAAACTGATCCCCCACTTGATGTTGCCTGAAAATTCTAATCAACTCTTACTGGCCAATAGGGTTCAGTTTTGTTATTATTTAACTCCTAAACTGATCCCCCACTTGATGTTGTCTAAAAAGTCTAATCAACTCTTACTGGCCAATAGGGTTCAGTTTTGTTATTATTTAACTCCTAAACTGATCCCCCACTTGATGTTTTCTAAAAAGTCTAATCAACTCTTACTGGCCCATAGAGTTCAGTTTTGTTATTATTTAACTCCTAAACTGATCCCCCACTTGATGTTGCCTGAAAATTCTAATCAACTCTTACTGGCCAATAGGGTTCAGTTTTGTTATTATTTAACTCCTAAACTGATCCCCCACTTGATGTTGTCTAAAAAGTCTAATCAACTCTTACTGGCCAATAGGGTTCAGTTTTGTTATTATTTAACTCCTAAACTGATCCCCCACTTGATGTTGTCTAAAAAGTCTAATCAACTCTTACTGGCCAATAGGGTTCAGCTTTGTTATTATTTAACTCCTAAACTGATCCCGCACTTGATGTTTTCTAAAAAGTCTAATCAACTCTTACTGGCCAATAGAGTTCAGTTTTGTTATTATTTAACTCCTAAACTGATCCCCCACTTGATGTTGCCTGAAAATTCTAATCAACTCTTACTGGCCAATAGGGTTCAGTTTTGTTATTATTTAACTCCTAAACTGATCCCCCACTTAATGTTGTCTAAAAAGTCTAATCAACTCTTACTGGCCAATAGGGTTCAGTTTTGTTATTATTTAACTCCTAAACTGATCCACCACTTGATGTCTAAAAAGTCTAATCAACTCTTACTGGCCAATAGAGTTCAGTTTTGTTATTATTTAACTCCTAAACTGATCCCCCACTTGATGTTGCCTGAAAATTCTAATCAACTCTTACTGGCCAATAGGGTTCAGTTTTGTTATTATTTAACTCCTAAACTGATCCCCCACTTGATGTTGTCTAAAAAGTCTAATCAACTCTTACTGGCCAATAGGGTTCAGCTTTGTTATTATTTAACTCCTAAACTGATCCCGCACTTGATGTTTTCTAAAAAGTCTAATCAACTCTTACTGGCCAATAGGGTTCAGTTTTGTTATTATTTAGCTCCTAAACCGATCACCCACTTGATGTTGTCTAAAAAGTCTAATCAACTCTTACTGGCCCATAGAGTTCAGTTTTGTTATTATTTAACCCCTAAACTGATCCCCCACTCGATGTTGTCTAAAAATTCTAATCAACTCTTACTGGCCAATAGGGTTCAGTTTTGTTATTATTTAACTCCTAAACTGATCCCCCACTTGATGTTTTCTAAAAAGTCTAATCAACTCTTACTGGCCAATAGGGTTCAGTTTTGTTATTATTTAACTCCTAAACTGATCCCCCACTTGATGTTGTCTAAAAAGACTAATCAACTCTTAGTGGCCAATAGGGTTCAGCTTTGTTAATATTTAACTCCTAAACTGATCCACCACTTGATGTTGTCTAAAAAGTCTAATCAACTCTTACTGGCCAATAGAGTTCAGTTTTGTTATTATTTAACTCCTAAACTGATCCCCCACTTGATGTTGCCTGAAAATTCTAATCAACTCTTACTGGCCAATAGGGTTCAGTTTTGTTATTATTTAACTCGTAAACTGATCCCCCACTTGATGTTGTCTAAAAAGTCTAATCAACTCTTACTGGCCAATAGGGTTCAGTTTGGTTATTATTTAACTCCTAAACTGATCCCCCACTTTATGTTGTCTAAAAAGTCTAATGAACTATTACTGGCCAATAGGGTTCAGCTTTGTTAATATTTAACTCCTAAACTGATCCACCACTTGATGTTGTCTAAAAAGTCTAATCAACTCTTACTGGCCAATAGGGTTCAGCTTTGTTATTATTTAACTCCTAAACTGATCCCCCACTTGATGTTGCCTAAAAATTCTAATCAACTCTTACTGACCAATAGGGTTCAGCTTTGTTAATATTTAGTTCCTAAACTGATCCCCCACTTGATCTCGTCTAAAAAGTCTAATCAACTGTTACTGGGCAATAGGGTTCAGTTTTGTTATTATTTAACTCCTAAACTGATCCCTGACTTGATGTTGTCTAAAAAGTCTAATCAACTCTTACTGGCCAATAGGGTTCAGTTTTGTTATTATTTAACTCCTAAACTGATCCCCCACTTGATGTTGTCTAAAAAGTCTAATCAACTCTTACTGGCCCATAGAGTTCAGTTTTGTTATTATTTAACCCCTAAACTGATCCCCCACTTGATGTTGTCTAAAAATTCTAATCAACTCTTACTGGCCAATAGGGTTCAGTTTTGTTATTATTTAACTCCTAAACTGATCCCCCACTTGATGTTTTCTAAAAAGTCTAATCAACTCTTACTGGCCAATAGGGTTCAGTTTTGTTATTATTTAACTCCTAAACTGATCCCCCACTTGATGTTGTCTAAAAAGACTAATCAACTCTTACTGGCCAATAGGGTTCAGCTTTGTTAATATTTAACTCCTAAACTGATCCACCACTTGATGTTGTCTAAAAAGTCTAATCAACTCTTACTGGCCAATACTGTTCAGCTTTGTTAATATTTAACTCCTAAACTGATCCCCCACTTGATGTTGTCTAAAAAGTCTAATCAACTCTTACTGGCCAATAGGGTTCAGTTTTGTTATTATTTAACTCCTAAACTGATCCCCCACTTGATGTTGTCTAAAAAGTCTAATCAACTCTTACTGGCCAATAGAGTTCAGTTTTGTTATTATTTAACTCATAAACTGATCCCCCACTTGATATTGCCTAATAAGTCTAATCAACTCTTACTCGCCAATAGGGTTCAGTTTTGTTATTATTTAACTCCTAAGCTGATCCCCCACTTGATGTTGTCTAAAAACTCTAATCAACTCTTACTGGCCAATAGGGTTCAGTTTTTTTTTTATTTAACTCCTAAACTGATCCCCCACTTGATGTTGTCTAAAAAGTCTAATCAACTGTTACTGGCCAATAGGGTTCAGCTTTGTTATTATTTAACTCCTAAACTGATCCCCCACTTGATGTTGCCTAAAAATTCTAATCAACTCTTACTGGCCCATAGAGTTCAGTTTTGTTATTATTTAACCCCTAAACTGATCCCCCACTCGATGTTGTCTAAAAATTCTAATCAACTCTTACTGGCCAATAGGGTTCAGTTTTGTTATTATTTAACTCCTAAACTGATCCCCCACTTGATGTTTTCTAAAAAGTCTAATCAACTCTTACTGGCCAATAGGGTTCAGTTTTGTTATTATTTAACTCCTAAACTGATCCCCCACTTGATGTTGTCTAAAAAGACTAATCAACTCTTACTGGCCAATAGGGTTCAGCTTTGTTAATATTTAACTCCTAAACTGATCCACCACTTGATGTTGTCTAAAAAGTCTAATCAACTCTTACTGGCCAATAGAGTTCAGTTTTGTTATTATTTAACTCCTAAACTGATCCCCCACTTGATGTTGCCTGAAAATTCTAATCAACTCTTACTGGCCAATAGGGTTCAGTTTTGTTATTATTTAACTCGTAAACTGATCCCCCACTTGATGTTGTCTAAAAAGTCTAATCAACTCTTACTGGCCAATAGGGTTCAGTTTGGTTATTATTTAACTCCTAAACTGATCCCCCACTTGATGTTGTCTAAAAAGTCTAATGAACTCTTACTGGCCAATAGGGTTCAGCTTTGTTAATATTTAACTCCTAAACTGATCCACCACTTGATGTTGCCTAAAAATTCTAATCAACTCTTACTGGCCAATAGGGTTCAGCTTTGTTAATATTTAGTTCCTAAACTGATCCCCCACTTGATCTCGTCTAAAAAGTCTAATCAACTGTTACTGGGCAATAGGGTTCAGTTTTGTTATTATTTAACTCCTAAACTGATCCCTGACTTGATGTTGTCTAAAAAGTCTAATCAACTCTTACTGGCCAATAGGGTTCAGTTTTGTTATTATTTAACTCCTAAACTGATCCCCCACTTGATGTTGTCTAAAAAGTCTAATCAACTCTTACTGGCCCATAGAGTTCAGTTTTGTTATTATTTAACCCCTAAACTGATCACCCACTTGATGTCTAAAAATTCTAATCAACTCTTACTGGCCAATAGGGTTCAGTTTTGTTATTATTTAACTCCTAAACTGATCCCCCACTTGATGTTGTCTAAAAAGTCTAATCAACTCTTACTGGCCAATAGGGTTCAGTTTTGTTATTATTTAACTCCTAAACTGATCCCCCACTTGATGTTGTCTAAAAAGACTAATCAACTCTTACTGGCCAATAGGGTTCAGCTTTGTTAATATTTAACTCCTAAACTGATCCACCACTTGATGTTGTCTAAAAAGTCTAATCAACTCTTACTGGCCAATAGGGTTCAGCTTTGTTATTATTTAACTCCTAAACTGATCCCCCACTTGATGTTGCCTAAAAATTCTAATCAACTCTTACTGGCCAATAGGGTTCAGCTTTGTTAATATTTAGCTCCTAAACTGATCCCCCACTTGATGTTGTCTAAAAAGTCTAATCAACTCTTACTGGCCAATAGAGTTCAGTTTTGTTATTATTTAACTCCTAAACTGATCCCTCACCTGATGTCTAAAAAGTCTAATGCATCATGTATTTTTCTTCACTTTCAATTCATTTTCCTTTTATTATTTTATTTTCAGTGGTCCCAATGACTCTATTTTTGTTTATTATTCTGACCATGGTTCAAATGGCTTACTTTATTTTCTTGATTATAAGGTGAGTCTTCTATATATATATTTTCACTAGTCTCACTCTTGTTTAATTTAATGGCCTTTTTTAACATAAATCTTTTCTCAAGTTAATCTTTTTTCTTTTCTACTATTTGGAAAAAAAAATTATTTTACCTACAATCCATTTCTTGAGCCGTACTCTTTGATAAAAACAATATTTGCATTTCTTTTTAATATCTAATGAATGAAAAAGACCGTTATAAACAGGCTGTTACTACTAATACTACTGGTACTACTAACAAACCTAACATTTGTTTTTTTATTTCATCAGTTCCGGGAATCAAATTTCATCAGCACCCTGAATAAAATGTACAAAGACAAGAAATATGCCAAGGTATTGTATTTTATTCTAAGAATCATAGCCTTTTTTTAAATCAATTCAACCTAAGCAAGATAATGCCGGTAAGATGCAAAGGGCTACTGGGAGTGAAGGAGAATGAAAAATATTTAGAAATAACTGAAAACCGAATCCCTAAACAGAAAATCAGGGATAAACCTCTACTCCTGTTCAAATGACTAGAGAGGACTGTAAACTGCGCAATAGGCAAGCCCATCTATACCTATTGAGTAAAAAAATAAAAATAAAAATGAATATGAAATAAAAGCAGATATTAAAAAAGTATACAACAAATATAAGACAAAGTTTGTAGGGAGAATAACGATAGGTAGAAATAATCACAATAAAATGGCGGATCAAAAAATAAAAGAAGAAAAATGGTAACAACAAAAAAAGGTTAAGTAATTATCGCACTTCACTCTTCAATCCAAGACAAAAATATAAATGTTTACTACAACTAAAAAAAAGAAAAAAAATGACAACCAGAAAATCAGAAGAGATGGATTCATTCATTTCTCCAGGGTATTTGTGCATCAGTGATTATAAAGAAATTGACTGGAACGGACAGATTCTCCACTTAAAAATTCAGAGCCGTTATACATTACCTCAACCACACATAAATTCTGATGTGGGGAGACAGTAATGATTTTATGATAAAAGTCTTAAAAATTAAACCAAAGCTGGGGTAGAAAAGATGAATTCATTCATTTCTCCAGGGTATTTGTGCATGAGAGATTATAACGAAATCGACTGGAACGGACAGATTCTCCACTTAAAAATTCAGAGCCGTTATACATTACCTCAACCACACATAAATTCTGATGTGGGGAGACAGTAATTATTTTATGATAAAAGTCTTAAAAATTAAACCAAAGCTGGGGTAGAAAAGATGAATTCATTCATTTCTCCAGGGTATTTGTGCATGAGAGATTATAACGAAATCGACTGGAACGGACAGATTCTCCACTTAAAAATTCAGAGCCGTTATACATTACCTCAACCACACATAAATTCTGATGTGGGGAGACAGTAATTATTTTATGATAAAAGTCTTAAAAATTAAACCAAAGCTGGGGTAGAAAAGATGAATTCATTCATTTCTCCAGGGTATTTGTGCATGAGAGATTATAACGAAATCGACTGGAACGGACAGATTCTCCACTTAAAAATTCAGAGCCGTTATACATTACCTCAACCACACATAAATTCTGATGTGGGGAGACAGTAATGATTTTATGATAAAAGTCTTAAAAATTAAACCAAAGCTGGGGTAGAAGAGATGGATTCACACATTTCTCCAGGGTATTTGTGCATGAGAGATTATTACGAAATCGACTGTAACGGACAGATTCTCCACTTAAAAATTCAGTGCCGTTATACATTACCTCAACCACACATAAATTCTGATGTGGGGAGACAGTAATGATTTTATGATAAAAGTCTTAAAAATTAAACCAAAGCTGGGGTAGATAAGATGGATTCATTTATTTCTCCAGGGTATTTGTGCATCAGTGATTATAAAGAAATCGACTGGAACGGACAGATTCTCCACTTAAAAATTCAGAGCAGTTATACATTACCTCAACCACACATAAATTCTGATGTGGGGAGACAGTAATGATTTTATGATAAAAGTCTTAAAAATTAAACCAAAGCTGGGGTAGAAAAGATGGATTCATTTATTTCTCCAGGGTATTTGTGCATGAGAGATTATAACGAAATCGACTGGAATGGACAGATTCTCCACTTAAAAATTCAGAGCAGTTATACATTACCTCAACCACACCTAAATTCTGATGTGGGGAGACAGTAATGATTTTATGATAAAAGTCTTAAAAATTAAACCAAAGCTGGGGTAGAAGAGATGGATTCACACATTTCTCCAGGGTATTTGTGCATGAGAGATTATTACGAAATCGACTGGAACGGACAGATTCTCCACTTAAAAATTCAGAGCAGTTATACATTACCTCAACCACACATAAATTCTGATGTGGGGAGACAGTAATGATTTTATGATAAAAGTCTTAAAAATTAAACCAAAACTGGGGTAGAAAAGATGGATTCATTTATTTCTCCAGGGTATTTGTGCATGAGAGATTATAAAGAAATTGACTGGAACGGACAGATTCTCCACTTAAAAATTCAGAGCCGTTATACATTACCTCAACCACACATAAATTCTGATGTGGGGAGACAGTAATGATTTTACGATAAAAGTCTTAAAAATTAAACCAAAGCTGGGGTAGAAAAGATGGATTTATTTATTTCTCCAGGGTATTTGTGCATGAGAGATTATTACGAAATTGACTGGAACAGACAAATTCTCCACTTAAAAATTCAGAGCCGTTATACATTACCTCAACCACACATAAATTCTGATGTGGGGAGACAGTAATGAATCTATGATAAAAGTCTTAAAAATTAAACCAAAGCTGGGGTAGAAAAGATGGATTCATTTATTTCTCCAGGGTATTTGTGCATGAGAGATTATAACGAAATCGACTGGAACGGACAGATTCTCCACTTAAAAATTCAGAGCCGTTATACATTACCTCAACCACACATAAATTCTGATGTGGGGAGACAGTAATGATTTTATGATAAAAGTCTTAAAAATTAAACCAAAGCTGGGGTAGAAAAGATGGATTCATTTATTTATCCAGCGTATTTGTGCATGAGAGATTATTACGAAATATACTGGAACAGACAGATTCTCCACTTAAAAATTCAGAGCCGTTATACATTACCTCAACCACACATAAATTCTGATGTGGGGAGACAGTAATGATTTTATGATAAAAGTCTTAAAAATTAAACCAAAGCTGGGGTAGAAAAGATGGATTCATTTATTTATCCAGCGTATTTGTGCATGAGAGATTATTACGAAATATACTGGAACAGACAGATTCTCCACTTAAAAATTCAGAGCCGTTATACATTACCTCAACCACACATAAATTCTGATGTGGGGAGACAGTAATGATTTTACGATAAAAGTCTTAAAAATTAAACCAAAGCTGGGGTAGAAAAGATGGATTCATTTATTTCTCCAGGGTATTTGTGCATGAGAGATTATAACGAAATCGACTGGAACGGACAGATACTCCACTTAAAAATTCAGAGCCGTTATACATTACCTAAACCACACATAAATTCTGATGTGGGGAGACAGTAATGATTTTATGATAAAAGTCTTAAAAATTAAACCAAAGCTGGGGTAGAAAAGATGGATTCAATTATTTCTCCAGGGTATTTGTGCATGAGAGATTATTACGAAATTGACTGGAACAGACAGATTCTCCACTTAAAAATTCAGAGCCGTTATACATTACCTCAACCACACATAAATTCTGATGTGGGGAGACAGTAATGATTTTACGATAAAAGTCTTAAAAATTAAACCAAAGCTGGGGTAGAAAAGATGGATTCATTTATTTCTCCAGGGTACTTGTGCATCAGTGATTATTACGAAATCGACTGGAATGGACAGATTCTCCACTTAAAAATTCAGAGCCGTTATACATTACCTCAACCACACATAAATTCTGATGTGGGGAGACAGTAATGATTTTATGATAAAAGTCTTAAAAATTAAACCAAAGCTGGGGTAGAAAAGATGGATTCATTTATTTATCCAGGGTATTTGTGCATGAGAGATTATAACGAAATTGACTGGAACGGACAGATTCTCCACTTAAAAATTCAGAGCCGTTATACATTACACCAACCACACATAAATTCTTACAGCACCTGCTATTCCCAAGTGGTCACAAATCTAGGTACTGACCAGGCTCAACATTGCTTAAAGTATGGAAACTGGAGTTTCACCATGATATGCTCATATGTCACACATTTATATACTGCACTTTATATATAAAACGTGTAAATGCTGATCAAACCTAGCCATCATCCTCATCTTAAAAATCCTCTATAAATATTCAGATATATTGAATGTACATATTCATACTGATCCAAGTTGGTGGGTTAGGATCAATCCTAACTGCCATCCTCATCTTAAAATCCACAATAAAATTTCTGATATAGTTTCAAATTTCTTTTTACAAACAGATGCTGATTTATATTGAATCTTGCTTTTCTGGATCGATATTCACAAAACTTCCGAAAGACACAAACGGCAAGTATTTATTTTCGATTTTGTTGATAATTATTGGTATTGTTCAGATTTGGGGAATGTTTGGTGGGTTAATTAGTTGAATGTTTACTTCTGGAAACCCAAATTAAAGCCAGGTTATTTAATGATTTTCTTCAAAATCAAAATTAGTTGAATGTTTACTTCTGGAAACCCAAATTAAAGCCAGGTTATTTAATGATGATATTCAAAATCCAAAATTAGTTGAATGTTTATTTCTGGAAACCCAAATTAAAACTAAGTTATTTAATGATGATCCTCAAAAACCAAAATGGGCTCTTCTGATTATTATTAGAGATTAGATTATAACCCAGCAACTATTCATTTTGTTTCAATGAGGAAAACATGCTTAGTCTTACTATATGGTATTTCCACCAAATCACAAAAGTAATAGAAATGGGCTCTTCTGATTATTATTAGAGATTACATTATAACCCAGCAACTATTCATTTTGTTTCAATGAGGAAAACATGCTTAGTCTGACTATATGGTATTTCCACCAAATCACAATAGTAATACAAATGGGCACTTCTGATTATTATTAGAGATTACATTATAACCCAGCAACTATTCATTGTGTTTCAATGAGGAAAACACGCTTAGTCTGACTATATGGTATTTCCACCAAATCACAATAGTAATAGAAATGGGCTCTTCTGATTATTATTAGAGATTACATTATAACCCAGCAACTATTCATTTTGTTTCAATGAGGAAAACATGCTTAGTCTTACTATATTGGACCTCCACCAAATCACAATAGTAATAGAAATGGGCTCTTCTGATTATTATTAGAGAGTACATTATAGCCCAGCAACTATTCATCTTGTTTTAATGAGAAAAACATGCTTAGTCTTACTATATGGTATTTCCACCAAATCACAATAGTAATAGAAATGGGCTCTTCTGATTATTATTAGAGATTACATTATAACCCAGCAACTATTCATTTTGTTTCAATGAGGAAAACATGCTTAGTCTTACTATATTGGACCTCCACCAAATCACAATAGTAATAGAAATGGGCTCTTCTGATTATTATTAGAGAGTACATTATAGCCCAGCAACTATTCATCTTGTTTTAATGAGAAAAACATGCTTAGTCTTACTATATGGTATTTCCACCAAATCAATAGTAATAGAAATGGGCTCTTCTGATTATTATTAGAGATTACATTATAACCCAGCAACTATTCATTTTGTTTCAATGAGGAAAACATGCTTAGTCTGACTATATGGTATTTCCACTAAATCACAATAGTAATAGAAATGGGCTCTTCTGATTATTATTAGAGATTAGATTATAACCCAGCAACTATTCATTGTGTTTCAATGAGAAAAACATGCTTAGTCTGACTATATGGTATTTCCACCAAATCACAATAGTAATAGAAATGGGCTCTTCTGATTATTATTAGAGATTAGATTATAACCCAGCAACTATTCATTTTGTTTCAATGAGGAAAACATGCTTAGTCTGACTATATGGTATTTCCACCAAATCACAATAGTAATAGAAATGGGCTCTTCTGATTATTATTAGAGATTACATTATAACCCAGCAACTATTCATTTTGTTTCAATGAGGAAAACATGCTTAGTCTGACTATATGGTATTTCCACCAAATCACAATAGTAATAGAAATGGGCTCTTCTGATTATTATTAGAGATTACATTATAACCCAGCAACTATTCATTTTGTTTCAATGAGGAAAACATGCTTAGTCTGACTATATGGTATTTCCACCAAATCACAATAGTAATAGAAATGGGCTCTTCTGATTATTATTAGAGATTACATTATAACCCAGCAACTATTCATTTTGTTTCAATGAAGAAAACATGCTTAGTCTGACTATATGGTATTTCCACCAAATCACAATAGTAATAGAAATGGGCTCTTCTGATTATTATTAGAGATTACATTATAACCCAGCAACTATTCATTTTGTTTCAATGAGGAAAACATGCTTAGTCTGACTATATGGTATTTCCACCAAATCACAATAGTAATAGAAATGGGCTCTTCTGATTATTATTAGAGATTACATTATAACCCAGCAACTATTCATTGTGTTTCAATGAGGAAAACATGCTTAGTCTGACTATATGGTATTTCCACCAAATCACAATAGTAATAGAAATGGGCTCTTCTGATTATTATTAGAGATTACATTATAACCCAGCAACTATTCATTGTGTTTCAATGAGGAAAACATGCTTAGTCTGACTATATGGTATTTCCACCAAATCACAATAGTAATAGAAATGGGCTCTTCTGATTATTATTAGAGATTACATTATAACCCAGCAACTATTCATTTTGTTTCAATGAGGAAAACATGCTTAGTCTGACTATATGGTATTTCCACCAAATCACAATAGTAATAGAAATGGGCTCTTCTGATTATTATTAGAGATTACATTATAACCCAGCAACTATTCATTTTGTTTCAATGAGGAAAACATGCTTAGTCTGACTATATGGTATTTCCACCAAATCACAATAGTAATACAAATGGGCTCTTCTGATTATTATTAGAGATTACATTATAACCCAGCAGCTATTCATTTTGTTTCAATGAGGAAAACATGCTTAGTCTTACTATATGGTATTTCCACCAAATCACAATAGTAATAGAAATGGGCTCTTCTGATTATTATTAGAGATTACATTATAACCCAGCAACTATTCATTTTGTTTCAATGAGGAAAACATGCTTAGTCTTACTATATGGTATTTCCACCAAATCACAATAGTAATAGAAATGGGCTCTTCTGATTATTATTAGAGATTACATTATAACCCAGCAACTATTCATTTTGTTTCAGTGAGGAAAACATGCTTAGTCTGACTATATGGTATTTCCACCAAATCACAATAGTAATAGAAATGGGCTCTTCTGATTATTATTAGAGATTACATTATAACCCAGCAACTATTCATTTTGTTTCAATGAGGAAAACATGCTTAGTCTTACTATATGGTATTTCCACCAAATCACAATAGTAATAGAAATGGGCTCTTCTGATTATTATTAGAGATTACATTATAACCCAGCAACTATTCATTTTGTTTCAATGAGGAAAACATGCTTAGTCTTACTATATGGTATTTCCACCAAATCACAATAGTAATAGAAATGGGCTCTTCTGATTATTATTAGAGATTACATTATAACCCAGCAACTATTCATTGTGTTTCAATGAGGAAAACATGCTTAGTCTGACTATATGGTATTTCCACCAAATCACAATAGTAATAGAAATGGGCTCTTCTGATTATTATTAGAGATTACATTATAACCCAGCAACTATTCATTGTGTTTCAATGAGGAAAACATGCTTAGTCTTACTATATGGTATTTCCACCAAATCACAATAGTAATAGAAATGGGCTCTTCTGATTATTATTAGAGATTACATTATAACCCAGCAACTATTCATTTTGTTTCAATGAGGAAAACATGCTTAGTCTTACTATATGGTATTTCCACCAAATCACAATAGTAATAGAAATGGGCTCTTCTGATTATTATTAGAGATTACATTATAACCCAGCAACTATTCATTTTGTTTCAATGAGGAAAACATGCTTAGTCTTACTATATGGTATTTCCACCAAATCACAATAGTAATAGAAATGGGCTCTTCTGATTATTATTAGAGATTACATTATAACCCAGCAACTATTCATTGTGTTTCAATGAGGAAAACATGCTTAGTCTTACTATATGGTATTTCCACCAAATCACAATAGTAATAGAAATGGGCTCTTCTGATTATTATTAGAGATTACATTATAACCCAGCAACTATTCATTTTGTTTCAATGAGGAAAACATGCTTAGTCTTACTATATGGTATTTCCACCAAATCACAATAGTAATAGAAATGGGCTCTTCTGATTATTATTAGAGATTACATTATAACCCAGCAACTATTCATTTTGTTTCAATGAGGAAAACATGCTTAGTCTTACTATATGGTATTTCCACCAAATCACAATAGTAATAGAAATGGGCTCTTCTGATTATTATTAGAGATTACATTATAACCCAGCAACTATTCATTTTGTTTCAGTGAGGAAAACATGCTTAGTCTGACTATATGGTATTTCCACCAAATCACAATAGTAATAGAAATGGGCTCTTCTGATTATTATTAGAGATTACATTATAACCCAGCAACTATTCATTTTGTTTCAATGAGGAAAACATGCTTAGTCTTACTATATGGTATTTCCACCAAATCACAATAGTAATAGAAATGGGCTCTTCTGATTATTATTAGAGATTACATTATAACCCAGCAACTATTCATTGTGTTTCAATGAGGAAAACATGCTTAGTCTGACTATATGGTATTTCCACCAAATCACAATAGTAATAGAAATGGGCTCTTCTGATTATTATTAGAGATTACATTATAACCCAGCAACTATTCATTGTGTTTCAATGAGGAAAACATGCTTAGTCTTACTATATGGTATTTCCACCAAATCACAATAGTAATAGAAATGGGCTCTTCTGATTATTATTAGAGATTACATTATAACCCAGCAACTATTCATTTTGTTTCAATGAGGAAAACATGCTTAGTCTTACTATATGGTATTTCCACCAAATCACAATAGTAATAGAAATGGGCTCTTCTGATTATTATTAGAGATTACATTATAACCCAGCAACTATTCATTGTGTTTCAATGAGGAAAACATGCTTAGTCTGACTATATGGTATTTCCACCAAATCACAATAGTAATAGAAATGGGCTCTTCTGATTATTATTAGAGATTACATTATAACCCAGCAACTATTCATTTTGTTTCAATGAGGAAAACATGCTTAGTCTGACTATATGGTATTTCCACCAAATCACAATAGTAATAGAAATGGGCTCTTCTGATTATTATTAGAGATTACATTATAACCCAGCAACTATTCATTTTGTTTCAATGAGGAAAACATGCTTAGTCTGACTATATGGTATTTCCACCAAATCACAATAGTAATAGAAATGGGCTCTTCTGATTATTATTAGAGATTACATTATAACCCAGCAACTATTCATTTTGTTTCAATGAGGAAAACATGCTTAGTCTTACTATATGGTATTTCCACCAAATCACAATAGTAATAGAAATGGGCTCTTCTGATTATTATTAGAGATTACATTATAACCCAGCAACTATTCATTGTGTTTCAATGAGGAAAACATGCTTAGTCTGACTATATGGTATTTCCACCAAATCACAATAGTAATAGAAATGGGCTCTTCTGATTATTATTAGAGATTACATTATAACCCAGCAACTATTCATTTTGTTTCAATGAGGAAAACATGCTTAGTCTGACTATATGGTATTTCCACCAAATCACAATAGTAATAGAAATGGGCTCTTCTGATTATTATTAGAGATTACATTATAACCCAGCAACTATTCATTTTGTTTCAATGAGGAAAACATGCTTAGTCTGACTATATGGTATTTCCACCAAATCACAATAGTAATAGAAATGGGCTCTTCTGATTATTATTAGAGATTACATTATAACCCAGCAACTATTCATTTTGTTTCAATGAGGAAAACATGCTTAGTCTGACTATATGGTATTTCCACCAAATCACAATAGTAATACAAATGGGCTCTTCTGATTATTATTAGAGATTACATTATAACCCAGCAGCTATTCATTTTGTTTCAATGAGGAAAACATGCTTAGTCTTACTATATGGTATTTCCACCAAATCACAATAGTAATAGAAATGGGCTCTTCTGATTATTATTAGAGATTACATTATAACCCAGCAACTATTCATTTTGTTTCAATGAGGAAAACATGCTTAGTCTGACTATATGGTATTTCCACCAAATCACAATAGTAATAGAAATGGGCTCTTCTGATTATTATTAGAGATTACATTATAACCCAGCAACTATTCATTTTGTTTCAATGAGGAAAACATGCTTAGTCTGACTATATGGTATTTCCACCAAATCACAATAGTAATAGAAATGGGCTCTTCTGATTATTATTAGAGATTACATTATAACCCAGCAACTATTCATTTTGTTTCAATGAGGAAAACATGCTTAGTCTGACTATATGGTATTTCCACCAAATCACAATAGTAATACAAATGGGCTCTTCTGATTATTATTAGAGATTACATTATAACCCAGCAGCTATTCATTTTGTTTCAATGAGGAAAACATGCTTAGTCTTACTATATGGTATTTCCACCAAATCACAATAGTAATAGAAATGGGCTCTTCTGATTATTATTAGAGATTACATTATAACCCAGCAACTATTCATTTTGTTTCAATGAGGAAAACATGCTTAGTCTGACTATATGGTATTTCCACCAAATCACAATAGTAATAGAAATGGGCTCTTCTGATTATTATTAGAGATTACATTATAACCCAGCAACTATTCATTTTGTTTCAATGAGGAAAACATGCTTAGTCTGACTATATGGTATTTCCACCAAATCACAATAGTAATACAAATGGGCTCTTCCGATTATTATTAGAGATTACATTATAACCCAGCAGCTATTCATTTTGTTTCAATGAGGAAAACATGCTTAGTCTTACTATATGGTATTTCCACCAAATCACAATAGTAATAGAAATGGGCTCTTCTGATTATTATTAGAGATTACATTATAACCCAGCAACTATTCATTTTGTTTCAATGAGGAAAACATGCTTAGTCTTACTATATGGTATTTCCACCAAATCACAATAGTAATAGAAATGGGCTCTTCTGATTATTATTAGAGATTACATTATAACCCAGCAACTATTCATTTTGTTTCAATGAGGAAAACATGCTTAGTCTTACTATATGGTATTTCCACCAAATCACAATAGTAATAGAAATGGGCTCTTCTGATTATTATTAGAGATTACATTATAACCCAGCAACTATTCATTTTGTTTCAATGAGGAAAACATGCTTAGTCTTACTATATGGTATTTCCACCAAATCACAATAGTAATAGAAATGGGCTCTTCTGATTATTATTAGAGATTACATTATAACCCAGCAACTATTCATTTTGTTTCAATGAGGAAAACATGCTTAGTCTTTCTATATGGTATTTCCACCAAATCACAATAGTAATAGAAATGGGCTCTTCTGATTATTATTAGAGATTACATTATAACCCAGCAACTATTCATTTTGTTTCAATGAGGAAAACATGCTTAGTCTGACTATATGGTATTTCCACCAAATCACAATAGTAATAGAAATGGGCTATTCTGATTATTATTAGAGATTACATTATAACCCAGCAACTATTCATTTTGTTTCAATGAGGAAAACATGCTTAGTCTGACTATATGGTATTTCCACCAAATCACAATAGTAATAGAAATGGGCTCTTCTGATTATTATTAGAGATTACATTATAACCCAGCAACTATTCATTTTGTTTCAATGAGGAAAACATGCTTAGTCTGACTATATGGTATTTCCACCAAATCACAATAGTAATAGAAATGGGCTCTTCTGATTATTATTAGAGATTACATTATAACCCAGCAACTATTCATTTTGTTTCAATGAGGAAAACATGCTTAGTCTGACTATATGGTATTTCCACCAAATCACAATAGTAATAGAAATGGGCTCTTCTGATTATTATTAGAGATTACATTATAACCCAGCAACTATTCATTTTGTTTCAATGAGGAAAACATGCTTAGTCTGACTATATGGTATTTCCACCAAATCACAATAGTAATAGAAATGGGCTCTTCTGATTATTATTAGAGATTACATTATAACCCAGCAACTATTCATTTTGTTTCAATGAGGAAAACATGCTTAGTCTTACTATATGGTATTTCCACCAAATCACAATAGTAATAGAAATGGGCTCTTCTGATTATTATTAGAGATTACATTATAACCCAGCAACTATTCATTTTGTTTCAATGAGGAAAACATGCTTAGTCTTTCTATATGGTATTTCCACCAAATCACAATAGTAATAGAAATGGGCTCTTCTGATTATTATTAGAGATTACATTATAACCCAGCAACTATTCATTTTGTTTCAATGAGGAAAACATGCTTAGTCTGACTATATGGTATTTCCACCAAATCACAATAGTAATAGAAATGGGCTATTCTGATTATTATTAGAGATTACATTATAACCCAGCAACTATTCATTTTGTTTCAATGAGGAAAACATGCTTAGTCTGACTATATGGTATTTCCACCAAATCACAATAGTAATAGAAATGGGCTCTTCTGATTATTATTAGAGATTACATTATAACCCAGCAACTATTCATTTTGTTTCAATGAGGAAAACATGCTTAGTCTGACTATATGGTATTTCCACCAAATCACAATAGTAATAGAAATGGGCTCTTCTGATTATTATTAGAGATTACATTATAACCCAGCAACTATTCATTTTGTTTCAATGAGGAAAACATGCTTAGTCTGACTATATGGTATTTCCACCAAATCACAATAGTAATAGAAATGGGCTCTTCTGATTATTATTAGAGATTACATTATAACCCAGCAACTATTCATTTTGTTTCAATGAGGAAAACATGCTTAGTCTTACTATATGGTATTTCCACCAAATCACAATAGTAATAGAAATGGGCTCTTCTGATTATTATTAGAGATTACATTATAACCCAGCAACTATTCATTTTGTTTCAATGAGGAAAACATGCTTAGTCTGACTATATGGTATTTCCACCAAATCACAATAGTAATAGAAATGGGCTCTTCTGATTATTATTAGAGATTACATTATAACACAGCAACTATTCATTTTGTTTCAATGAGGAAAACATGCTTAGTCTGACTATATGGTATTTCCACCAAATCACAATAGTAATAGAAATGGGCTCTTCTGATTATTATTAGAGATTACATTATATCCCAGCAACTATTCATTGTGTTTCAATGAGGAAAACATGCTTAGTCTGACTATATGGTATTTCCACCAAATCACAATAGTAATAGAAATGGGCTCTTCTGATTATTATTAGAGATTACATTATAACCCACCAACTATTCATTTTGTTTCAATGAGGAAAACATGCTTAGTCTGACTATATGGTATTTCCACCAAATCACAATAGTAATACAAATGGGCTCTTCTGATTATTATTAGAGATTACATTATAACCCAGCAGCTATTCATTTTGTTTCAATGAGGAAAACATGCTTAGTCTTACTATATGGTATTTCCACCAAATCACAATAGTAATAGAAATGGGCTCTTCTGATTATTATTAGAGATTACATTATAACCCATCAACTATTCATTTTGTTTCAATGAGGAAAACATGCTTAGTCTTACTATATGGTATTTCCACCAAATCACAATAGTAATAGAAATGGGCTCTTCTGATTATTATTAGAGATTACATTATAACCCAGCAACTATTCATTTTGTTTCAGTGAGGAAAACATGCTTAGTCTTACTATATTGGACCTCCACCAAATCACAATAGTAATAGAAATTGGCTCTTCTGATTATTATTAGAGATTAGATTATAACCCAGCAACTATTCATTTTGTTTCAATGAGGAAAACATGCTTAGTCTGACTATATGGTATTTCCACCAAATCACAATAGTAATAGAAATGGGCTTTTCTGATTATTATTAGAGATTAGATTATAACCCAGCAACTATTCATTTTGTTTCAATGAGGAAAACATGCTTAGTCTTACTATATGGTATTTCCACCAAATCACAATAGTAATACAAATGGGCTCTTCTGATTATTATTAGAGAGTACATTATAACCCAGCAACTATTCATTTTGTTTCAATGAGGAAAACATGATTAGTCTTACCTTATGGTATTTCCACCAAATCACAATAGTAATAGAAATGGGCTCTTCTGATTATTATTAGAGATTAGATTATAACCCAGCAACTATTCATTTTGTTTCAATGAGGAAAACATGCTTAGTCTGACTATATGGTATTTCCACCAAATCACAATAGTAATAGAAATGGGCTCTTCTGATTATTATTAGAGATTACATTATAACCCAGCAACTATTCATTTTGTTTCAATGAGGAAAACATGCTTAGTCTGACTATATGGTATTTCCACCAAATCACAATAGTAATACAAATGGGCACTTCTGATTATTATTAGAGATTACATTATAACCCAGCAACTATTCATTTTGTTTCAATGAGGAAAACATGCTTAGTCTGACTATATGGTATTTCCACCAAATCCCAATAGTAAGAGAAATGGGCTCTTCTGATTATTATTAGAGATTACATTATAACCCAGCAACTATTCATTTTGTTTCAATGTTGGAAAACATGCTTAGTCTTACTATATTGTATTTCCACCAAATCACAATAGTAATACAAATGGGCTCTTCTGATTATTATTAGAGATTACATTATAACCCAGCAACTATTCATTTTGTTTCAATGTTGGAAAACATGCTTAGTCTTACTATATTGTATTTCCACCAAATCACAATAGTAATACAAATGGGCTCTTCTGATTATTATTAGAGATTACATTATAACCCAGCAACTATTCATTGTGTTTCAATGAGAAAAACATGCTTAGTCTGACTATATGGTATTTGCACCAAATCACAATAGTAATAGAAATGGGCTCTTCTGATTATTATTGTTGATTATATTATAACCCAGCAACTATTCATTTTGTTTCAATGAGGAAAACATGCTCAGTCTGACTATATGGTATTTCCACCAAATCACAATAGTAATAGAAATGGGCTCTTCTGATTATTATTAGAGATTACATTATAACCCAGCAACTATTCATTTTGTTTCAATGAGGAAAACATGCTTAGTCTTACTATATGGTATTTCCACCAAATCACAATAGTAATAGAAATGGGCTCTTCTGATTATTATTAGAGATTACATTATAACCCAGCAACTATTCATTTTCTTTCAATGAGGAAAACATGCTTAGTCTGACTATATGGTATTTCCACCAAATCACAATAGTAATAGAAATGGGCTCTTCTGATTATTATTAGAGATTACATTATAACCCAGCAACTATTCATTGTGTTTCAATGAGGAAAACATGCTTAGTCTGACTATATGGTATTTCCACCAAATCACAATAGTAATAGAAATGGGCTCTTCTGATTATTATTAGAGAGTACATTATAACCCAGCAACTATTCATTTTGTTTCAATGAGGAAACATGCTTAGGGTGACTATATGGTATTTCCACCAAATCACAATAGTAATAGAAATGGGCTCTTCTGATTATTATTAGAGAGTACATTATAACCCAGCAACTATTCATTTTGTTTCAATGAGGAAAACATGCTTGGTCTGACTATATGGTAATTTCACCACATCACAATAGTAATAGAAATGGGCACTTCGGATTATTATTAGAGATTACATTATAACCCAGCAACTATTCATTGTGTTTCAACGAGGAAAACATGCTTAGTCTGACTATATGGTATTTCCACCAAATCACAATAGTAATACAAATGGGCTCTTCTGATTATTATTAGAGATTACATTATAACCCAGCAACTATTCATTGTGTTTCAATGAGGAAAACATGCTTAGTCTGACTATATGGTATTTCCACCAAATCACAATAGTATTAGAAATGGGCTCTTCTGATTATTATTAGAGAGTACATTATAACCCAGCAACTATTCATTTTGTTTCAATGAGGAAAACATGCTTAGTCTTACTATATTGGACCTCCACCAAATCACAATAGTAATAGAAATGGGCTCTTCTTATTATTATTAGAGATTACATTATAACCCAGCAACTATTCATTGTGTTTCAATGAGGAAAACATGCTTAGTCTGACTATATGGTATTTCCACCAAATCACAATAGTAATAGAAATGGGCTCTTCTGATTATTATTAGAGATTACATTATAACCCAGCAACTATTCATTTTGTTTCAATGAGGAAAACATGCTTAGTCTTACTATATGGTATTTCCACCAAATCACAATAGTAATACAAATGGGCACTTCTGATTATTATTAGAGATTACATTATAACCCAGCAACTATTCATTTTGTTTCAATGAGGAAACATGCTTAGTCTGACTATATGGTATTTCCACCAAATCCCAATAGTAATACAAATGGGCTCTTCTGATTATTATTAGAGATTACATTATAACCCAGCAACTATTCATTTTGTTTCAATGTTGGAAAACATGCTTAGTCTTACTATATTGTATTTCCACCAAATCACAATAGTAATACAAATGGGCTCTTCTGATTATTATTAGAGATTACATTATAACCCAGCAACTATTCATTGTGTTTCAATGAGAAAAACATGCTTAGTCTGACTATATGGTATTTCCACCAAATCACAATAGTAATAGAAATGGGCTCTTCTGATTATTATTGTTGATTATATTATAACCCAGCAACTATTCATTTTGTTTCAATGAGGAAAACATGCTCAGTCTGACTATATGGTATTTCCACCAAATCACAATAGTAATACAAATGGGCTCTTCTGATTATTATTAGAGATTACATTATAACCCAGCAACTATTCATTTTGTTTCAATGTTGGAAAACATGCTTAGTCTTACTATATTGTATTTCCACCAAATCACAATAGTAATACAAATGGGCTCTTCTGATTATTATTAGAGATTACATTATAACCCAGCAACTATTCATTGTGTTTCAATGAGAAAAACATGCTTAGTCTGACTATATGGTATTTCCACCAAATCCCAATAGTAATACAAATGGGCTCTTCTGATTATTATTAGAGATTACATTATAACCCAGCAACTATTCATTTTGTTTCAATGTTGGAAAACATGCTTAGTCTTACTATATTGTATTTCCACCAAATCACAATAGTAATACAAATGGGCTCTTCTGATTATTATTAGAGATTACATTATAACCCAGCAACTATTCATTGTGTTTCAATGAGGAAAACATGCTTAGTCTGACTATATGGTATTTCCACCAAATCACAAAAGTAATAGAAATGGGCTCTTCTGATTATTATTAGAGATTACATTATAACCCAGCAACTATTCATTTTGTTTCAATGAGGAAACATGCTTAGGGTGACTATATGGTATTTCCACCAAATCACAATAGTAATAGAAATGGGCTCTTCTGATTATTATTAGAGAGTACATTATAACCCAGCAACTATTCATTTTGTTTCAATGAGGAAAACATGCTTAGTCTGACTATATGGTAATTTCACCAAATCACAATAGTAATAGAAATGGGCTCTTCTGATTATTATTAGAGATTACATTATAACCCAGCAGCTATTCATTTTGTTTCAATGAGGAAAACATGCTTAGTCTGACTATATGGTATTTCCACCAAATCACAATAGTAATAGAAATGGGCTCTTCTGATTATTATTAGAGATTACATTATAACCCAGCAACTATTCATTTTGTTTCAATGAGGAAAACATGCTTAGTCTTACTATATTGGACCTCCACCAAATCACAATAGTAATAGAAATGGGCTCTTCTTATTATTATTAGAGATTACATTATAACCCAGCAACTATTCATTGTGTTTCAATGAGGAAAACATGCTTAGTCTGACTATATGGTATTTCCACCAAATCACAATAGTAATAGAAATGCGCTCTTCTGATTATTATTAGAGATTACATTATAACCCAGCAACTATTCATTGTGTTTCAATGAGGAAAACATGCTTAGTCTGACTATATGGTATTTCCACCAAATCACAATAGTAATAGAAATGGGCTCTTCTGATTATTATTAGAGAGTACATTATAACCCAGCAACTATTCATTTTGTTTCAATAAGGAAAACATGCTTAGTCTGACTATATGGTATTTCCACCAAATCACAATAGTAATAGAAATGGGCTCTTCTGATTATTATTAGAGAGTACATTATAACCCAGCAACTATTCATTGTGTTTCAATGAGGAAAACATGCTTAGTCTTACTATATGGTATTTCCACCAAATCACAATAGTAATACAAATGGGCTCTTCTGATTATTATTAGAGATTACATTATAACCCAGCAACTATTCATTGTGTTTCAATGAGGAAAACATGCTTAGTCTGACTATATGGTATTTCCACCAAATCACAATAGTAATAGAAATGGGCTCTTCTGATTATTATTAGAGATTACATTATAACCCAGCAACTATTCATTGTGTTTCAATGAGGAAAACATGCTTAGTCTGACTATATGGTATTTCCACCAAATCACAATAGTAATAGAAATGGGCTCTTCTGATTATTATTAGAGATTACGTTATAACCCAGCAACTATTCATTGTGTTTCAATGAGGAAAACATGCTTAGTCTGACTATATGGTATTTCCACCAAATCACAATAGTAATAGAAATGGGCTCTTCTGATTATTATTAGAGATTACATTATAACCCAGCAACTCTTCATTGTGTTTCAATGAGGAAAACATGCTTAGTCTGACTATATGGTATTTCCACCAAATCACAATAGTAATAGAAATGGGCTCTTCTGATTATTATTAGAGATTACATTATAACCCAGCAACTATTCATTGTGTTTCAATGAGGAAAACATGCTTAGTCTGACTATATGGTATTTCCACCAAATCACAATATTAATAGAAATGGGCTCTTCTGATTATTATTAGAGATTACATTATAACCCAGCAACTCTTCATTGTGTTTCAATGAGGAAAACATGCTTAGTCTGACTATATGGTATTTCCACCAAATCACAATAGTAATAGAAATGGGCTCTTCTGATTATTATTAGAGATTACATTATAACCCAGCAACTATTCATTGTGTTTCAATGAGGAAAACATGCTTAGTCTGACTATATGGTATTTCCACCAAATCACAATAGTAATAGAAATGGGCTCTTCTGATTATTATTAGAGATTACATTATAACCCAGCAACTATTCATTGTGTTTCAATGAGGAAAACATGCTTAGTCTGACTATATGGTATTTCCACCAAATCACAATAGTAATAGAAATGGGCTCTTCTGATTATTATTAGAGATTACATTATAACCCAGCAACTATTCATTGTGTTTCAATGAGGAAAACATGCTTAGTCTGACTATATGGTATTTCCACCAAATCACAATAGTAATAGAAATGGGCTCTTCTGATTATTATTAGAGATTACATTATAACCCAGCAACTATTCATTGTGTTTCAATGAGGAAAACATGCTTAGTCTGACTATATGGTATATCCACCAAATCACAATAGTAATAGAAATGGGCTCTTCTGATTATTATTAGAGATTACATTATAACCCAGCAACTATTCATTGTGTTTCAATGAGGAAAACATGCTTAGTCTGACTATATGGTATTTCCACCAAATCACAATAGTAATAGAAATGGGCTCTTCTGATTATTATTAGAGATTACATTATAACCCAGCAACTATTCATTGTGTTTCAATGAGGAAAACATGCTTAGTCTGACTATATGGTATTTCCACCAAATCACAATAGTAATAGAAATGGGCTCTTCTGATTATTATTAGAGATTACATTATAACCCAGCAACTATTCATTGTGTTTCAATGAGGAAAACATGCTTAGTCTGACTATATGGTATTTCCACCAAATCACAATAGTAATAGAAATGGGCTCTTCTGATTATTATTAGAGAGTACATTATAACCCAGCAACTATTCATTTTGTTTCAATGAGGAAAACATGCTTAGTCTTACTATATGGTATTTCCACCAAATCACAATAGTAATACAAATGGGCTCTTCTGATTATTATTAGAGAGTACATTATAACCCAGCAACTATTCATTGTGTTTCAATGAGGAAAACATGCTTAGTCTGACTATATGGTATTTCCACCAAATCACAAAAGTAATAGAAATGGGCTCTTCTGATTATTATTAGAGATTACATTATAACCCAGCAACATATTCATTTTGTTTCAATGAGGAAACATGCTTAGGGTGACTATATGGTATTTCCACCAAATCACAATAGTAATAGAAATGGGCTCTTCTGATTATTATTAGAGAGTACATTATAACCCAGCAACTATTCATTTTGTTTCAATGAGGAAAACATGCTTAGTCTGACTATATGGTAATTTCACCACATCACAATAGTAATAGAAATGGGCACTTCGGATTATTATTAGAGATTACATTATAACCCAGCAACTATTCATTGTGTTTCAACGAGGAAAACATGCTTAGTCTGACTATATGGTATTTCCACCAAATCACAATAGTAATAGAAATGGGCTCTTCTGATTATTATTAGAGATTACATTATAACCCAGCAACTCTTCATTGTGTTTCAATGAGGAAAACATGCTTAGTCTGACTATATGGTATTTCCACCAAATCACAATAGTAATAGAAATGGGCTCTTCTGATTATTATTAGAGATTACATTATAACCCAGCAACTATTCATTGTGTTTCAATGAGGAAAACATGCTTAGTCTGACTATATGGTATTTCCACCAAATCACAATAGTAATAGAAATGGGCTCTTCTGATTATTATTAGAGATTACATTATAACCCAGCAACTATTCATTGTGTTTCAATGAGGAAAACATGCTTAGTCTGACTATATGGTATTTCCACGAAATCACAATAGTAATAGAAATGGGCTCTTCTGATTATTATTAGAGATTACATTATAACCCAGCAACTATTCATTGTGTTTCAATGAGGAAAACATGCTTAGTCTGACTATATGGTATTTCCACCAAATCACAATAGTAATAGAAATGGGCTCTTCTGATTATTATTAGAGATTACATTATAACCCAGCAACTATTCATTGTGTTTCAATGAGGAAAACATGCTTAGTCTGACTATATGGTATTTCCACCAAATCACAATAGTAATAGAAATGGGCTCTTCTGATTATTATTAGAGATTACATTATAACCCAGCAACTATTCATTGTGTTTCAATGAGGAAAACATGCTTAGTCTGACTATATGGTATTTCCACCAAATCACAATAGTAATAGAAATGGGCTCTTCTGATTATTATTAGAGAGTACATTATAACCCAGCAACTATTCATTTTGTTTCAATGAGGAAAACATGCTTAGTCTTACTATATGGTATTTCCACCAAATCACAATAGTAATACAAATGGGCTCTTCTGATTATTATTAGAGAGTACATTATAACCCAGCAACTATTCATTGTGTTTCAATGAGGAAAACATGCTTAGTCTGACTATATGGTATTTCCACCAAATCACAAAAGTAATAGAAATGGGCTCTTCTGATTATTATTAGAGATTACATTATAACCCAGCAACATATTCATTTTGTTTCAATGAGGAAACATGCTTAGGGTGACTATATGGTATTTCCACCAAATCACAATAGTAATAGAAATGGGCTCTTCTGATTATTATTAGAGAGTACATTATAACCCAGCAACTATTCATTTTGTTTCAATGAGGAAAACATGCTTAGTCTGACTATATGGTAATTTCACCACATCACAATAGTAATAGAAATGGGCACTTCGGATTATTATTAGAGATTACATTATAACCCAGCAACTATTCATTGTGTTTCAACGAGGAAAACATGCTTAGTCTGACTATATGGTATTTCCACCAAATCACAATAGTAATAGAAATGGGCTCTTCTGATTATTATTAGAGATTACATTATAACCCAGCAACTCTTCATTGTGTTTCAATGAGGAAAACATGCTTAGTCTGACTATATGGTATTTCCACCAAATCACAATAGTAATAGAAATGGGCTCTTCTGATTATTATTAGAGATTACATTATAACCCAGCAACTATTCATTGTGTTTCAATGAGGAAAACATGCTTAGTCTGACTATATGGTATTTCCACCAAATCACAATATTAATAGAAATGGGCTCTTCTGATTATTATTAGAGATTACATTATAACCCAGCAACTCTTCATTGTGTTTCAATGAGGAAAACATGCTTAGTCTGACTATATGGTATTTCCACCAAATCACAATAGTAATAGAAATGGGCTCTTCTGATTATTATTAGAGATTACATTATAACCCAGCAACTATTCATTGTGTTTCAATGAGGAAAACATGCTTAGTCTGACTATATGGTATTTCCACCAAATCACAATAGTAATAGAAATGGGCTCTTCTGATTATTATTAGAGATTACATTATAACCCAGCAACTATTCATTGTGTTTCAATGAGGAAAACATGCTTAGTCTGACTATATGGTATTTCCACCAAATCACAATAGTAATAGAAATGGGCTCTTCTGATTATTATTAGAGATTACATTATAACCCAGCAACTATTCATTGTGTTTCAATGAGGAAAACATGCTTAGTCTGACTATATGGTATTTCCACCAAATCACAATAGTAATAGAAATGGGCTCTTCTGATTATTATTAGAGATTACATTATAACCCAGCAACTATTCATTGTGTTTCAATGAGGAAAACATGCTTAGTCTGACTATATGGTATTTCCACCAAATCACAATAGTAATAGAAATGGGCTCTTCTGATTATTATTAGAGATTACATTATAACCCAGCAACTATTCATTGTGTTTCAATGAGGAAAACATGCTTAGTCTGACTATATGGTATTTCCACCAAATCACAATAGTAATAGAAATGCGCTCTTCTGATTATTATTAGAGATTACATTATAACCCAGCAACTATTCATTGTGTTTCAATGAGGAAAACATGCTTAGTCTGACTATATGGTATTTCCACCAAATCACAATAGTAATAGAAATGGGCTCTTCTGATTATTATTAGAGATTACATTATAACCCAGCAACTATTCATTGTGTTTCAATGAGGAAAACATGCTTAGTCTGACTATATGGTATTTCCACCAAATCACAATAGTAATAGAAATGGGCTCTTCTGATTATTATTAGAGAGTACATTATAACCCAGCAACTATTCATTTTGTTTCAATGAGGAAAACATGCTTAGTCTTACTATATGGTATTTCCACGAAATCACAATAGTAATACAAATGGGCTCTTCTGATTATTATTAGAGAGTACATTATAACCCAGCAACTATTCATTGTGTTTCAATGAGGAAAACATGCTTAGTCTGACTATATGGTATTTCCACCAAATCACAAAAGTAATAGAAATGGGCTCTTCTGATTATTATTAGAGATTACATTATAACCCAGCAACATATTCATTTTGTTTCAATGAGGAAACATGCTTAGGGTGACTATATGGTATTTCCACCAAATCACAATAGTAATAGAAATGGGCTCTTCTGATTATTATTAGAGAGTACATTATAACCCAGCAACTATTCATTTTGTTTCAATGAGGAAAACATGCTTAGTCTGACTATATGGTAATTTCACCACATCACAATAGTAATAGAAATGGGCACTTCGGATTATTATTAGAGATTACATTATAACCCAGCAACTATTCATTGTGTTTCAACGAGGAAAACATGCTTAGTCTGACTATATGGTATTTCCACCAAATCACAATAGTAATAGAAATGGGCTCTTCTGATTATTATTAGAGAGTACATTATAACCCAGCAACTATTCATTTTGTTTCAATGAGGAAAACATGCTTAGTCTTACTATATTGGACCTCCACCAAATCACAATAGTAATAGAAATGGGCTCTTCTGATTATTATTAGAGATTACATTATAACCCAGCAACTATTCATTGTGTTTCAATGAGGAAAACATGCTTAGTCTGACTATATGGTATTTCCACCAAATCACAATAGTAATAGAAATGGGCTCTTCTGATTATTATTAGAGATTACATTATAACCCAGCAACTATTCATTGTGTTTCAATGAGGAAAACATGCTTAGTCTGACTATATGGTATTTCCACCAAATCACAATAGTAATAGAAATGGGCTCTTCTGATTATTATTAGAGATTACATTATAACCCAGCAACTATTCATTGTGTTTCAATGAGGAAAACATGCTTAGTCTTACTATATGGTATTTCCACCAAATCACAATAGTAATAGAAATGGGCTCTTCTGATTATTATTAGAGATTACATTATAACCCAGCAACTATTCATTGTGTTTCAATGAGGAAAACATGCTTAGTCTGACTATATGGTATTTCCACCAAATCACAATAGTAATAGAAATGGGCTCTTCTGATTATTATTAGAGATTACATTATAACCCAGCAACTATTCATTGTGTTTCAATGAGGAAAACATGCTTAGTCTTACTATATGGTATTTCCACCAAATCACAATAGTAATACAAATGGGCTCTTCTGATTATTATTAGAGATTACATTATAACCCAGCAACTATTCATTTTGTTTCAATGAGGAAAACATGCTTAGTCTGACTATATGGTATTTCCACCAAATCACAATAGTAATAGAAATGGGCTCTTCTGATTATTATTAGAGATTACATTATAACCCAGCAACTATTCATTTTGTTTCAATGAGGAAAACATGCTTAGTCTGACTATATGGTATTTCCACCAAATCACAATAGTAATAGAAATGGGCTCTTCTGATTATTATTAGAGATTACATTATAACCCAGCAACTCTTCATTCTGTTTCAATGAGGAAAACATGCTTAGTCTGACTATATGGTATTTCCACCAAATCACAATAGTAATAGAAATGGGCTCTTCTGATTATTATTAGAGATTACATTATAACCCAGCAACTCTTCATTGTGTTTCAATGAGGAAAACATGCTTAGTCTGACTATATGGTATTTCCACCAAATCACAATAGTAATAGAAATGAGCTCTTCTGATTATTATTAGAGAGTACATTATAACCCAGCAACTATTCATTTTGTTTCAATGAGGAAAACATGCTTAGTCTGACTATATGGTATTTCCACGAAATCACAATAGTAATAGAAATGGGCTCTTCTGATTATTATTAGAGATTACATTATAACCCAGCAACTATTCATTGTGTTTCAATGAGGAAAACATGCTTAGTCTGACTATATGGTATTTCCACCAAATCACAATAGTAATAGAAATGGGCTCTTCTGATTATTATTAGAGAGTACATTATAACCCAGCAACTATTCATTTTGTTTCAATGAGGAAAACATGCTTAGTCTTACTATATGGTATTTCCACCAAATCACAATAGTAATACAAATGGGCTCTTCTGATTATTATTAGAGATTACATTATAACCCAGCAACTATTCATTGTGTTTCAATGAGGAAAACATGCTTAGTCTGACTATATGGTATTTCCACCAAATCACAATAGTAATAGAAATGGGCTCTTCTGATTATTATTAGAGATTACATTATAACCCAGCAACTATTCATTGTGTTTCAATGAGGAAAACATGCTTAGTCTTACTATATGGTATTTCCACCAAATCACAATAGTATTAGAAATGGGCTCTTCTGATTATTATTAGAGATTACATTATAACCCAGCAACTATTCATTTTGTTTCAATGAGGAAAACATGCTTAGTCTTACTATATGGTATTTCCACCAAATCACAATAATAATAGAAATGGGCTCTTCTGATTATTATTAGAGATTACATTATAACCCAGCAACTATTCATTTTGTTTCAATGAGGAAAACATGCTTAGTCTGACTATATGGTATTTCCACCAAATCACAATAGTAATAGAAATGGGCTCTTCTGATTATTATTAGAGATTACATTATAACCCAGCAACTCTTCATTCTGTTTCAATGAGGAAAACATGCTTAGTCTGACTATATGGTATTTCCACCAAATCACAATAGTAATAGAAATGGGCTCTTCTGATTATTATTAGAGATTACATTATAACCCAGCAACTCTTCATTGTGTTTCAATGAGGAAAACATGCTTAGTCTGACTATATGGTATTTCCACCAAATCACAATAGTAATAGAAATGAGCTCTTCTGATTATTATTAGAGATTACATTATAACCCAGCAACTATTCATTTTGTTTCAATGAGGAAAACATGCTTAGTCTGACTATATGGTATTTCCACCAAATCACAATAGTAATAGAAATGGGCTCTTCTGATTATTATTAGAGATTACATTATAACCCAGCAACTCTTCATTCTGTTTCAATGAGGAAAACATGCTTAGTCTGACTATATGGTATTTCCACCAAATCACAATAGTAATAGAAATGGGCTCTTCTGATTATTATTAGAGATTACATTATAACCCAGCAACTCTTCATTGTGTTTCAATGAGGAAAACATGCTTAGTCTTACTATATGGTATTTCCACCAAATCACAATAGTAATAGAAATGGGCTCTTCTGATTATTATTAGAGATTACATTATAACCCAGCAACTATTCATTTTGTTTCAATGAGGAAAACATGCTTAGTCTGACTATATGGTATTTCCACCAAATCACAATAGTAATAGAAATGGGCTCTTCTGATTATTATTAGAGATTACATTATAACCCAGCAACTCTTCATTCTGTTTCAATGAGGAAAACATGCTTAGTCTGACTATATGGTATTTCCACCAAATCACAATAGTAATAGAAATGGGCTCTTCTGATTATTATTAGAGATTACATTATAACCCAGCAACTCTTCATTGTGTTTCAATGAGGAAAACATGCTTAGTCTGACTATATGGTATTTCCACCAAATCACAATAGTAATAGAAATGGGCTCTTCTGATTATTATTAGAGAGTACATTATAACCCAGCAACTATTCATTTTGTTTCAATGAGGAAAACATGCTTAGTCTTACTATATGGTATTTCCACCAAATCACAATAGTAATACAAATGGGCTCTTCTGATTATTATTAGAGATTACATTATAACCCTGCAACTATTCATTGTGTTTCAATGAGGAAAACATGCTTAGTCTGACTATATGGTATTTCCACCAAATCACAATAGTAATAGAAATGGGCTCTTCTGATTATTATTAGAGAGTACATTATAACCCAGCAACTATTCATTGTGTTTCAATGAGGAAAACATGCTTAGTCTTACTATATGGTATTTCCACGAAATCACAATAGTAATACAAATGGGCTCTTCTGATTATTATTAGAGATTACATTATAACCCAGCAACTATTCATTGTGTTTCAATGAGGAAAACATGCTTAGTCTGACTATATGGTATTTCCACCAAATCACAATAGTAATAGAAATGAGCTCTTCTGATTATTATTAGAGAGTACATTATAACCCAGCAACTATTCATTTTGTTTCAATGAGGAAAACATGCTTAGTCTGACTATATGGTATTTCCACGAAATCACAATAGTAATAGAAATGAGCTCTTCTGATTATTATTAGAGATTACATTATAACCCAGCAACTATTCATTGTGTTTCAATGAGGAAAACATGCTTAGTCTTACTATATGGTATTTCCACGAAATCACAATAGTAATACAAATGGGCTCTTCTGATTATTATTAGAGATTACATTATAACCCAGCAACTATTCATTGTGTTTCAATGAGGAAAACATGCTTAGTCTTACTATATGGTATTTCCACGAAATCACAATAGTAATAGAAATGGGCTCTTCTGATTATTATTAGAGATTACATTATAACCCAGCAACTATTCATTGTGTTTCAATGAGGAAAACATGCTTAGTCTGACTATATGGTATTTCCACGAAATCACAATAGTAATACAAATGGGCTCTTCTGATTATTATTAGAGATTACATTATAACCCAGCAACTATTCATTGTGTTTCAATGAGGAAAACATGCTTAGTCTTACTATATGGTATTTCCACGAAATCACAATAGTAATACAAATGGGCTCTTCTGATTATTATTAGAGAGTACATTATAACCCAGCAACTATTCATTGTGTTTCAATGAGGAAAACATGCTTAGTCTTACTATATGGTATTTCCACGAAATCACAATAGTAATACAAATGGGCTCTTCTGATTATTATTAGAGATTACATTATAACCCAGCAACTATTCATTGTGTTTCAATGAGGAAAACATGCTTAGTCTGACTATATGGTATTTCCACCAAATCACAATAGTAATAGAAATGAGCTCTTCTGATTATTATTAGAGAGTACATTATAACCCAGCAACTATTCATTTTGTTTCAATGAGGAAAACATGCTTAGTCTGACTATATGGTATTTCCACGAAATCACAATAGTAATAGAAATGGGCTCTTCTGATTATTATTAGAGATTACATTATAACCCAGCAACTATTCATTGTGTTTCAATGAGGAAAACATGCTTAGTCTGACTATATGGTATTTCCACCAAATCACAATAGTAATAGAAATGGGCTCTTCTGATTATTATTAGAGAGTACATTATAACCCAGCAACTATTCATTTTGTTTCAATGAGGAAAACATGCTTAGTCTTACTATATGGTATTTCCACCAAATCACAATAGTAATACAAATGGGCTCTTCTGATTATTATTAGAGATTACATTATAACCCTGCAACTATTCATTGTGTTTCAATGAGGAAAACATGCTTAGTCTGACTATATGGTATTTCCACCAAATCACAATAGTAATAGAAATGGGCTCTTCTGATTATTATTAGAGAGTACATTATAACCCAGCAACTATTCATTGTGTTTCAATGAGGAAAACATGCTTAGTCTTACTATATGGTATTTCCACGAAATCACAATAGTAATACAAATGGGCTCTTCTGATTATTATTAGAGATTACATTATAACCCAGCAACTATTCATTGTGTTTCAATGAGGAAAACATGCTTAGTCTGACTATATGGTATTTCCACCAAATCACAATAGTAATAGAAATGGGCTCTTCTGATTATTATTAGAGAGTACATTATAACCCAGCAACTATTCATTTTGTTTCAATGAGGAAAACATGCTTAGTCTTACTATATGGTATTTCCCCCAAATCACAATAGTAATACAAATGGGCTCTTCTGATTATTATTAGAGATTACATTATAACCCTGCAACTATTCATTGTGTTTCAATGAGGAAAACATGCTTAGTCTGACTATATGGTATTTCCACCAAATCACAATAGTAATAGAAATGGGCTCTTCTGATTATTATTAGAGAGTACATTATAACCCAGCAACTATTCATTTTGTTTCAATGAGGAAAACATGCTTAGTCTTACTATATGGTATTTCCACGAAATCACAATAGTAATACAAATGGGCTCTTCTGATTATTATTAGAGATTACATTATAACCCAGCAACTATTCATTGTGTTTCAATGAGGAAAACATGCTTAGTCTGACTATATGGTATTTCCACCAAATCACAATAGTAATAGAAATGGGCTCTTCTGATTATTATTAGAGAGTACATTATAACCCAGCAACTATTCATTTTGTTTCAATGAGGAAAACATGCTTAGTCTTACTATATGGTATTTCCACCAAATCACAATAGTAATACAAATGGGCTCTTCTGATTATTATTAGAGATTACATTATAACCCAGCAACTATTCATTGTGTTTCAATGAGGAAAACATGCTTAGTCTTTCTATATGGTATTTCCACCAAATCACAATAGTAATAGAAATGGGCTCTTCTGATTATTATTAGAGAGTACATTATAACCCAGCAACTATTCATTGTGTTTCAATGAGGAAAACATGCTTAGTCTGACTATATGGTATTTCCACCAAATCACAATAGTAATAGAAATGGGCTCTTCTGATTATTATTAGAGATTACATTATAACCCAGCAACTATTCATTGTGTTTCAATGAGGAAAACATGCTTAGTCTGACTATATGGTATTTCCACCAAATCACAATAGTAATACAAATGGGCTCTTCTGATTATTATTAGAGAGTACATTATAACCCAGCATCTATTCATTTTCTTTCAATGAGGAAAACATGCTTAGTCTTACTATATGGTATTTCCACCAAATCACAATAGTAATACAAATGGGCTCTTCTGATTATTATTAGAGATTACATTATAACCCAGCAACTATTCATTTTCTTTCAATGAGGAAAACATGCTTAGTCTTACTATATGGTATTTCCACCAAATCACAATAGTAATAGAAATGGGCTCTTCTGATTATTATTAGAGATTACATTATAACCCAGCAACTATTCATTGTGTTTCAATGAGGAAAACATGCTTAGTCTGACTATATTGTATTTCCACCAAATCACAATAGTAATAGAAATGGGCTCTTCTGATTATTATTAGAGATTACATTATAACCCAGCAACTATTCATTGTGTTTCAATGAGGAAAACATGCTTAGTCTGACTATATGGTATTTCCACCAAATCACAATAGTAATAGAAATGGGCTCTTCTGATTATTATTAGAGAGTACATTATAACCCAGCAACTATTCATTTTGTTTCAATGAGGAAAACATGCTTAGTCTGACTATATGGTATTTCCACCAAATCACAATAGTAATAGAAATGGGCTCTTCTGATTATTATTAGAGATTACATTATAACCTAGCAACTATTCATTTTGTTTCAATGAGGAAAACATGCTCAGTCTGACTATATGGTATTTCCACCAAATCACAATAGTAATAGAAATGGGCTCTTCTGATTATTATTAGAGATTACATTATAACCCAGCAACTATTCATTTTGTTTCAATGAGGAAAACATGCTTAGTCTGACTATATGGTATTTCCACCAAATCACAATAGTAATAGAAATGGGCTCTTCTGATTATTATTAGAGAGTACATTATAACCCAGCAACTATTCATTTTATTTCAATGAGGAAAACATGCTCAGTCTGACTATATGGTATTTCCACCAAATCACAATAGTAATAGAAATTGGCTCTTCTGATTATTATTAGAGAGTACATTATAACCCAGCACCTATTCATTTTGTTTCAATGAGGAAAACATGCTTAGTCTGACTATATGGTATTTCCACCAAATCACAATAGTAATAGAAATGGGCTCTTCTGATTATTATTAGAGAGTACATTATAACCCAGCACCTATTCATTTTGTTTCAATGAGGAAAACATGCTTAGTCTGACTATATGGTATTTCCACCAAATCACAATAGTAATACAAATGGGCACTTATGATTATTATTAGAGAGTACATTATAACCCAGCAACTATTCATTTTGTTTCAATGAGGAAAACCTTGCTTAGACTTAATACATTGGGTTTCTACCAAATTGCAATAGTAATAATGCCCTATTCTGATTATTGCTAGAGATTCCATTATAATCCAGCATCTATTTTTTTGTTTCAATGAGGATCTCTACCAAATCGCAGTAGTAATACAAATGGGGTCTTCTGATTATTGTTATAGATTACATTACAATCAATAAGTATACTTTCTGTTGTACATAGGAAAACATTCTTAGACTTCATATCTGTGATCTCCACCAAATACAAATCGGTTCTTTTGAATATTGTAAAAATATCTTTGCTTAAATTTCAGGCTCAAATCTTTTTCTTATTTTTTGTTTGTAGTGTTTGCTATGACGGCTTCCAGGGCATATGAGCAGTCACATGCCTGCGCCACTAACGTTTATTTGACTACTTCTTCTTGTGATGTCTTTAGTCGCGTTTGGATGGATATGTCACAGAAGGTGAAGTTTTTCTTTTGAAATTTTTTTTTTGTAATTTTATGACCATTATATAGTAGTCAGTGTGCCATTTCCTGTTAAAGATTGATTCATGAGGCCAAATTGTAATTTCTTTCAGGTGTCCTTGAAAAGAACAACCGTCCGGGAGCTATACGATATGGTCAAGAATCAAGTGAACAAAAGTCACGTGGAAAGTTTTGGAGATATGGTAATTAGTCTTTGGACATAATGCAGCAAATGTTAAGGAATTCATTTATGAAACCCTATATATTTAACATCTATACACCTGTTTTTGGTTCATATCTATCCGTATCTCTCGCTTCCCTTTTCTCTCTCTCTCTCTCTCTCTCTCTCTCTCTCTCACCCTATCTGTACCTGCATTTGGTCAAAATAATTCGGTCTGTCTTACTCATTCTTTTCCTTTTTAATTATGTTGGCCAATATCTTCTTATCCATATTTGGTCAATATCTCCACATCCATATTTGGTCAATATCTCCACATCCATATTTGGTCAATATCTCCACATCCATATTTGGTCAATATCTCCACATCCATAATTGGTCAATATCTCCACATCCATATTTGGTCAATATCTCCACATCCATATTTGGTCAATATCTCCACATCCATATTTGGTCAATATCTCCACATCCATATTTGGTCAATATCTCCACATCCATAATTGGTCAATATCTCCACATCCATATTTGGTCAATATCTCCACATCCATAATTGGTCAATATCTCCACATCCATATTTGGTCAATATCTCCACATCCATAATTGGTCAATATCTCCACATCCATATTTGGTCAATATCTCCACATCCATAATTGGTCAATATCTCCACATCCATATTTGGTCAATATCTCCACATCCATATTTGGTCAATATCTCCACATCCATATTTGGTCAATATCTCCACATCCATAATTGGTCAATATCTCCACATCCATATTTGGTCAATATCTCCACATCCATATTTGGTCAATATCTCCACATCCATAATTGGTCAATATCTCCACATCCATAATTGGTCAATATCTCCACATCCATATTTGGTCAATATCTCCACATCCATATTTGGTCAATATCTCCACATCCATATTTGGTCAATATCTCCACATCCATAATTGGTCAATATCTCCACATCCATAATTGGTCAATATCTCCACATCCATATTTGGTCAATATCTCCACATCCATATTTGGTCAATATCCCCACATCCATATTTGGTCAATATCTCCACATCCATAATTGGTCAATATCTCCACATCCATATTTGGTCAATATCTCCACATCCATATTTGGTCAATATCTCCACATCCATATTTGGTCAATATCTCCACATCCATAATTGGTCAATATCTCCACATCCATATTTGGTCAATATCTCCACATCCATATTTGGTCAATATCCCCACATCCATATTTGGTCAATATCTCCACATCCATATTTGGTCAATATCTCCACATCCATATTTGGTCAATATCTCCACATCCATATTTGGTCAATATCTCCACATCCATATTTGGTCAATATCTCCACATCCATAATTGGTCAATATCTCCACAACCATATTTTGTCAATATCTCCACATCCATATTTGGTCAATATCTCCACAACCATATTTGGTCAATATCTCCACAACCATATTTGGTCAATATCTCCACATCCATAATTGGTCAATATCTCCACATCCATATTTGGTCAATGTCTCCACATCCATAATTGGTCAATATCTCCACATCCATAATTGGTCAATATCTCTCTATTTCTGTGTGAGTGTGTGCACACGGGTGCGTGTGTTTCTATTTCATCAATTTCGTTATGAAAGCCTACATATTTAGGACGTTGGTTTATCTATAAATATTTCATCACTATCTAATGATTCTCTCTCTCTCTCTCCCCCTCTCTAAGTTTCATCAATATCTGTTTTTCTTTCTCTCATTCTATGATTATTCAAAAGCAATCTATCTATCTATCTATCTGTGTGTCTGTTCATTTTTCTGTCTTATTGTTATTGTTTAAATCCCAAATTGATCCCCCACTTGATGTTGTCAACAAAGTCTAATCAACTCTTACTGGCCAATAGGGTTCAGTTTTGTTATTATTTAACTCCTAAACTGATCCCCCACTTGATGTTGCCTAAAAAGTCTAATCAACTCTTACTGGCCAATAGGGTTCAGTTTTGTTATTATTTAACTCCTAAACTGATCCCCCACTTGATGTTGTCAACAAAGTCTAATCAACTCTAACTGGACAATAGGGTTCAGTTTTGTTATTATTTAACTCCTAAAATGATCCCTCTCTTGATGTTCTCTACAAAGTCTAATCAACTCTTACTGACCAACAGGGTTCAGTTTTGTTATTATTTAACTCCTAAACTGATCCCCCACTTGATGTTGTTTAAAAAGTCTAATCAACTCTTACTGGCCAATAGGGTTCAGTTTTGTTATTATTTAACTCCTAAACTGATCCCCCACTTGATGTTGTCTAAAAAGTCTAATCGACTCTAACTGGACAATAGGGTTCAGTTTTGTTATTATTTAACTCCTAAACTGATCCCCCAATTGATATTGTCTAAACAGTCTAATCAACTCTTACAGACCAAAAGGGTTCACTAGTAACAATGACTGTTGTGGTGTCCTCCTTCTAATGCGTCTATTTTGGACTCTTCCACTTACTATAAAATTAGTAGGATGATGGCCTCTGGGGAACAGTAGCAAGTACCAAGTCTGTGAGGAACCCGGACAAGGCTGTGTCGAAGGGCAGAGTCTCGTCCGGATAGGTAGACAGACCCTGAACCCGTTTATGCGGGTTCTAAGGGAATATTTTTGTCCGAGCCCGTAGATTCGGAGAACCTACGATAAACTTGGTCTTTTGCCACATACATCCCTCATGGATGGGGGGCTATTAAATATTAACAGTAGTATAGATTATTCTACCGAGGATGTGACTGTTCGCAGCTGCTGTCGAACTTTCTGCCTTTGGGCAGAGAGGAACCCGGACGAGGCCGTGCCGAAGGGCAGAGTCTTGTCCGATGGAGGTAGACAGACCCGAACTCATTTATGCGGGTTCTACGGGGAGATATTTTTGGACGAGCCTAACGGCTCGGATGATCCACGTTAAACTTGGCCTTGAGACACATCTAACCTTGAGGGTGGGTGAGGGGATACTAAATATCAACAGTAGTATAGAATGAACGCTGGTCAACCGACACAAACTCCCAAGTCGTTTCTCTTCTGTTGTATTTACTGTTCAATACACGATTTATCTGCATCATCTTATTTTCTTATTTCTTAGTCATTTACTTGGTTACAACAATGACCATAACTGAATTTGTATAGACCCATACAGATATATATATATATATATATATATATATATATATATATATATATATATATATATAGATGTGTGTGTGTGTGTGTACATATATATATATATATATGATGATCTAGCATTATTGAATAATTAATAACCTAGCCGCCAACCTCATCTTAAAAATCAACTATAAATATTCTGATGAACTTAATGCACTTTCATAATAGCTTTTCATTTTTCTATCTATCTATCTATCTATCTATCTATCTATCTATCTATCTATCTATCTATCTATCTATCTATCTAAGCCCCTGTTCATATCTATCTATCGATCTATCTATCGAAGTCACTGTTCACATCTATCTATCTATCTATCTATCTATCTATCTATTCTATGGGTGTTGATCCATCTATCTACATTGATCTGTTTTTATATATCTCATATTTGTCATATCTCTTTGTCTTTCAGTCCATTGGAAATATGTATCTCTCTGACTTCCTAGGTTCAAATTCCGATCTACAAAACTTAGCAGTAAATAATGCAGTCCCAGATACAATATTTGATGTAAGTTAAAATCTAACATTCTTGTTTCAATGTCATTCTATCCCAATATATATATATATATATATATAGTCAAACCTAATGAGCCAGTCAAACCTACCACTGTTTCACTTAGGCAGATCGTCAGGGTCCCAGCTGACCCTGACGATCTGCCTAAGTGAAACACTTGGTAGGTTTGTCTGGCTCATTAGGTTTGACTAGGTTTGCTCTACGTTTGTATCGAGCTCTTTAGTTAGTTGTTTACTCGTATCGGGTTTTTTTCTTTGGGCTTTGAACCTGTATCTGTGCGATTATTTTCGACAGACTTTCATGTTCCTGGCTCTTTCTTTTTTAAAACATTTTTTTCCCTTCGAGATTGATTTGGCTATTGTTAAAATCAAGAATTCGAAGGTTTTCCGACACGAGTATAGTTACCTATATATATATATATATATATATATATGAAATGAGATCAAATCGAATATAAATTCAAACATTCATAGGATTAATTTAAAAGAGGGCTTAATACAATCCGATAGTAATACAATATTCTTTATTATAGGATATTACATTCAACAATGTAGATAAACGCTACACAAATGCACTCATGTTTCAATGTATATCAACACATCTCATCAGGTGGTAGTAACAGTTAACAGTTGCATTCTACTGGATCCGATTTGTATTTTAATTATTTTATTTGCTAAAAGTTTTTGTTTGAACCATTTATTTTAATATTTTGTTTGATTTTTAGGATTCTATTATTTTGTTTAATAATTTTGTTTCCTTTTCGTTTCATTTATTTCTTAAAGAGCCATATTGAAATTCTAATTTTTATCTCTCAAGGTATGTGGTTTGTCGAGTCTATTGCTAAATTAAATTTTCTTTCTCTTATGAAATATCTTTTGTTTTATGCTAGTATTGTAGCAAATTATATTTGTTTTAAATATAACATCTCTGTTTGCTACAATTTTAAATCTGTTTTTATGACCTCTTAGGATAGGCCATTTTGATTGGTTGAACAGATTATCAACATAACAAATTAGTTCAGAAAACTTAAAAACTTTTGAAAAATAGATTGCCCAGCATTCACTGCCATATAGAATAATGTAGTCATAATTTAAATAAAAATATTGAAAAAGTATTATTATTATTATTATTATTGTTATTAATAATAATAATAATAATAAATTAAACTTTGTGTTTGGTGATTTTCATTCATTTTTTATTCTTTCCGTTTCCTTTCAGTTCTCCAATTCCATCAGTTCCTTCGATGTCCCACTGGATATAATGATAAAGAAATGGAAAAAGGCAAGCAGACGACAGGAAAAAGAAGACATCGAACTGAATCTTTCTGAATATTTTAAGGTGAGTTTTGAGATTTGACAATGCTCAGTTGACAAACATGAAGTGTTCTGTTTAGATCTTGGCAAGACACAGGAAAATATGACTTTCAGATTTGTGTCTAAGACAAGTTCTTTGGCTGGTTGGTTGGTTGTGTCGTTAATACAATGACATGCCTTTCCTTGTTGGGTCATTTAATGCCAAATACAATTCTTAAAGGATAAAAATCAGACGGAATTAATAGCCAGTTGGACACAGGTTCGGTTTTATATGAGAATCAAAATGTTGACGTCTATCTGGTTTGCATTAGAGTAAAAAAAAGGTAGACTTATTTCGGATTTTATATTGGAGTCAAAAAGGTTGACATTGGTTTGATTTTGCACTAGAATAAAGAAAAAGGTAGACATAGGTAAGGATGACATCAGTTTTACATGAGAGTCAAAAAGGCACAGATATGTTTGGTTTTATTCTAAAGCAGGAATTCTTAACCTGTGGTAAATGGACCCCATACGGATCCATCTATGGGTTTTGTGGATTAGATAAAAATTAACATTTATATTCATTATATAAACCTTGTCTCAATCAATGGTTTCCCATTGAAATAAATAAAATTAAACACATCCTGCAACAGGGTAAAAGAAAACGCTTCAGCCACTTCTTACAGTGCCGACCGCTTGGTGTCTCTTGCAGTGGGTCCATGTTTACCATTTAAACAACCGCCATCTTTTGCCACTCCATAAGAGCAAGTGATAATTATCAATTTCCAGGGTTTATTACGACTTGATTATCTTTTCATATACTAGTCAGAATTAATTGATCACAATTTCTTTCAAGCATAGCTGGCTGTATATGACGTGTGTGCAATTTAGAATAAAAATCATTGACACAGCTTACATGAGAAACTTGAATACAAAATGTTTTACATACCTTGGCACCTAGTTTTCACCGTTTCCTTCAAACTATTTTAATGGCGATTTTAACTATCATCCCAAGATTACAGACATCAATGGAAGTACGACTGTGTGTCAAAGTTCTTATGATTTTTGCCTGGGTCAACTCAATTCAAAATCAAAACAAGGTTCAGCATTTTATCGTGAGGAACTAGAAAAGTCAGAAGGCTTTGGATGGGGTGATGACTATTGTGTGGGTAGGGACGTTTTCATAAGGGAGAGGTGTAATCATCGTTTTTCTACTTGTCTGGAGGTTTGTACCGAAATCCTTTTGTTTTTCCCTTTTATTTATAGTTTGATCAGAGAAAGTTGATGTTGCGGTCATGGGGGATATATTTGTGTTGACAGGATGGCACAACTTAAATTAAGAGGTTTATAAAAAAACAGGGGAGACTTTTTTTAGCATTTTTTGTAGATTAACATTTCTAAGCCTTTACTCAAAGGAAGACGTTTTTCAGAATTGAAAAAAATTAGATTTTTAAATATTATTTATTTGGGGTTTTTGGAGTTCTGCCAATAATATAAATATTAGTTGTTTTCTGTTGCCCTAGCAGGATATGACAACACATCGAACAATCAATTTAGAACGGGGTTTCTGTTCACAATATAAATACAATGCGAAATCAATAATGATGACGACAATAGACGGCGTGTAACTAATGCGACTCATGTTCAAATCAGGGGCAAAAATTCGTTGAAAGATCCCATGACGAAATCTTTTAATCCTGTAGTGAGTACAATTATATTGTTGCTAGACATTACGAATACCTGCTTGCGCAATTTGACATGGTGTAATGGTTAGCAAGCTTGTCTTGCAAAATCAATTACGACTGAAGAAGAGTTCGATCCTACCTGGGCACCCCATATCTTCGGCCTTGTGCCACCTCTAAGCTATGCTTTGCAAATCCATGGGTGCTTTGATGTGGAGTAATGGTTTTCAAGATTATCTTGGTAAATCAATTACGACCGAATATCAAGTTTCATCCTGGGTGCTTCGTCATTTTGCCAAATCTATGCTACGCTTAGAAAATAGAACTTCGATCCAGGTTTTCATTTGTGTGATTCCTGCTTGGTGGATGAAAGATAGTCCGGTAGGCCCTGTTTCGTTTCTCACATCTTAACGATGTCCGGTGGAGAAAGAGATGGACTTCTGGCTTTTAGGATAGTTTGATAGAAACGTAAATCGTTCGACAAAACATTTTCATTCACTCTTGTTCAGGCTAAAAGCAGATTGGACCACAGAAAATAAAATGAACTATTTTTTTCTAATGACATATCCTTTCGCACATAGACGATCATGACTCTCCACGGTTTCCTTTTCTTTATTATCTATGAATTGCCACTATCTTATGGGAAAGGGCAGTGTCATTCCAGTTGCCTTTTCATTTATTTTTAATTCAAAGTAGTCCTTCTTCTAGATTAGATTAGATTAGAAAGCTGCAGTTGAACCTGCTATTTAACCCATAGCTGGTGGGGATAGGGGAGAGATAGATTCATGCCTTTCCAAATGTATGCCTTTCATTATATGAAAATGCATGCAACAAACTAGACTGCGCCGTTTTCCTCTGCCCCTCTTTCCCAGAATCTGTCCTGTGAGTATCAAATTTCCCATGCCCTCTTTTTAAATACTCTTCTTGCAGACTATTATTTTTTTTTTTGAGAATTGTATTTCTACTCTGATTTCCTCATTTTGACCTTTGAGGTCACCTACAAGAAAACAAATGAAGTCGATTTTGATTGGCTAAAACTAGCGTGGGGATGTCAGACAGAGAAAGGGATTTCAAGGAGTTAAGTTTTACACGTCAAATAATGTAGACGTGTTTATTCGTGCCTGGGAACTTGCCCCTCTCCCATTTGGGGGGGGGTGAAAGAGCAACCCCACTGGCTAACTGGAAAAGATACATTTGGATTTCTATGATTAAGTTGTTATCACCGAACTAAAAAACAACAAGCAATCACCGGCTGTGTGAGAGAGAAGGCGATGTCAATATGAGTGAATCGACCCCGTCAGCCAAAGCCCCCACCACTAGAGCGAAGGGGTCATACAACACTCTTTCTTCATTATGTACCTTTTAGTGTCTACTTTGTTTCCCTCTTCTCTAAAAACTTCGTCGTTGCTCATGTGTTTGGTCGATGATATTCTCAGCAGCCTTCTGTAGAACCATATTTCTCTTGCTTCAAGTCTCTTCTTCATCTTTGAGATTATCCAGCATTCACTGCCATTTTGGAGGAATGATGTTACGTAACAGTTCAATGCTCTTTTACTTGTGTCTAATGATATTTTCCTGTTTCTTAATATTTTGAATAGCTTTTGGAAGGCATCTTTCACTCTCCCATGAATAAATTATTTAATTATTTTAAATTTTATTTTGACAGGAACGTAATTTGATCAATAACGTTTTCCGTGACATTGTTGAAGACACCACACAGAAAAAAGAATTAATCGAGAATTCCCTGAACACCGAAGAAATTATAAACACAGAATGCTATGAAGAGGCTGTCGACCACTTCTATAAAGCGTGCTCACATTACACACACGTAAGTAGAACACGTTACCGGAACTTGTTTACGATTTCTTTAAATTCTTTAATAATTGTTCTAGAATTTAATAAGTTGAAAACTGTGCAGTTTAGAATTAGACATTCAGAGGATATACTAATGGCAAGAGAAGCAGGTGAAACTGTGAGTCAACTACTTAAGAGAGTTGTGTGCCTGAACGGAAGAACAAGGATAGAGCAAGATAGTAGAGGGTCAAATCATTCAACAAAATCATATTCATGCACTTTTGTTTACAATAAATCGGGTTGGATTGTTGGCAAGAGAAACAGGTGAAACTGTGAGTCAACTATTTAACAGTGTTGTGTCATGAACGGCAGAACAAGGATAGAGCAAGATAGTAGAGGGTCAAATCCTTCGACAAAGCATTTTCATTCATTTTAGTTCAGACTAAAATCAGGTTGAAACTGATGGTAAGAGAAACAGGGGATCTGTGAGTCAACTAATTAACAGTTTTGTGTCCCTGCACGGCAGAACAAGTATAGAGCAAGATAGTAGAGGGTCAAATCCTTCGACAGAAACATTTTCATTCACTTTTGTTCAGTCTAAAATCAGGTTCGACAGATGGCAAGAGAAACAGGTGAATCTGTGAGTCAACTAATTAACAGTGTTGTGTCCCTGAACGGCAGAACAAGGATAGAGCAAGATAGTAGAGGGCCAAATCCTTCGACAGAAACATTTTCATTCATTTTTGTTCAGACTAAAATCAGGTTGGACTGATCGCAAGAGAAACAGGTGAATCTGTGAGTCAACTAATTAACAGTGTTGTGTCCCTGAACGGCAGAACAAGTATAGAGCAAGATAGTAGAGGGTCAAATCCTTCGACAGAAACATTTTCATTCGCTTTTGTTCAGACTAAAATCAGGTTGGACTGATCGCAAGAGAAACAGGTGAATCTGTGAGTCAACTAATTAACAGTGTTGTGTCCCTGAACGGCAGAACAAGTATAGAGCAAGATAGTAGAGGGTCAAATCCTTCGACAGAAACATTTTCATTCGCTTTTGTTCAGACTAAAATCAGGTTGGACTGATCGCAAGAGAAACAGGTGAATCTGTGAGTCAACTAATTAACAGTGTTGTGTCCCTGAACGGCAGAACAAGGATAGAGCAAGATAGTAGAGGGCCAAATCCTTCGACAGAAATATTTTCATTCACTTTTGTTCAGACTAAAATCAGGTTGGACAGATGGCAAGAGAAACAGGTGAATCTGTGAGTCAACTAATTAACAGTGTTGTGTCTCTGAACGGCAGAACAAGTATAGAGCAATATAGTAGGGGGTCAAATCCTTCGACAGAAATATTTTCATTCACTTTTGTTCAGACTAAAATCAGGTTGGACAGATGGCAAGAGAAACAGGTGAATCTGTGAGTCAACTAATTAACAGTGTTGTGTCTCTGAACGGCAGAACAAGGATAGAGCAATATAGTAGGGGGTCAAATCCTTCGACAGAAACATTTTCATTCACTTTTGTTCAGACTAAAATCAGGTTGGACTGATCGCAAGAGAAACAGGTGAATCTGTGTGCCACATATTTGACAGTGGTGTGTCCCTGAACGGCAGAAAAACGATAGACCAAGATAGTAGAGGGTCAAATCCTTCGACAGAAACATTTTCATTCACTTTTGTTCAGACTAAAATAAGGTTGGACTGATCGCAAGAGAAACAGGTGAATCTGTGAGTCAACTAATTAACAGTGTTGTGTCCCTGAACGACAGAACAAGGATACAGCAAGATAGTAGAGGGTCAAATTCTTCGACAGAAACATTTTCATCACTTTTGTTCAGTCGAAGATCAGGTTGGACTGAACGCAAGAGAAACAGGTGAATCTGTGAGTCAACTAATTAACAGTGTTGTGTCCCTGAACAGCAGAACAACGATAAACCAAGGTAGTAGAGGGTCAAATCCTTCGACAGAAACATTTTCATTCACTTTTGTTTAGACTAAAATCAGGTTGGACTGAAGGCAAAAGAAACAGGTGAATCTGTGTGCCAGATATTTCACAGTGTTGTGTCCCTGAACGGCAGATCAACGATAGACCAAGATAGTAGAGGGTCAAATCCTTGGACAGAAACATTTTCATTCACTGTTGTTAAGACTAAAATCAGGTTGGACAGATGGCAAGAGAAACAGGTGAATCTGTGAGTCAACTAATTAACAGTGTTGTGGCCCTGGACGGCAGAACAAGTATAGAGCAAGATAGTAGAGGGTCAAATCCTTCGACAGAAACATTTTCCTCCACATATGTTCAGACCTAAATCAGGTTGTTCTGATGGCAAGAGAAACAGGTGAATCTGTGTGCCACATATTTCACAGTGTTGTGTCCCTGAACGGCAGAACAACGATAGACCAAGATAGTAGAGAGTCAAATACTTGGACAGAAACATTTTCATTCACATTTGTTCAGACGAAAATCAGGTTGAACTGATCGCAAGAGAAACAGGTGAATCTGTGTGCCACATATTTCACAGTGTTGTGTCCCTGAACGGCAGAACAACGATAGACCAAGATAGTAGAGGGTCAAATCCTTGGACAGAAACATTTTCATTCACATTTGTTCAGAATAAATCAGGTTGAACTGATCGCAAGAGAAACAGGTGAATCTGTGTGCCACATATTTCACAGTGTTGTGTCCCTGAACGGCAGAACAACGATAGACCAAGATAGTAGAGAGTCAAATCCTTGGACAGAAACATTTTCATTCACATTTGTTCAGACTAAAATCAGGTTGAACTGATCGCAAGAGAAACAGGTGAATCTGTGTGCCACATATTTCACAGTGTTGTGTCCCTGAACGGCAGAACAACGATAGACCAAGATAGTAGAGGGTCAAATCCTTGGAAAGAAACATTTTCATTCACTTTTGTTCAGACTAAAATCAGGTTGAACTGATCGCAAGAGAAACAGGTGAATCTGTGTGCCACATATTTCACAGTGTTGTGTCCCTGAACGGCAGAACAACGATAGACCAAGATAGTAGAGGGTCAAATCCTTGGAAAGAAACATTTTCATTCACTGTTGTTAAGACTAAAATCAGGTTGGACAGATGGCAAGAGAAACAGGTGAATCTGTGAGTCAACTAATTAACAGTGTTGTGGCCCTGGACGGCAGAACAAGTATAGAGCAAGATAGTAGAGGGTTAAATCCTTCGACAGAAACATTTTCATCCACATTTGTTCAGACCTAAATCAGGTTGTTCTGATGGCAAGAGAAACAGGTGAATCTGTGTGCCACATATTTCACAGTGTTGTGTCCCTGAACAGCAGAACAACGATAGACCAAGATAGTAGAGAGTCAAATCCTTGGACAGAAACATTTTCATTCGAATTTGTTCAGACTAAAATCAGGTTGAACTGATCGCAAGAGAAACAGGTGAATCTGTGTGCCACATATTTCACAGTGTTGTGTCCCTGAACGGCAGAACAACGATAGACCAAAATAGTAGAGGGTCAAATCCTTGGAAAGAAACATTTTCATTCACTTTTGTTCAGACTAAAATCAGGTTGAACTGATCGCAAGAGAAACACGTGAATCTGTGTGCCACATATTTCACAGTGTTGTGTCCCTGAACGGCAGAACAACGATAGACCAAGATAGTAGAGGGTCAAATCCTTGGAAAGAAACATTTTCATTCAATATTGTTCAGACTAAAATCAGGTTGGACTGATCGCAAGAGAAACAGGTGAATCTGTGTGCCACATATTTCACAGTGTTGTGTCCCTGAACGGCAGAACAACGATAGACCAAGATAGTAGAGGGTCAAATCCTTGGAAAGAAACAGTTTCATTCATTTTGTTCAGACTAAAATCAGGTTGGACTGATCGCAAGAGAAACAGGTGAATCTGTGTGCCACATATTTCACAGTGTTGTGTCCCTGAACGGCAGAACAACGATAGACCAAATAGTAGAGGGTCAAATCCTTGGACAGAAACATTTTCATTCACTTTTGTTCAGACTAAAATCAGGTTGGACTGATCGCAAGAGAAACAGGTGAACCTGTAGCCACATATTTCACAGTGTTGTGTCCCTGAACGGCAGAACAACGATAGACCAAGATAGTAGAGAGTCAAATCCTTGGACAGAAACATTTTCATTCACTGTTGTTAAGACTAAAATCAGGTTGGACAGATGGCAAGAGAAACAGGTGAATCTGTGAGTCAACTAATTAACAGTGTTGTGGCCCTGGACGGCAGAACAAGTATAGAGCAAGATAGTAGAGGTTCAAATCCTTCGACAGAAACAGTTTCATCCAGATATGTTCAGACCTAAATCAGGTTGTTCTGATGGCAAGAGAAACAGGTGAATCTGTGTGCCACATATTTCACAGTGTTGTGTCCCTGAACGGCAGAACAACGATAGACCAAGATAGTAGAGAGTCAAATCCTTGGACAGAAACATTTTCATTCACTGTTGTTAAGACTAAAATCAGGTTGGACAGATGGCAAGAGAAACAGGTGAATCTGTGAGTCAACTAATTAACAGTGTTGTGGCCATGGACGGCAGAACAAGTATAGACCAAATAGTAGAGGGTCAAATCCTTGGAAAGAAACATTTTCATTCACATTTGTTCAGAATAAATCAGGTTGAACTGATCGCAAGAGAAACAGGTGAATCTGTGTGCCACATATTTCACAGTGTTGTGTCCCTGAACGGCAGAACAACGATAGACCAAGATAGTAGAGAGTCAAATCCTTGGACAGAAACATTTTCATTCACATTTGTTCAGACTAAAATCAGGTTGAACTGATCGCAAGAGAAACAGGTGAATCTTTGTGCCACATATTTCACAGTGTTGTGTCCCTGAACGGCAGAACAACGATAGACCAAGATAGTAGAGGGTCAAATCCTTGGAAAGAAACATTTTCATTCACTTTTGTTCAGACTAAAATCAGGTTGAACTGATCGCAAGAGAAACAGGTGAATCTGTGTGCCACATATTTCACAGTGTTGTGTCCCTGAACGGCAGAACAACGATAGACCAAGATAGTAGAGGGTCAAATCCTTGGAAAGAAACATTTTCATTCACTGTTGTTAAGACTAAAATCAGGTTGGACAGATGGCAAGAGAAACAGGTGAATCTGTGAGTCAACTAATTAACAGTGTTGTGGCCCTGGACGGCAGAACAAGTATAGAGCAAGATAGTAGAGGGTTAAATCCTTCGACAGAAACATTTTCATCCACATTTGTTCAGACCTAAATCAGGTTGTTCTGATGGCAAGAGAAATAGGTGAATCTGTGTGCCACATATTTCACAGTGTTGTGTCCCTGAACAGCAGAACAACGATAGACCAAGATAGTAGAGAGTCAAATCCTTGGACAGAAACATTTTCATTCGAATTTGTTCAGACTAAAATCAGGTTGAACTGATCGCAAGAGAAACAGGTGAATCTGTGTGCCACATATTTCACAGTGTTTTGTCCCTGAACGGCAGAACAACGATAGACCAAGAGAGTAGAGGGTCAAATCCTTGGACAGAAACATTTTCATTCACTTTTGTTCAGACTAAAATCAGGTTGAACTGATCGCAAGAGAAACAGGTGAATCTGTGTGCCACATATTTCACAGTGTTGTGTCCCTGAACGGCAGAACAACGATAGACCAAGATAGTAGAGGGTCAAATCCTTGGACAGAAACATTTTCATTCACTTTTGTTCAGAATAAAATCAGGTTGAACTGATCGCAAGAGAAACAGGTGAATCTGTGTGCCACATATTTCACAGTGTTGTGTCCCTGAACGGCAGAACAACGATAGACCAAGATAGTAGAGTGTCAAATACTTGGACAGAAACATTTTCATTCACTTTTATTCAGACTAAAATCAGGTTGAACTGATCGCAAGAGAAACAGGTGAATCTGTGTGCCACATATTTCACAGTGTTGTTTCCCTGAACGGCAGAACAACGATAGACCAAGATCGTAGAGAGTCAAATCCTTGGACAGAAACATTTTCATTCACATTTGTTCATACTAAAATCAGGTTGAACTGATCGCAAGAGAAACAGGTGTATCTGTGTGCCACATATTTCACAGTGTTGTGTCCCTGAACGGCAGAACAACGATAGACCAAGATAGTAGAGGGTCAAATCCTTGGACAGAAACATTTTCATTCACTTTTGTTCAGACTAAAATCAGGTTGAGCTGATCGCAAAAAAAACAGGTGAATCTGTGTGCCACATATTTCACAGTGTTGTGTCCCTGAACGGCAGAACAACGATAGACCAAGATAGTAGAGGGTCAAATCCTTGGAAAGAAACATTTTCATTCACTATTGCTCAGACTAAAATCAGGTTGGACTGATCGCAAGAGAAACAGGTGAATCTGTGTGCCACATATTTCACAGTGTTGTGTCCCTGAACGGCAGAACAACGATAGACCAAGATAGTAGAGGGTCAAATCCTTGGACAGAAACATTTTCATTCACTTTTGTTCAGACTAAAATCACGTTGGACTGATCGCAAGAGAAACAGGTGAACCTGTGTTCCACATATTTCACAGTGTTGTGTCCCTGAACGGCAGAACAACGATAGACCAAGATAGTAGAGTGTCAAATACTTGGACAGAAACATTTTCATTCACTTTTGTTCAGACTAAAATCAGGTTGAACTGATCGCAAGAGAAACAGGTGAATCTGTGTGCCACATATTTCACAGTGTTGTGTCCCTGAACGGCAGAACAACGATAGACCAAGATAGTAGAGGGTCAAATTCTTGGACAGAATCATTTTCATTCACTTTGGTTCAGACTAAAATCAGGTTGAACTGATCGCAAGAGAAACAGGTGAATCTGTGTGCCACATATTTCACAGTGTTGTGTCCCTGAACGGCAGAACAACGATAGACCAAGATAGTAGAGGGTCAAATCCTTGGACAGAAACATTTTCATTCACTTTTGTTCAGACTAAAATCAGGTTGTTCTGATGGCAAGAGAAACAGGTGAATCTGTGTGCCACATATTTCACAGTGTTGTGTCACTGAACGGCAGAACAACGATAGACCAAGATAGTAGAGAGTCAAATCCTTGGACAGAAACATTTTCATTCACTTTTGTTCAAACTAAAATCAGGTTGAACTGATCACAAGAGAAACAGGTGAATCTGTGTGCCACATATTTCACAGTGTTGTGTCCCTGAACGGCAGAACAAGGATAGAGCAAGATAGTAGAGGGCCAAATCCTTGGTCAAAATCATTTTGATTCACTTTTTTCAGACTAAAATCAGGTTGGACTGATTGCAAGAGAAACAGGTGAATCTGTGAGTCAACTAATTAACAGTTTTGTGTCCGTGAACGGCAGAACAACGATAGTGCAAGATAGTAGAGGGTCAAATCCTTGGACAGAAACATTTTCATACACTTGTGTTCAGACTAAAATCAGGTTGGACTGACCGCAAGAGAAACAGGTGAATCTGTGTGCCACATATTTCACAGTGTTGTGTCCCTGAACGGCAGAACAACGATAGAGCAAGATAGTAGAGGGTCAAATCCTTGGAAAGAAACATTTTCATTCTCTTTTGTTCAGACTAAAATAAGGTTGGACTGATCGCAAGAGAAACAGGTGAATCTGTGTGCCACATATTTCACAGTGTTGTGTCCTGAACTGCAGAACAAGGATAGACCAAGGTAGTAGAGGGCCAAATCCTTGGACAAAACCATTTTCATTCACTTTTTTTCAGACAAAAATCAGGTTGGACTGATCGCAAGAGAAACAGGTGAATCTTTGTGCCACATATTTCACAGTGTTGTGTCCCTGAACGGCAGAACAACGATAGACCAACATAGTAGAGGGTCAAATCCTTGGACAGTAACATTTTCATTCACTTTTGTTCAGACTAAAATCAGGTTGGACTGAAGGCAAAAGAAACAGGTGAATCTGTGTGCCAGATATTTCACAGTGTTGTGTCCCTGAACGGCAGATCAACGATAGACCAAGATAGTAGAGGGTCAAATCCTTGGACAGAAACATTTTCATTCACTGTTGTTAAGACTAAAATCAGGTTGGACAGATGGCAAGAGAAACAGGTGAATCTGTGAGTCAACTAATTAACAGTGTTGTGGCCCTGGACGGCAGAACAAGTATAGAGCAAGATAGTAGAGGGTCAAATCCTTCGACAGAAACATTTTTCTCCACATATGTTCAGACCTAAATCAGGTTGTTCTGATCGCAAGAGAAACAGGTGAATCTGTGTGCCACATATTTCAGAGTGTTGTGTCCTGAACTGCAGAACAACGATAAACCAAGGTAGTAGAGGCCCAAATCCTTGGACAAAACCTTTTTCATTCACTTTTGTTCAGACTGAAATCAAGTTGGACTGATCGCAAGTGAAACAGGTGAATCTGTGAGTCAACTAATTAACAGTATTGTTTCCCTGAACGGCAGAACAACGATAGACCAAGATAGTAGAGGGTCAAATCCTTGGACAGAAACATTTTCATTCACTTTTGTTCAGACTAAAATCAGGTTGGACTGATCGCAAGAGAAACAGGTGAATCTTTGTGCCACATATTTCACAGTGATGTGTCCCTGAACGGCAGATCAATGATAGACCAACATAGTAGAGGGTCAAATCCTTGGACAGTAACATTTTCATTCACTTTTGTTCAGACTAAAATCAGGTTGGACTGATCGCAAGGGAAACAGGTGAATCTGTGTGCCACATATTTCACAGTGTTGTGTCCCTGAACGGCAGAACAACGATAGACCAAGATAGTAGAGCGTCAAATCCTTGGACAAAAACATATTCATTCACTTTTGTGCAGACTAAAATCAGGTTGGACTGATCGCAAGAGAAACAGGTGAATCTGTGCGTCAACTAATTAAAAGTGTTGTGTCCCTGGACGGCAGAACAAGTATAGAGCAAGATAGTAGAGGGTCACATACTTCGACAAAACCATTTTCATTCACTTTTGCTCAGAATAAAATCAGGTTGGACTGATCGCAAGAGAAACAGGTGAAACTGTGAGTCAACTAATTAACAGTGTTGTGTCCCTGAACGGCAGAACACGTATAGAGCAAGATAGTAGAGGGTCAAATCCTTGGACAGAAACATTTTCATTCACTTTTGTTCATACTAAAATCAGGTTGGACTGATCGCAAGAGAAACAGGTGAATCTGTGTGCCACATATTTCACAGTGTTGTGTCCCTGAACGGCAGAACAACGATAGACCATGGTAGTAGAGGGTCAAATCCTTGGACAGAAACATTTTCATTCACTTTTGTTCAGACTAAAATCAGGTTGGACTGATCGCAAGAGAAACAGGTGAATCTGTGAGTCAACTCATTAACAGTGATGTGTCCCTGGACGGCTAAACAAGTATAGAGCAAGATAGTAGAGGGTCAAATCCTTCGACAAAACCATTTTCATTCACTTTTGTTCAGACTAAAATGTGGTTGGACTGATCGCAAGAGAAACAGGTGAATCTGTGTGCCACATATTTCACAGTGTTTTGTCCCTGAACGGCAGAACAAGTATAGAGCAAGATAGTAGAAGGTCAAATCCTTAGACAGAAACATTTTCTTTCACTTTTGTTCACACTAAAATCAGGTTGGACTGATCGCAAGTGAAACAGGTGAATCTGTGAGTCAACTAATTAACAGTGTTTTGTCCCTGGACGGCAGAACAAGTATAGAGCAAGATAGTAGAGGGTCAAATCCTTCGACAGAAACATTTTCATTCACTTTTGTTCATACTAAAATCAGGTTGGACTGATCGCAAGAGAAACAGGTGAATCTGTGTGCCACATATTTCACAGTGTTGTTTCCCTGAACGGCAGAACAACGATAGACCAAGATACTAGAGGGTCAAATCCTTGGACAGAAACATTTTCATTCACTTTTGTTCAGACTAAAATCAGGTTGGACTGATCGCAAGAGAAACAGGTGAATCTTTGTGCCACATATTTCACAGTGATGTGTCCCTGAACGGCAGATCAATGATAGACCAACATAGTAGAGGGTCAAATCCTTAGACAGTAACATTTTCATTCACTTTTGTTCAGACTAATATCAGGTTGGACTGATCGCAATAGAAACAGATGAATCTGTGCGTCAACTAATTAACAGTGTTGTGTCCCTGGACGGCAGAACAAGTATAGAGCAAGATAGTAGAGTGTCACATACTTCGACAAAACCATTTTCATTCACTTTTGCTCAGACTAAAATCAGGTTGGACTGATCGCAAGAGAAACAGGTGAAACTGTGAGTCAACTAATTAACAGTGTTGTGTCCCTGAACGGCAGAACACGTATAGAGCAAGATAGTAGAGGGTCAAATCCTTGGACAGAAACATTTTCATTCACTTTTGTTCATACTAAAATCAGGTTGGACTGATCGCAAGAGAAACAGGTGAATCTGTGTGCCACATATTTCACAGTGTTGTGTCCCTGAACGGCAGAACAACGATAGACCATGGTAGTAGAGGGTCAAATCCTTGGACAGAAACATTTTCATTCACTTTTGTTCAGACTAAAATCAGGTTGGACTGATCGCAAGAGAAACAGGTGAATCTGTGAGTCAACTCATTAACAGTGATGTGTCCCTGGACGGCTAAACAAGTATAGAGCAAGATAGTAGAGGGTCAAATCCTTCGACAAAACCATTTTCATTCACTTTTGTTCAGACTAAAATGTGGTTGGACTGATCGCAAGAGAAACAGGTGAATCTGTGTGCCACATATTTCACAGTGTTTTGTCCCTGAACGGCAGAACAAGTATAGAGCAAGATAGTAGAGGGTCAAATCCTTAGACAGAAACATTTTCATTCACTTTTGTTCAGACTAAAATCAGGTTGGACTGATCGCAAGTGAAACAGGTGAATCTGTGAGTCAACTAATTAACAGTGTTTTGTCCCTGGACGGCAGAACAAGTATAGAGCAAGATAGTAGAGGGTCAAATCCTTCGACAGAAACATTTTCATTCACTTTTGTTCAGACTAAAATCAGGTTGGACTGATCGCAAGAGAAACAGGTGGATATGTGAATCAACTAATTAACAGTGTTGTGTCCCTGGACGGTAGAACAAGTATAGAGCAAGAGAGTAGAGGGTCAAATCCTTGGACAGAAACATTTTCATTCACTTTTGTTCAGACTAAAATCAGGTTGGACTGATCGCAAGAGAAACAAGTGAATCTGTGAGTCAACTAATTAACAGTGTTGTGTCCCTGGACGGTAGAACAAGTATAGAGCAAGATAGTAGAGGGTCAAATCCTTGGACCGAAACATTTTCATTCACTTTTGTTCAGACTAAAATCACGTTGGACTGATCGCAAGAGAAACAGGTGAATCTGTGAGTCAACTAATTAACAGTGTTGTGTCCCTGGACGGTAGAACAAGTATAGAGCAAGATAGTAGAGGGTCAAATCCTTGGACAGAAACATTTTCATTCACTTTTGTTCAGACTAAATTCAGGTGGGACTGATCGCAAGAGAAACAGGTGAATCTGTGTGCCACATATTTCACAGTGTTGTGTCCCTGAACGGCAGAACAACGATAGAGCAAGATAGTAGAGGGTCAAATCCTTGGACAGAAACATTTTCATTCACTTTTGTTCAGACTAAAATCATGTTGGACTGATCGCAAGAGAAACAGGTGAATCTGTGAGTCAACTAATTAACAGTGTTGTGTCCCTGGACGGTAGAACAAGTATAGAGCAAGATAGTAGAGGGTCAAATCCTTGGACAGAAACATTTTCATTCACTTTTGTTCAGACTAAAATCAGGTTGGACTGATCGCAAGAGAAACAGGTGAATCTCTGAGTCAACTAATTAACAGTGTTGTGTCCCTGGACGGTAGAACAAGTATAGAGCAAGATAGTAGAGGGTCAAATCCTTGGACAGAAACATTTTCATTCACTTTTGTTCAGACTAAAATCACGTTGGACTGATTGCAAGAGAAACAGGTGAATCTGTGCGTCAACTAATTAACAGTGTTGTGTCCCTGGACGGCAGAAGAAGTATAGAGCAAGATAGTAGAGGGTCAAATCCTTCGACAAAACCATTTTCATTCACTTTTGTTCAGACTAAAATCAGGTTGGACTGATCGCAAGAGAAACAGGTGAATCTGGGAGTCAACTATTTCACAGTGTTGTGTCCCTGAACGGCAGAACAACGATAGACCAAGATAGTAGAGTGTCAAAACCTTGGACAGAAACATTTTCATTCACTTTTGTTCTGACTAAAATCAGGTTGGACTGATGGCAAGAGAAACAGGTGAATCTGTGAGTCAACTATTTCACAGTGTTGTGTCCCTGGACGGTAGAACAAGTATAGAGCAAGATATTAGAGGGTCAAATCCTTGGACAGAAACATTTTCATTCACTTTTGTTCAGACTAAATTCAGGTGGGACTGATCGCAAGAGAAACAGGTGAATCTGTGTGCCACATATTTCACAGTGTTGTGTCCCTGAACGGCAGAACAACGATAGAGCAAGATAGTAGAGGGTCAAATCCTTGGACAGAAACATTTTCATTCACTTTTGTTCAGACTAAATTCAGGTTGGACTGATCGCAAGAGAAACAGGTGAATCCGTGTGCCACATATTTCACAGTGTTGTGTCCCTGAACGGCAGAACAACGATAGAGCAAGATAGTAGAGGGTCAAATCCTTGGACAGAAACATTTTCATTCACTTTTGTTCAGACTAAATTCGGGTGGGACTGATCGCAAGAGAAACAGGTGAATCTGTGTGCCACATATTTCACAGTGTTGTGTCCCTGAACGGCAGAACAACGATAGAGCAAGATAGTAGAGGGTCAAATCCTTGGACAGAAACATTTTCATTCACTTTTGTTCAGACTAAATTCAGGTGGGACTGATCGCAAGAGAAACAGGTGAATCTGTGTGCCACATTTTTCACAGTGTTGTGTCCCTGAACGGCAGAACAACGATAGAGCAAGATAGTAGAGGGTCAAATCCTTGGACAGAAACATTTTCATTCACTTTTGTTCAGACTAAAATCAGGTTGGACTGATCGCAAGAGAAACAGGTGAATCTCTGAGTCAACTAATTAACAGTGTTGTGTCCCTGGACGGTAGAACAAGTATAGAGCAAGATAGTAGAGGGTCAAATCCTTGGACAGAAACATTTTCATTCACTTTTGTTCAGACTAAAATCACGTTGGACTGATTGCAAGAGAAACAGGTGAATCTGTGAGTCAACTAATTAACAGTGTTGTGTCCCTGGACGGCAGAACAAGTATAGAGCAAGATAGTAGAGGGTCAAATCCTTGGACAGAAACATTTTCATTCACTTTTGTTCAGACTAAAATCACGTTGGACTGATTGCAAGAGAAACAGGTGAATCTGTGAGTCAACTAATTAACAGTGTTGTGTCCCTGGACGGCAGAAAAAGTATAGAGCAAGATAGTAGAGGGTCAAATCCTTGGACAGAAACATTTTCATTCACTTTTGTTCAGACTAAAATCACGTTGGACTGATCGCAAGAGAAACAAGTGAATCTGTGAGTCAACTAATTAACAGTGTTGTGTCCCTGGACGGTAGAACAAGTATAGAGCAAGATTGTAGAGGGTCAAATCCTTGGACCGAAACATTTTCATTCACTTTTGTTCAGACTAAAATCACGTTGGACTGATCGCAAGAGAAACAGGTGAATCTGTGAGTCAACTAATTAACAGTGTTGTGTCCCTGGACGGTAGAACAAGTATAGCGCAAGATAGTAGAGGGTCAAATCCTTGGACAGAAACATTTTCATTCACTTTTGTTCAGACTAAATTCAGGTGGGACTGATCGCAAGAGAAACAGGTGAATCTGTGTGCCACATATTTCACAGTGTTGTGTCCCTGAACGGCAGAACAAGTATAGAGCAAGATAGTAGAGGGTCAAATCCTTGGACAGAAACATTTTCATTCACTTTTGTTCAGACTAAAATCAGGTTGGACTGATCACAAGAGAAACAGGTGAATCTCTGAGTCAACTAATTAACAGTGTTGTGTCCCTGGACGGTAGAACAAGTATAGAGCAAGATAGTAGAGGGTCAAATCCTTGGACAGAAACATTTTCATTCACTTTTGTTCAGACTAAAATCACGTTGGACTGATTGCAAGAGAAACAGGTGAATCTGTGAGTCAACTAATTAACAGTGTTGTGTCCCTGGACGGCAGAACAAGTATAGAGCAAGATAGTAGAGGGTCAAATCCTTCGACAAAACCATTTTCATTCACTTTTGTTCAGACTAAAATCAGGTTGGACTGATCGCAAGAGAAACAGGTGAATCTGGGAGTCAACTATTTCACAGTGTTGTGTCCCTGAACGGCAGAACAACCATAGACCAAGATAGTAGAGTGTCAAAACCTTGGACAGAAACATTTTCATTCACTTTTGTTCTGACTAAAATCCGGTTGGACTGATGGCAAGAGAAACAGGTGAATCTGTGAGTCAACTATTTCACAGTGTTGTGTCCCTGGACGGTAGAACAAGTATAGAGCAAGATAGTAGAGGGTCAAATCCTTGGACAGAAACATTTTCATTCACTTTTGTTCAGACTAAATTCAGGTGGGACTGATCGCAAGAGAAACAGGTGAATCTGTGAGTCAACTAATTAACAGTGTTGTGTCCCTGGACGGCAGAACAAGTATAGAGCAAGATAGTAGAGGGTCAAATCCTTGGACAGAAACATTTTCATTCACTTTTGTTCAGACTAAATTCAGGTTGGAGTGATCGCAAGAGAAACAGGTGAATCTGTGTGCCACATATTTCACAGTGTTGTGTCCCTGAACGGCAGAACAACGATAGAGCAAGATAGTAGAGGGTCAAATCCTCGGACAGAAACATTTTCATTCACTTTTGTTCAGACTAAATTCGGGTGGGACTGATCGCAAGAGAAACAGGTGAATCTGTGTGCCACATATTTCACAGTGTTGTGTCCCTGAACGGCAGAACAACGATAGAGCAAGATAGTAGAGGGTCAAATCCTTGGACAGAAACATTTTCATTCACTTTTGTTCAGACTAAAATCATGTTGGACTGATCGCAAGAGAAACAGGTGAATCTGTGAGTCAACTAATTAACAGTGTTGTGTCCCTGGACGGTAGAACAAGTATAGAGCAAGATAGTAGAGGGTCAAATCCTTGGACAGAAACATTTTCATTCACTTTTGTTCAGACTAAAATCAGGTTGGACTGATCGCAAGAGAAACAGGTGAATCTCTGAGTCAACTAATTAACAGTGTTGTGTTCCTGGACGGTAGAACAAGTATAGAGCAAGATTGTAGAGGGTCAAATCCTTGGACAGAAACATTTTCATTCACTTTTGTTCAGACTAAAATCACGTTGGACTGATCGCAAGAGAAACAGGTGAATCTGTGAGTCAACTAATTAACAGTGTTGTGTCCCTGGACGGTAGAACAAGTATAGCGCAAGATAGTAGAGGGTCAAATCCTTGGACAGAAACATTTTCATTCACTTTTGTTCAGACTAAATTCAGGTGGGACTGATCGCAAGAGAAACAGGTGAATCTGTGTGCCACATATTTCACAGTGTTGTGTCCCTGAACGGCAGAACAAGTATAGAGCAAGATAGTAGAGGGTCAAATCCTTGGACAGAAACATTTTCATTCACTTTTGTTCAGACTAAAATCAGGTTGGACTGATCACAAGAGAAACAGGTGAATCTCTGAGTCAACTAATTAACAGTGTTGTGTCCCTGGACGGTAGAACAAGTATAGAGCAAGATAGTAGAGGGTCAAATCCTTGGACAGAAACATTTTCATTCACTTTTGTTCAGACTAAAATCACGTTGGACTGATTGCAAGAGAAACAGGTGAATCTGTGAGTCAACTAATTAACAGTGTTGTGTCCCTGGACGGCAGAACAAGTATAGAGCAAGATAGTAGAGGGTCAAATCCTTCGACAAAACCATTTTCATTCACTTTTGTTCAGACTAAAATCAGGTTGGACTGATCGCAAGAGAAACAGGTGAATCTGGGAGTCAACTATTTCACAGTGTTGTGTCCCTGAACGGCAGAACAACCATAGACCAAGATAGTAGAGTGTCAAAACCTTGGACAGAAACATTTTCATTCACTTTTGTTCTGACTAAAATCCGGTTGGACTGATGGCAAGAGAAACAGGTGAATCTGTGAGTCAACTATTTCACAGTGTTGTGTCCCTGGACGGTAGAACAAGTATAGAGCAAGATAGTAGAGGGTCAAATCCTTGGACAGAAACATTTTCATTCACTTTTGTTCAGACTAAATTCAGGTGGGACTGATCGCAAGAGAAACAGGTGAATCTGTGAGTCAACTAATTAACAGTGTTGTGTCCCTGGACGGCAGAACAAGTATAGAGCAAGATAGTAGAGGGTCAAATCCTTGGACAGAAACATTTTCATTCACTTTTGTTCAGACTAAATTCAGGTTGGAGTGATCGCAAGAGAAACAGGTGAATCTGTGTGCCACATATTTCACAGTGTTGTGTCCCTCAACGGCAGAACAACGATAGAGCAAGATAGTAGAGGGTCAAATCCTCGGACAGAAACATTTTCATTCACTTTTGTTCAGACTAAATTCGGGTGGGACTGATCGCAAGAGAAACAGGTGAATCTGTGTGCCACATATTTCACAGTGTTGTGTCCCTGAACGGCAGAACAACGATAGAGCAAGATAGTAGAGGGTCAAATCCTTGGACAGAAACATTTTCATTCACTTTCTTTCAGACTAAAATCATGTTGGACTGATCGCAAGAGAAACAGGTGAATCTGTGAGTCAACTAATTAACAGTGTTGTGTCCCTGGACGGTAGAACAAGTATAGAGCAAGATAGTAGAGGGTCAAATCCTTGGACAGAAACATTTTCATTCACTTTTGTTCAGACTAAAATCAGGTTGGACTGATCGCAAGAGAAACAGGTGAATCTCTGAGTCAACTAATTAACAGTGTTGTGTTCCTGGACGGTAGAACAAGTATAGAGCAAGATTGTAGAGGGTCAAATCCTTGGACAGAAACATTTTCATTCACTTTTGTTCAGACTAAAATCACGTTGGACTGATCGCAAGAGAAACAGGTGAATCTGTGAGTCAACTAATTAACAGTGTTGTGTCCCTGGACGGTAGAACAAGTATAGAGCAAGATAGTAGAGGGTCAAATCCTTGGACAGAAACATTTTCATTCACTTTTGTTCAGACTAAAATCACGTTGGACTGATCGCAAGAGAAACAGGTGAATCTCTGAGTCAACTAATTAACAGTGTTGTGTCCCTGGACGGTAGAACAAGTATAGAGCAAGATAGTAGAGGGTCAAATCCTTGGACAGAAACATTTTCATTCACTTTTGTTCAGACTAAAATCACGTTGGACTGATTGCAAGAGAAACAGGTGAATCTGGGAGTCAACTATTTCACAGTGTTGTGTCCCTGAACGACAGAACAACGATAGACCAAGATAGTAGAGTGTCAAAACCTTGGACAGAAACATTTTCATTCACTTTTGTTCTGACTAAAATCAGGTTGGACTGATGGCAAGAGAAACAGGTTAATCTGTGAGTCAACTATTTCACAGTGTTGTGTCCCTGGACGGTAGAACAAGTATAGAGCAAGATATTAGAGGGTCAAATCCTTGGACAGAAACATTTTCATTCACTTTTGTTCAGACTAAATTCAGGTGGGACTGATCGCAAGAGAAACAGGTGAATCTGTGTGCCACATATGTCACAGTGTTGTGTCCCTGAACGGCAGAACAACGATAGAGCAAGATAGTAGAGGGTCAAATCCTTGGACAGAAACATTTTCATTCACTTTTGTTCAGACTAAATTCAGGTTGGACTGATCGCAAGAGAAACAGGTGAATCTGTGTGCCACATATTTCACAGTGTTGTGTCCCTGAACGGCAGAACAACGATAGAGCAAGATAGTAGAGGGTAAAATCCTTTGACAGAAACCTTTTCATTCACTTTTGTTCAGACTAAATTCGGGTGGGACTGATCGCAAGAGAAACAGGTGAATCTGTGTGCCACATATTTCACAGTGTTGTGTCCCTGAACGGCAGAACAACGATAGAGCAAGATAGTAGAGGGTCAAATCCTTGGACAGAAACATTTTCATTCATTTTTGTTCAGACTAAATTCAGGTGGGACTGATCGCAAGAGAAACAGGTGAATCTGTGTGCCACATATTTCACAGTGTTGTGTCCCTGAACGGCAGAACAACGATAGAGCAAGATAGTAGAGGGTCAAATCCTTGGACAGAAACATTTTCATTCACTTTTGTTCAGACTGAAATCAGGTTGGACTGATCGCAAGAGAAACAGGTGAATCTGTGAGTCAACTAATTAACGGTGTTGTGTCCCTGGACGGTAGAACAAGTATAGAGCAAGATAGTAGAGGGTCAAATCCTTGGACAGAAACATTTTCATTCACTTTTGTTCAGACTAAAATCAGGTTGGACTGATCGCAAGAGAAACAGGTGAATCTCTGAGTCAACTAATTAACAGTGTTGTGTTCCTGGACGGTAGAACAAGTATAGAGCAAGATTGTAGAGGGTCAAATCCTTGGACAGAAACATTTTCATTCACTTTTGTTCAGACTAAAATCACGTTGGACTGATCGCAAGAGAAACAGGTGAATCTGTGAGTCAACTAATTAACAGTGTTGTGTCCCTGGACGGTAGAACAAGTATAGAGCAAGATAGTAGAGGGTCAAATCCTTGGACAGAAACATTTTCATTCACTTTTGTTCAGACTAAAATCACGTTGGACTGATCGCAAGAGAAACAGGTGAATCTCTGAGTCAACTAATTAACAGTGTTGTGTCCCTGGACGGTAGAACAAGTATAGAGCAAGATAGTAGAGGGTCAAATCCTTGGACAGAAACATTTTCATTCACTTTTGTTCAGACTAAAATCACGTTGGACTGATTGCAAGAGAAACAGGTGAATCTGGGAGTCAACTATTTCACAGTGTTGTGTCCCTGAACGACAGAACAACGATAGACCAAGATAGTAGAGTGTCAAAACCTTGGACAGAAACATTTTCATTCACTTTTGTTCTGACTAAAATCAGGTTGGACTGATGGCAAGAGAAACAGGTTAATCTGTGAGTCAACTATTTCACAGTGTTGTGTCCCTGGACGGTAGAACAAGTATAGAGCAAGATATTAGAGGGTCAAATCCTTGGACAGAAACATTTTCATTCACTTTTGTTCAGACTAAATTCAGGTGGGACTGATCGCAAGAGAAACAGGTGAATCTGTGTGCCACATATGTCACAGTGTTGTGTCCCTGAACGGCAGAACAACGATAGAGCAAGATAGTAGAGGGTCAAATCCTTGGACAGAAACATTTTCATTCACTTTTGTTCAGACTAAATTCAGGTTGGACTGATCGCAAGAGAAACAGGTGAATCTGTGTGCCACATATTTCACAGTGTTGTGTCCCTGAACGGCAGAACAACGATAGAGCAAGATAGTAGAGGGTAAAATCCTTTGACAGAAACCTTTTCATTCACTTTTGTTCAGACTAAATTCGGGTGGGACTGATCGCAAGAGAAACAGGTGAATCTGTGTGCCACATATTTCACAGTGTTGTGTCCCTGAACGGCAGAACAACGATAGAGCAAGATAGTAGAGGGTCAAATCCTTGGACAGAAACATTTTCATTCATTTTTGTTCAGACTAAATTCAGGTGGGACTGATCGCAAGAGAAACAGGTGAATCTGTGTGCCACATATTTCACAGTGTTGTGTCCCTGAACGGCAGAACAACGATAGAGCAAGATAGTAGAGGGTCAAATCCTTGGACAGAAACATTTTCATTCACTTTTGTTCAGACTGAAATCAGGTTGGACTGATCGCAAGAGAAACAGGTGAATCTGTGAGTCAACTAATTAACGGTGTTGTGTCCCTGGACGGTAGAACAAGTATAGAGCAAGATAGTAGAGGGTCAAATCCTTGGAAAGAAACATTTTCATTCACTTTTGTTCAGACTAAAATCAGGTTGGACTGATCGCAAGAGAAACAGGTGAATCTGTGAGTCAACTAATTAACAGTGTTGTGTCCCTGGACGGTAGAACAAGTATAGAGCAAGATAGTAGAGGGTCAAATCCTTGGACAGAAACATTTTCATTCACTTTTGTTCAGACTAAATTCAGGTGGGACTGATCGCAAGAGAAACAGGTGAATCTGTGTACGACATATTTCACAGTGTTGTGTCCCTGAACGGCAGAACAACGATAGACCAAGATAGTAGAGGGTCAAATCCTTGGAAAGAAACATTTTCATTCACTTTTGTTCAGACTAATATCAGGTTGGACTGATGGCAAGAGAAACAGGTGAATCTGTGAGTCAACTATTTCACTGTGTTGTGTCCATGAACGGCAGAACAATGATAGACCAAGATAGTAGAGTGTCAACACCTTGGACAGAAACATTTTCATTCACTTTTGTTCTGACTAAAATCAGGTTGGACTGATGGCAAGAGAAACAGGTGAATCTGTGAGTCAACTATTTCACAGTGTTGTGTCCATGAACGGCAGAACAACGATAGACCAAGATAGTAGAGGGTCAAATCCTTGGACAGAAACATTTTCATTCACTTTTGTTCAGACTAAAATTACGTTGGACTGATCGCAAGAGAAACAAGTGAATCTGTGAGTCAACTAATTAACACTGTTGTGTCCCTGAACGGCAGAACAACGATAGAGCAAGATAGTAGAGGGTCAAATCCTTGGACAGAAACATTTTCATTCACTTTTGTTCAGACTGAAATCAGGTTGGACTGATCGCAAGAGAAACAGGTGAATCTGTGTGCCACATATTTCACAGTGTTGTGTCCCTGAACGGCAGAACAACGATAGAGCAAGATAGTAGATTGTCAAATCCTTGGACAGAAACATTTTCATTCACTTTTGTTCAGACTAAATTCAGGTTGGACTGATCGTAGGAGAAACAGGTGAATCTGAGAGTCAACTAATTAACAGTGTTGTGTCCCTGAACGGCAGAACAAGGATAGAGCAAGATAGTAGAGGGCCAAATCCTTCGACAAAACCATTTTCATTAACTTTTGTTCAGACTAAAATCAGGTTGGACTGATCGCAAGAGAAACAGGTGAATCTGTGAGTCAAGTAATTAACAGTGTTGTGTCCCTGAACGGCAGAACAACGATAGAGCAAGATAGTAGAGGGTCAAATCCTTGGACAGAAACATTTTCATTCACTTTTGTTCAGACTAAAATCACGTTGGACTGATCGCAAGAGAAACAGGTGAATCTGTGAGTCAACTAATTAACACTGTTGTGTCCCTGAACGGCAGAACAACGATAGACCAAGATAGTAGAGGGTCAAATCCTTGGACAGAAACATTTTCATTCACTTTTGTTCAGACTAAAATCAGGTTGGACTGATCGCAAGCGAAACAGGTGAATCTGTGTGCCACATATTTCACAGTGTTGTGTCCCTGAACGGCAGAACAACGATAGAGCAAGATAGTAGAAGGTCAAATCCTTGGACAGAAACATTTTCATTCACTTTTGTTCAGACTAAATTCAGGTGGGACTGATCGCAGGAGAAACAGGTGAATCTGTGAGTCAACTAATTAACAGTGTTGTGTCCCTGGACGGTAGAACAAGTATAGAGCAAGATAGTAGAGGGTCAAATCCTTCGACAAAACCATTTTCATTCACTTTTGTTCAGAATGAAATCAGGTTAGACTGATCGCAAGAGAAACAGGTGAATCTGTGAGTCAACTAATTAACAGTGTTGTGTCCCTGGACGGTAGAACAAGTATAGAGCAAGATAGTAGAGGGTCAAATCCTTGGAAAGAAACATTTTCATTCACTTTTGTTCAGACTAAATCAGGTTGGACTGATCGCAAGAGAAACAGGTGAATCTGTGAGTCAACTAATTAACAGTGTTGTGTCCCTGGACGGTAGAACAAGTATAGAGCAAGATAGTAGAGGGTCAAATCCTTGGACAGAAACATTTTCATTCACTTTTGTTCAGACTAAAATCAGGTTGGACTGATCGCAAGAGAAACCGGTGAATCTGTGAGTCAACTAATTAACAGTGTTGTGTCCCTGGACAGTAGAACAAGTATAGAGCAAGATAGTAGAGGGTCAAATCCTTGGACAGAAACATTTTCATTCACTTTTGTTCAGACTAAATTCAGGTTGGACTGATCGCAAGAGAAACAGGTGAATCTGTGTGCCACATATTTCATAGTGTTGTGTCCCTGAACGGCAGAACAACGATAGAGCAAGATAGTAGAGGGTCAAATCCTTGGACAGAAACATTTTCATTCACTTTTGTTCAGACTAAAATCATGTTGGACTGATCGCAAGAGAAACAGGTGAATCTGTGAGTCAACTAATTAACAGTGTTGTGTCCCTGGACGGTAGAACAAGTATAGAGCAAGATAGTAGAGGGTCAAATCCTTGGACAGAAACATTTTCATTCACTTTTGTTCAGACTAAAATCAGGTTGGACTGATCGCAAGAGAAACAGGTGAATCTGTGAGTCAACTAATTAACAGTGTTGTGTCCCTGGACGGTAGAACAAGTATAGAGCAAGATAGTAGAGGGTCAAATCCTTGGACAGAAACATTTTCATTAACTTTTGTTCAGACTAAATTCAGGTGGGACTGATCGCAAGAGAAACAGGTGAATCTGTGTACGACATATTTCACAGTGTTGTGTCCCTGAACGGCAGAACAACGATAGACCAAGATAGTAGAGGGTCAAATCCTTGGAAAGAAACATTTTCATTCACTTTTGTTCAGACTAATATCAGGTTGGACTGATGGCAAGAGAAACAGGTGAATCTGTGAGTCAACTAATTAACAGTGTTGTGTCCCTGAACGGCAGAACAAGGATAGAGCAAGATAGTAGAGGGCCAAATCCTTCGACAAAACCATTTTCATTCACTTTTGTTCAGACTAAAATCAGGTTGGACTGATCGCAAGAGAAACAGGTGAATCTGTGTGTCAACAAATTAACAGTGTTGTGTCCCTGGACGGTAGAACAACGATAGACCAAGATAGTAGAGTGTCAAAACCTTGGACAGAAACATTTTCATTCACTTTGGTTCAGACTAAAATCAGGTTGGACTGATCGCAAGAGAAACAGGTGAATCTGTGAGTCAACTAATTAACACTGTTGTGTCCCTGAACGGCAGAACAACGATAGACCAAGATAGTAGAGGGTCAAATCCTTGGACAGAAACATTTTCATTCACTTTTGTTCAGACTAAAATCAGGTTGGACTGATCGCAAGAGAAACAGGTGAATCTGTGTGCCACATATTTCACAGTGTTGTGTCCCTGAACGGCAGAACAACGATAGAGCAAGATAGTAGAGGGTCAAATCCTTGGACAGAAACATTTTCATTCACTTTTGTTCAGACTAAATTCAGGTGGGACTGATCGCAGGAGAAACAGGTGAATCTGTGAGTCAACTAATTAACAGTGTTGTGTCCCTGGACGGTAGAACAAGTATAGAGCAAGATAGTAGAGGGTCAAATCCTTCGACAAAACCATTTTCATTCACTTTTGTTCAGAATGAAATCAGGTTAGACTGATCGCAAGAGAAACAGGTGAATCTGTGTGCCACATATTTCGCAGTGTTGTGTCCCTGAACGGCAGAACAAGGATAGAGCAAGATAGTAGAGGGTCAAATCCTTCGACAAAACCATTTTCATTCACTTTTGTTCAGACTAAAATCAGGTTGGACTGATCGCAAGAGAAACAGGTGAATCTGTGTGCCACATATTTCACAGTGTTGTGTCCCTGAACGGCAGAACAACGATAGAGCAAGATAGTAGAGGGTCAAATCCTTGGACAGAAACATTTTCATTCACTTTTGTTCAGACTAAAATCAGGTTGGACTGATCGCAAGTGAAACAGGCGAATCTGTGAGTCAACTAATTAACAGTGTTGTGTCACTGGACGGCAGAACAACGATAGAGCAAGATAGTAGAGGGTCAAATCCTTCGACAGAAACATTTTCATTCACTTTTGTTCAGACTAAAATCAGCTTGGACTGATTGCAAGAGAAACAGGTGAATCTGTGTGCCACATATTTCACAGTGTTGTGTCCCTGAACGGCAGAACAACGATAGACCAAGATAGTAGAGGGTCAAATCCTTGGACAGAAACATTTTCATTCACTTTTGTTCAGACTAAAATCAGGTTGGACTGATCGCAAGTGAAACAGGTGAATCTGTGAGTCAACTAATTAACAGTGTTGTGTCACTGGACGGCAGAACAACGATAGAGCAAGATAGTAGAGGGTCAAATCCTTCGACAGACACATTTTCATTCACTTTTGTTCAGACTAAAATCAGGTTGGACTGATATCAAGAGAAACAGGTGAATCCTTGTGCCACATATTTCACAGTGTTGTGTCCCTGAACGGTAGAACAACGATAGACCAAGATAGTAGAGGGTCAAATCCTTGGACAGAAACATTTTCATTCACTTTTGTTCAGACTAAAATCAGGTTGGACTGATTTCAAGAGAAACAGGTGAATCTGTGAGTCAACTAATTAACAGTTTTGTGTCTCTGAACGGCAGAACAATGATAGAGCAAGATAGTAGAGGGTCAAACCATTCGACATAGCCAGATATTAGTGTGTGTAGCATCAATGAAAGCGACAAAAGTCAGGAATTCCTGTAGGTCTATGATTGTTCATGGCCTCAAAGTTTCCGGTATGAAAGTAGATGTGAATCTATGGCAAAACCTAGTTATTGTCTGATGCAAGTTGTTGAGCGCCATGATGGATCCAATCATGAAGAGATATGTTTCATAGAAGATGAGTAGGAAGATGAATGAATGGTTTCTTAGGTGATTCTTTTAGGTCGTATATCAACACCTCTTTTAGTCATTTAATGCTTTTATTGTTTATATCTGAATATGCACCCATCTATAATACACCTACCTTTTATTATCATAGTCTGCCGCTTCTCTACTTTTTCAGTACTCATGTCCATGCGATAAAATAATTAATGTTAAAATGGTTATGGTGGTTGAGGTGTGGGATATGAATGACTCAGATGGTAGGAGGGGAAGATTACGAGGGTAAAGAGGATAGATATAGGTATATAATATTGATGATTCTTCATATAATAAATTACAGACTATATAAAACTATAAGTAAATGGACAATCTTGATGCCATTGCTAATAATATTCTTTCTTTTGCAACAGAATGAATACATATTGGAACACTTGTATTCATTTGTGAGATTGTGTAATGAAAATTATCAGATTGGACTCATCACAGTTTCTATCAACCGTGGGTGCAGTCTGCGAAACTCAACTGTGAGTGACTGGAAAATGGTACGTGAATTTGATTTTTCACAAGTTTCTTCGTTTAATTTTCTTTTTTTGTTTTTATTGTGGAGTGATGACTAAAACGGTATTTTTGACAATCCAGTTGATGTGATTGCCAGTGTATAAGATGGAGTAAAGATTGTCACCGAAGCACCAACCGACCGACACACTGCTCTTTCCTTTGCATTTGCGACATGTGTCGAGATATGTCACAAAAATAACATTTAGTATTAGTTATGGCACTTGAATTACTTGTAGATGGATCTTTGATTTCCGTAACTATGGCATCAAGAGTGGGTATGAACAATATTCCGAGTTTTTTTCTAGTCTGAATAGAAAGTCCTAGCTTGATTAATTGTCATGTATAAATCAAGGGTTTTGTTTTTTGAAAGACTCTATCGAATGGAGTTAAAGCGTAAACCTGTTATAAACACATCTCTAACGCAACCATCCTGGTTTTGAGCAGCGTTAACAGGTATTTCTACAATTTACAGTTAATTCACTTCTTTGGTTTAATAAGGCTTTATTATCAGAAAATCTGATCATTTCTAGTTTCTAGATATTTGAAGATCTACATGTTTGAGCTTTTTTAAAATTTTCCATTTTAAAGTAGGAGATTTATTAGCGTCATTTACATTCCAAAAATATTTAGAAAGAGATTTTATTAAGTACTTTTGGTAAAGGATAAGATATGCTGGTACGACCTAGTCTTGAAAGAATTTTTAGTACTACCAATAACCCTTATGTTGTTAAGATTATAGCCTCTAATAATGATTCCTTGTAGGATTTCTAATTCTCTCAGAATCGTTTCGTTGTATAGGTTGAATTTGTCCGGTGTTACGAATGCATAAATATTATCCTGGTCCTCTTCATATTAACAAGAATCTCCGACAAGAATCATATAGTAATAATTTAAATAAAAACACTGAAATATTCGTATTACTACTACTACTACTACTACTACTACTACTACTAATAATAATAATAATAATAATAATAATAATAATAATCATAAAATTAAACATTGGATTTGGTGATCTTCATTAATTTTTTATTCTTTCATTTTGCTTTAAGTTCTCCAATTCTGTCAATTCCCGTAATGTGACACTGGATAATTTGATAAGTAACTGGGAAGAGGCAAGATCACAGCAGGAAAAAGAAGACATCAAAAGGAATTTTTCTGAATATTTTAAGGTGAGTTTTGAGATATGACAATGCTCAATTGACAATGTTGAAGTATTCTGTTTAGAGGACACAGAAAAATGACTTTCAGATTTGTGTCCACGATCAGTTCTTTGGTTGGTTGTGCCGTTAATACAATGACATACCATTTCTTGTTGGGTTATTTAAAGCCAATGACAATTCTTAAAGGATAAAAATCAGATGAAATTAATAGCCAGTTGGACACAAGTTTGGTTTTATATGAGAATCAAAATGTTGATGTCGATCTAGTTTACATTAGTGTAAAAAAGAAAAAGAAAAGGTAAACTTATTTCAGATTTTATATTGGAGTCAAAAAGTTTGACTTCGGTTAGGATTGGTACTAGAATAAAAAAAAGAAGAGATGGATAGGTATGTTGGATATCAGTTTTACATGAGAGTCAAAACGATACAGAGATGTTTGATTTTGCTCTAGAGCAGGGCTTCTTAAACCTGTGGTAAATGGACCCCATTGACAGGTATGGGTTTTGGGGATTAGATAAAAATTAACATTTCTATTCATTATATAACTCTTGTCTCAATCAACGCTTTCCCATTGAAAGAAGACTCCCAGCCACTACTTAGAGTGTCGACCGCTAGGTGTCCCTTGACATTCTGTCGGGTCCATTTAAACGTTTTTCATCATTGTCTGCACGGCCGCCATCTTTTGCCACTCCATAAGAGCAGGTGATAATTCTTCATTTCCACAGATTTGTGTCCAAGATCAGTTCTTTGGCGGGTTAGTTGGTTGGTAGCTTGATTGGTTGGTTGTGTCGTCAATACAATGATATATCAGTCCTTGTTGGGTTATTTAATGCCAAAGACAATTCTTAAAGAATAAAAATCAGACGGAATTAATAGACAGGTTGACGTAGATTCAGTTTTATATGAGAATCAAAAAGGTACAGATATATTAGGTTTTACTCTAGAGCAGGGCTCCCTAACCTGTTATAAATGGACCCCATAGAGATCCAATTATTGGGTTTTGTGGATTAACATTTATACTCATAATATAAGCCTTGTCCCAATCAACGTTTTCCCATTGAAAGAAATAAAAGTAAACACATCCTGCCACTGGTTGAAAGTAAACACCCCCAGCCACTACTTACAGTGTCGACCACTAGGCGTCTCTTCACATGATTTTAGGTCCACGTTTACCATTTACACGTGTGCCATCGTTCTTTGCACGACCGCCATCTTTTTCCACTCCATAAAATCAAGTAGAATTCTCAAATTGTATGTTATATTACGACTTGATTATCTTAAAATATACTGGTGAGGATTATTTGATCACAAATTCTTTCAATCATAGATGGCTGGAAAGTGATGTTTGTGCAAAGTGCATGAGGGTGCAGTATTGAGTAATGTGCATACAAGTGTTGTGAAAAACCAATCAGACTGTCAGTACCTACTTGTCTGCATATCTGTCTATAAAAAGATAGTTCTTATATAGATCCGTGACTAATTAGGATCTGTCACTAAATGGGTTTATGGCTAAAGGTGTCCGTTATTCAAAAAAAAGTGCCGACCGCTAGGTGTCCCTTGACATTCTGTCGGGTCCATGTTGACCATTTAAACGTTTTTCATCATTGTCTGCACGACCGCCATTCCATAAGAGCAAGCGATAATTCTTAATTTCCACAGTTTATTACGATTTGATTATCTTCTCATATACTGGTGAAGATTACTTGATCACAATTTCTTTCAAGCATAGATGGTTGAAAAGTGATGTTTGTGTAATGTTCATGAGGGTGCAGTATAGAGAAATGTACATACAAGGGTTGTGAAAAACCAATCAGACTGTGAATACCTACTTATCTGCATATCTGTCAAGAAAGATCTAGATTGTTTATAGGGGTCCGTGACTATTTAGGGCCCGTAACTAAGTGGGAGCATGGTTAAAGGGGTCCGTAACTCAAAAAAGTTTAAGAACCATTGCATTAGATTCAAAACGGTCGACATCTGTCCAGTTTAGAGTAGAATAAAAATGTAGCCTTTTTTTTTCTTCCTGTTATTTACAGTTTGATCAGAGGTAATAGTTGTGGTCATGCAGTATAGAAGGGATATATTTGTGTTGACAGGATGAAACTACTTAAATTAAGTGATCCGCTTGTTAATAAAGAAATAGAGTAGAATTTTTAAACATTTTTGTAGATTAACATGTCCCAGACCTTCCTGAAGAGATGACATTAGTCACAATCGAAAACATTTGCATTTATAAAAATGTATTTTAGAAGTGGAGGTGTGGGTTCTGTTCACAATATAAATACAACGTCAGTATGGACTCTGCCTTCTATTGTGCACTGCATTATTAATATTAATATCTTTTCCTCTGTATTCTATATTAAGGCCTCTCAAAATTCAAAATTGTTTCCAGTTGCCATAGAAGGATATGACAACACATCTATTATTAATTTTACAAGGAGTTTCTGTTCACAATATAAATAGTGTAAATAATGCTACACATGTTCAAAACATCGATACGAATTCGTTGATTGAACCCGTAAGAAAATCTTTCGATGCTGTAGTAAGTATAGTTATGTTACTGCTGGACATTACTAATAACAACTTGGGCATTTTGACAGGGTGTTATGGTTAACAAGGTAAGTATTTCCCTTTCCACTGTATTCTTTTTTAATGCTTACCAGTTGCATTTTAGAAGAGGGTTCTGTTCATAACATAAATACAGTGTCAAATTGATCACTGACTTCTTTTTCCCTCGGCATTATTAATATTACTTCCCTTTCCACTGGATTCTTTTTTAAGGCCTCTCGATTGTATTTTTAGAAGAGGGTTCTGCCCATAACATGAATACAGTGTCAAATTGATCACTGACTTCTTTTGCCCTCTGCATAATTAATATTACTTCCCTTTCCACTGAATTCTTTTTTAAGGCCTCTCGATTGTATTTTTAGAAGAGGGTTCTGTCCATAACATGAATACACTGTCAAATTGATCACTGACTTCTTTTGACCTCTGCATAATTAATATTACTTCCCTTTCCACTGGATTCTTTTTTAAGGCCTCTCGATTGTATTTTTAGAAGAGGGTTCTGTCCATAACATAAATACAGTGTCAAATTGATCACTGACTTCTTTTGCCCTCTGCATTAATAATATTACTTCCCTTTCCACTGTATTCTTTTTTAAGGCCTCTCAATTGCATTTTAGAAGAGGGTTCTGTTCATAACATAAATACAGTGTCAAATTGATCACTCACTTCTTTTGCCCTCTGCATTATTAATATTACATCCCTTTCCACTGTATTCTTTTTTAAGGTCTCTCAATTGCATTTTAGAAGAGGGTTCTGTTCATAACATGAATACAGTGTCATATTGATCACTCACTTCTTTTGCCCTCTGCATTATTAATATTACTTCCCTTTCCACTGTATTCTTTTTTAAGGCCTCTCAATTGCATTTTAGAAGAGGGTTCTGTTCATAACATGAATACAGTGTCAAATTGATCACTGACTTCTTTTGCCCTCTGCATTATTAATATTACTTCCATTTCCACTGTATTTTATTTTAAGCCCTCTCAATTGCATTATCAGTATTAATATCATTCAAAATTGTTTCTTGTTGCCATAGCAGGATATGACAAGACATCTATTATTAATATTAGAAGGAGTTTCTTTTCACAATATAAATAGTGTAAATTATGCGACATATGTTAAATCATCAGGAACAATTCGTTGAAAGAAAATCTTTTGATCCCGTAGTGAGCTGAGTTATTTTGCCGCTGGATTTACAAAAACTCCCCTGGGTATTTTGACATGGTGTATTGTTTAACAAGCATGTCTTGCTAAATCAATAATGACTGGGTATAGTTATGTTCCGCCTGACATTACAAATACCATATAAAATAGAATAAAAAATGTGGGCATTTGTTTTTCTTCTTTTTAAAAATTTGACCCGAATGAGGGGCGCAGAAAAACACTCTTTCTTCATTATGAGACTTTGATTATCTTTTGGAAAAGGATCTTTCACTATGTATTAAATATATTATTTAATTATTTAAAATTTTATTTTGACAGGAAGGTGATTTGATAAATCAAATTTTCCATGACATTGCCGAAAAAGTCATACAGAAAAATGAACAGGTCGAGAATTTGTTGAGCAACTCTGAAGAAATTACAAACACAAAATGCTATGAAGAAGCAGTTGATCACTTCCTTCGTGCATGCTCACCTTACAGACACGTAAGTGAAACAAGTTACCTGATCTTGTTTACGCTAGTCTTAATTTGATTACTGATTGTTCTGGAATTTAATAAATTTAATCATTTGAAAAGTGTGCATTTTAGAACTGGACATTTACAAAATATACTGATGGCAAGAGAAACAGGTGAAACTGTGAGTCAACTACTTAAAAAATTTGTGTGCCTGAATGGGAGAACAAGGATAGAACAAGATAGTAGAGGTTCAAATCATTCGACAAAAACATTTTCATTCATTTTTGTTTGGACTATAAGCAGGTTGGACTGATCGCAAGAGAAACAGGTGAAAGTGTGAGTCATCTACTTAAGAGAATTGTGCACCTGAACTGCAGAACAAGGATAGAACAAGATATTAGAGGGTCAAATCATTCGACAAAAACATTTTTATCCACTGTTGTTTGGACTTAAAGCAGGTTGGACTGATAGCAAGAGAAACAGGTGAAACTGTGAGTCAACTACTTAGCGATATCAGCATAGGGACAAATTTGATGGCGTTTTTAGAGAGCCATGATCGACCAAGTCTGGAAAAACCTAACTCATAAAAGAAGAGGTGGAAGATGAATGAATGGTTGGTTGGTTGGTTGGTTGGTATCGTTTAGCGGCATATCAACACCTTTATGAGTCATTTAATGCTTTTATTGTTTGCATCTGAACATGCACCCACCTATAATAATAATAATAATTTAAATCTCATGTTCATACAATAAAGACTTAATGTTAAAATGGTTTTGATGGTTGAGATGTGGGAAATGAATGATTGAGGTGGTAAGAAGGGAAGATTATGAGGATAAGGAGGATAGATATAGGTATATAATATTGGCAATTTCTCATAAAATAAAGTATAAACTGAATTTAGTAAAAAAAAAGACATTTTTAACAATATTCTTTCTTTTGCAACAGAGTGTACATATGTCGGAACACTTTAAAAGATTTGGAAGTTTGTGTAATGAAAAATTACACATCACAGACGCCATCAGCAGTGTGTGCAGTCACTATACTCAACTGTGAGTACCTATTTGTCACCTTTTTTTTAAGAAAACTTCTGGCGTTCTTACGTTACTTCAGCATTTCCTGACTTGCATATTTAATTGCCATCATCACTTCCATGGGTCATTAAATTGTTTTATTGTTTAGATATCTGAACACGCACCCACATATAATACACCAACCTTTAATTATCATAGTGTGCCGTTTCTCTACATTTTTAATACTCATGTTCATGCCATAAACGGGCTTAATGTTAAAATGGTTATGGTGGTTGAGGTGTGGGAGATGAATGAGTGAGGTGGCAGGAAGGGGAGTTTATGAGGATAAGGGTGATAGATATAGGTATATAATTTTGTCGATTAATAATCGGTCTGTTTAAAGAAAGTTGAAATAAAGATACTTTATAAACAACTTGTATTTGTAAATCTTATTTACTTAAAATATTTTTTAAAATCAGATTTAATTAAAAATACTTGTAATATGCCAAAAATAATTTAAAATCATATTCACTTGAAAATAATTTTCAAATATACCAAAAATATTTTTAAATATTTAAAATATTGTTTGTTTAAAGAAAGCCGAAATACAAATAATTATTCCACAATATAGTTTCCTTTCCTGGCCTGCGAATTTAATTGCCATCACAAGAAGGTTTCTACTTCCGGCTTTCGTTCCTCCGTTAACCATCACTTACAACGGATATATCAATAATAATATATCAATGATTATCCTATTTCACACACATTTATTTGTATATAATCCATAATTCGAAATTTTAGTGCCATAACTAGATGACCTGTGACCCGTGGCGTTACTGAGGTTTCAGGTGATAAAACAGCGAGTTTGATTTAAACATTAAAAAATTTTTTTTTAAATTATCTCTTTGAAGAATGTTGAAAAAATACTTACTGTATAAACAACACATATTTGTAATTCTTATTCACTTAAAATATTTATTAAATCAGATTAACTTAAAAATATTTTTTAAATTTGCCAAAATTTTTTAAACCGTATTCACTTGAAAATAATTTTTAATATGCCAAAAATTATTTTAAATATTTAAAATATTGTTTGTTTAAAGAACGCTGAAATATAAATAAGTACTCTTCAAACAACTGGACAAAACAGCAACGCGGGATCTCTTTTTGTCTGTCTTTAACCATACTTTCTCTCTTCTTACAATCGATACTTAGTCCTTTCTTCTTGCTTTCCTTTACTAGCTTCTGCATGAGCTCATATACTTTCCTTTCCTGACCTGCGAATTTAATTGCCATCACAAGAAGGTTTCTACTTCCGGCTTTCGTTCCTCCGTTAGCCATCACTTACAACGGATATATCAATAATAATATATCAATGATTATCCTATTTCACACACATTTATTTGTATAAAATTCATAATTCGAAATTTTAGTGCCATAACTAGACGACCTGTGACTCGTGAGGTCACTGAGGGTTCAGGTGATAAAACGCTGACTTTGATATAAACGTTAAAAATTGTTTTTTTTTTTATACATTATCTCTTTCAAGAAAGTTGAAAAAAAAACTTACTGTATACACAACTCGTATTGTAAGTCTTATTCAATTAAAATAATTTTTTAAATCAGATTAACTTAAAAATATTTTCAAATTTGCCAAAGGTTTTTGAACCATATTCACTTGAAAATAATTTTTTAAATATGCCAAAATTATTTTAAATATTTACAATATTGCTTGTTTAAAGAAAGCTGAAATATAAATAAGTACTTTACAAACAACTGGACGAAACAGTCTTTAACTTAAAAATATTTTAATAAAAAAGTTGTCTAAAATAAAAATACTTACTGTATAAACAACAGGTATTTTAAAATCTGATTCACTTAAATCAGATTAAATTAAATCATTATGCGCCGGGCATGCGCATCACGCACGCAAAGGGAGGTGGAAAGAGAGAGGTGGAAAGAGAGAGGGGTGGGAAGAAACTTAAATCATTATTATTCGCCGGACGAACGACGCACCACGCAAGCACGCACGCCAAAAAATGTGGAAAGAGAGAGGTGAAAAGAGAGAGGCATGGGAATAAACTTAAATCATTATTATTCGCCAGACGGAAGATACACCACGCAAGCACGCTCGCAAAGAGATGTAGAAAGAGAGAGGTGGGAAGAGAGTGAGAGAGAGAGAGAGAGAGGGGCAGAAAGATAGGTGAAAAGAGAGAGAGGTGGAAAGAAATTTAAATCAGTATTATATTAAATTATTATATTATTAAATCATTATTATTCGCCGGACGGATGACGCACCACGCAAGCACGAATCACAGACATTAAATATTATATAGATTATAGTGATATAAAAATATAAATCTTATTATTTGATCATTTTTCTTATTGGATAAAAGTTAAAAACATGGAAATAAAACCATAATTATTTTTTATTAGCATTTATCCCCGCCTCCAAAATTAGTATTTCATAAGATTCTACTGGACATAAAGTGGGTGAACAGCTTTCAATTCTTATTATGTATTAAACTAATCCCTTTTAGAAAAAATATATATTAGGACATCCCATAAGTTCTGTCCGAATTTTAACTTTTTGTTAAAATGAACGAAATTTAAAGAGTATTTTATAATGTCTAATGGAGCTTAACATTATTTTATGTTTAGATGCATTTAAACTGATCAAATTTTATTTCAGAGAACAATAAAATTAAATTTTGTTTGATTAAAACCCTGCTAACATGGAAGTACCCAAGAATCATTTGAGGCACATAATGCTTTATGAGTTCAAGAAAGGAAACTCAGCAGCCGAAGCGGCTAGAAACATTCACTCAGTTTATGGAGCGGAATGTGTGAATGAAAGAACTTGCAGAAGATGGTTTGCAAAATTCAAAGGTGGAGATTTCACCCTTGAAGATGAAGATCGAACCGGACGTCCAGTTGAGTTTGATGAAAAGCTTCTTGAAGCAGCCCTTGAAGAAAATCCTGCTTTATCAGTTGAGGAATTGGCAGTGGTTCTCAGTTCAAACCATACAACTGTTCATCGTCATCTTCAACAACTTGGAAAAGTTCCTAAACTTGGAAAATGGGTGCCTCATGAATTGTCTGAAAACAACCTCAAATCCCGAGTTGACATCTGCTCTTCTCTCCATTCTCGCCAACTTGTTTCACCTTTTTTGGGTAGACTTGTGACTGGCGACGAAAAATGGATCTTTTATGTTAAGCGTCGTAGACAGTGGCTTGGTAAAGGGGAAGGACCCCAGCTACAGCCGAGAAGGGAACTTCATGGGCAAAAGGTTCTTCTTTCAATCTGGTGGGATTGCCAAGGAATAATCCACTTTGAATTCTTACCACCTAATGCAACAATTAATGCTCAAATATACTGTCAGCAATTAGAGCGTTTGAACCAAGCTTTGAGGAAAAAGACCTGCTCTTGTGAATCGAAAACGGGTGATGTTTCATCAGGACAATGCGCGACCACACACAGCAAGAACCACGTCACAAAAGATCGAAGAACTTGGTTTGGAGAAAATTCCTCATCCACCTTATTTTTCCGACCCTGCTCCTTCAGACTACCATTTGTTTCGTAGCTTACAGAATCATTTGGAAGAAACATCGTTTGTAACACAGGAAGAGGTTAAAACTGACATTTGTGAGTTCTTCGAATCAAAGCCAAAAGAATTTTACAGTAATGGAATTAGTAAGCTTGTTAATAGATGGAAGGAAGTCATAGATAATCAGGGAAAATACATTGTTGATTGAATCTGTAATTAAATGTAACATTTGGTCACTTGTTTTCTTTATTCAAAATTAGGACAGAACTTATGGGATGACCTGATATTTAAAAACACACATGTAAAAATTTGAACAATAGTAAGGACTTCCAATATACTCAAAACATACTCATAATATTAAAAAATCTGATAATTTTTTTAATATTATGAGTATGTTTTCTTCTTCCATGTACTTCAGAACGTACGCAATAATGGCTCTCCACAACTTCCTGTCAATTCTAGATCTTAGCAATGTTTGTCTTTTTCCTATCTCTCCTAATCCATGTTCTGCCAATATTTACACCATCTCGTTAGATAGGGCTGTTTTTCTGTCCCACTTGCATTCAACGTGTCATGTGAGCGTTACTTTTTCCAAGCCCTCTTTCCTCGTGATGTGTCCTGGAAATTTCAATTGTCTCTTTCTGATGTTAAGTATAAGTTAAATTTTTCATTCCATTTTTTGTAAAATTTCGGCGTAGGTCATATGTTCAGTCCATGGTATTCTCAGCATCCTTCTGTAGAACCCCATTTCTTTTGCCTCGAGTCTCTTCTTCATCTGTGAAGAGATTGTCCATCATTGGCTGTGATAGAGGGGGAGGACTGATGTGACATAACAGTCCAATATTATTTCGTTTGTTTCTAACGAAATTTCCTTTTTCTTAATACTTTGCTTAGCTTTTGGAAGGCATCTTTCGCGATTTCAATGCACTGTCCCTTTTTTTTTCGTCCCCAGTTAAAACGCTTCCTAGACATTTAAATTTTTGTACTTGTTTAATTTTGGTATCTCCAATTCGTAATTCGAATCTTGCTTTCTTCCTTTTGCCTATGACAATACTTTCTCTCTTCTTACAATCGATGCTTAGTCCTTTCTTCTTGCTTTCCTTTGCTACCTTCTGTATGAGCTCCTATAGTTCCCTTTCTGTGTCTGCTAACAACATTACATCATTTGCATATCTAATGTTGTTAAGACATTTTGTCTTTTTTAAGATTGTTATCACCAATAATGAATCCCGATATAATTTCTAATTCTCTCAGAATCGCCTGACTGTAAAAGGTTGGATACTGGACTTAAACAGGGGGATCGATTTTCTGTTGATATTAAGTATTAAACTGAACTTCCCAACCACCCAGATTTTAAAAAAATATATATTTCAAGATTGATATGTGAAACTTTTGAATAGTATTTAAGGTCGTAGGTCAGAGTGTCGAAATACAAAATGGCGGACAGAAAAAAGAATCGAACTGACTAAATGACGATTGGACAAAGTGTCGAATGGACAAAATGTTGAATGGACAAGATGTCGAGTGGACAAAGAGTCGAATGGACAAAGAGTCGAATGGACAAAGTGTTGAATGGACAAAATGTCGAATGGACAAAGTGTCGAATGGACAAAATGTTGAATGGACAAGATGTCGAGTGGACAAAGAGTCGAATGGACAAAGAGTCGAATGGACAAAGTGTTGAATGGACAAAATGTCGAATGGACAAAGTGTCGAATAGACAAAGTGTCAGGCGGAAAAAGAATTTGAACAGACGAAATGACGAAAGGTCAGAAATGTCAAAAAGAAAAAGTTTAAAGGGACAAAATATCGAACAAAGTAAAAACGACCATATATAGTCATGATTTTAAAAACTAGGTTCAAATAATCAATTTAAGTATTCTAAACTTTTTATTGCTTAGATTTCGCATCATCTCTCTCTCTCTCTCTCTCTCTCTCTCTCTATATATATATATATATATATATATATATATATATATATATATATATATATATATATATATATATATATATATAATGCGCCATATATATACAGGGGTTGGACAAAATAATTGGAACAGTTGCAAAATCCACTCCCATATTTCAAAGACCTATTATATTAAAAACTTTAACTAAAACTTCGTAATTACAGGTTATATATATTCTAAATACGTTTATTTATCTAATTTACTGTCTTTGTCTTATTTATTTTTAGAATTTAGTAAAATCTAAGCTAAATGCGTGACCTCTCTGAGTTCGAAAAAGACCAAATTGTTGGAGCTCGCATGGCAGGAGCCTCGATCACTAAGGTTGCTGAACTGTTTGGTATTTCAAGATCTACCATATCAAGAACACTGAGGCAATTCGAGAAACATGGCAAGACCTCTAGCAACCGTAGCAATTCGGGCCGGACTTGCAAACTTACTGACAGGAACCGACGTGCATTGAAACACAATGTGGCAAAAATCATCGGCCAAATGCGGCCAAATTGACTGCTGAGTCGAATAACCATCTGAATAGTTCAGTTTCTACTAAAACAATTCGCCGTGAGCTCCATAAGCCTGCATATCATGGAAGAGCCGCTGTGAGAAAACCTGTTCTCTCTACTCGCAACATTCAGAAGAGGTTGAAGTGGTGCAGAGATCACAATGCCTGGTCTGCAGATCAATGGAAGCAAGTCATATTCTCAAACAAGTCCAGTTTTTCTCTTTTCCCAACTTCATGTTTGAAGTTTGAGTTTATGTGTGGAGGCAGCCCAAAGAAGCTTACAACCCTGACTGCCTTCTTCCAACAGTGAAGCATGGAGGTGGATCAGTGATAGTTTGGGCCGCCATATCATGGAAATGTCTCAGTCCAATAGTTGCTCTGCATGGTCGAATCAACAGCAAAGATTACCTGAACATTTTGGGAGATCATGTTCATCCAATGGCCAAGACTTTATTCCCTGATGGTGACTGCATCTTCCAAGATGATAATGCTCCAATACATACCACTTGAGTGGTTAAGAATTGGTATGAAGAGCATGAAAGTGAGCTAGAAAACATGGAGTTGCCTCCCCAATCTCCAGATAGCAATATTATTGAACATTTGTGGTGCATTTTGGAACAACAAGTTAGAAGCCACTATTCTCCACCGTCGTGTCTTAAAGAGCTGGAGCAGGAGTAATGGAAGAATGACTGAAAATTCCCCTGGATGAAGTCAGGAAGCTGTATTATTCCATTCCTAGACGTATTAAAGCTGTCTGTGAGGCTAAAGGAGGACCAACTCCATATTAAATAAATTTTCTTTGAATTTAACAAGTGTTACATTTATTTTGCCCAACCCCTGTATATCTTTGTTTAAAAATGTTAACACTTATGTAGAAAGGTTTTTTTTTTCATCGGAGGTTTTTATATTAGTTTAAAATTAAAAAAATAATTTTTTACCGACTGGATACTTACATGCTAAGTAAAAGAATTTATTCTATTCTAGGAATATTTCTGGCCTTTTCTCATTTAGCCAATTCGTCTCTTTCCCGTTGGACACTTTCTCCATTCGACATTTTGTCTACGCACAAGTATTAAAGACTTCAAAGTATAAGCCATCATTTATATGACAAATATTCACAAGCATTTCATCAAATTCTTACTGGACGTAAAGTGGGTGGTCATATTTTTACAGTTATTAACTATTAAACTGACCCACAAATAATTAATCCCAGAAAGACGAAAATCATGCCGTCAGTGGATAACCGTTCCAGCTGAGCATTCAGTGCCGGGGAGTTCCGCAGGCACAAATTCACGTACCTAAGAACTACCATACTAAAGGGTGTCTATAAAGTCTCTTTAAAGTTTAAAAAATATATTACAAAGGCAATTGATGAGAGATCCTAATCAGTTTTGTTCTATGTACTCAGTAGTTATCAAAGTTTTTAATCACATTGCATTTGTGTATTTCAGGTATCCTGATGAAGAAAGAGGTACTGATAAAGATGGCTAGACATCCGATTCCTTGAAGCCGTTTCCATGTTCACAATGTTAATTAAATTTTATCTATTAATGATTAAAGAATATTTTCCTTGTTAAAAAAATTTAATAATAAAATAATTGTCATGAAAACAATTAATAATAATAAAATGAAAAAAATATATTAAAAATATAAATGAATAATAATTAAATTAGTATAACATTTCATAAATTATTAAGTTACCTCTATTATAGTATATCATCTGTTATCAAATTTAAAAATAAATTTAAGAAAATTTTATAGTATTTTAATTTTTTTTTTTCATAAACTATCTTCGAAAGGTAAATAAAAGTCAATAACATATTAGATAATTGCTGAAAATATGTTAATTTGCAAAAATTACTAGGTAGCTAAAACCAAAATAATAATACGTTCACTTACATTTCGTAAATTTATGTCAATCCCGGTCATCCATACTAGCTGTCATCACCTCGGAACTTATTGATACGTCAATTAAGATGAAAGAAACAGGATCCGTCTTTAAGCAACGCTTGTATATTACTTTTTTAAGTTATGAGTAAGTAATGTTTATTTCAAATCAGATTAATTTAACATTAAATTTGCTAATTTTACTCAAATAACGTGTCACAAATATATATTTTATTTTTGGAAGATTTTTAAATCCGATAAATTTCTTTTGTTTACAAATTTCTTTAAATTAAGAAAAAGGCCGCTTTTAAGGATCTTACTATTCAAGGAATTGCTAGTAAGTTAATGTCTTATTAAGT